>CAXKVI010000001.1:176142194-176457136 GCA_964058755.1 Campiglossa producta | reverse complement strand
CCATTTCATTTCTTCTAATAGTTGCAGTTATCTCAGCTGACAGCTTGAAGGACTCTGAGGGAATTTCATTACTCTACTCGGTAAACAAAGCAGACAATCTAAGAAACGTATAGATAAAAACAAAGACGAAGCAAGCAAAAGAAAATAAAATAAAAATAAAAATGAACGTTAGATAGTAAAAATGTTAGAGTATTGCAATTTCTCTTCCTCTTCTCTCGTGCACTTTTAACAGTCGTTTACGTATTGAATTTAACTGCTTAAAGTTTTATTATTCATTTCAGCAGTGTTGCTCTTTGCTTGGCAAATACTTGCAAACATAGTTCACACAATCAAATTTCATTTCGATTTCAGTTTAATTTTATATCTACATATGTAACGGTTCATGTTTTGGTCGTTGTTGCTTAGTTGTTTCCTTGCTTTTGGGTTTTGTGCTTTTGTTTTCGGAATCAGGTGAACTCAACGCTTTTAAACTCGTTGCGCGCATAAATTTTAAATTAGAATCTGCAAGAAGTAGAAAGAACGAAATTGTAGCAATAGCAGTGGAGTTAAGCGCGGAGGTCATTAAACTCTTTAGTTTTAAGCTTTGTTTTGTGTAGTTTTATTTGGTTTGGGTTTTTGTTGCTTGCGGCGAATTTGGCGTCTTCTTTGTAATGACAGCTGTTGTCAGCAATGCTCACCTACTGTCATAACTAAAATCAATCTAGCGGAAATATGTGAAGTGTCTTAAAATCAGGGACCGTAAAGAATTTGATTTTTTTGTAGTTTTTTCTTTTTTTTTCTTTTATTTTATATTTAATTTTATTTTATTTTACTTTATTTTAGTTTATTTGATTTTTTTTATGAACTTTATTTAATTGTCTGATCCCAGAATGACCGAAAATTACGCAAAAGTGACCATAAATTACCTTAAATTGATCCCAAAATTACCCCAAAATTATCCAAAAATAATCCAAAAACTTTTCCAAAACTACCCCAAAACGAACTCAAAATTACCACATAATTCCCCAAAATGATCCCAGAACTACCACAAAAATATCCCAAAATTATCCCAAAATGATCCCAAAAATTTCCACAAAACTGCCCCAAAATCATCCTAAAATGATCCAAAAAATGCCAAAACGATACAAAAAAAAATGCCAAAATGATCCTAAAATTACTCCAAAATTACCCTAAAATTACCCCAAAATGACCGTAAAATGACGGTAAAATTACCCCAAGATGCACACAAAATTACCCCAAAAGGACCTAAAATAAACACAAACTGATCCTAAAATGACCCCAAAATGATCCCAAAATTACCACATAATTCCCCAAAATGATCCCAGAACTACCAAAAAAAATATCCCAAAATTACCCCAAAATGATCAAAAAAATTTCCACAAAACTACCCCAAAATCATCCCAAAATTACCCTAAAATGATAAAAAAAAATACCAAAATGATTCCAAAATGACGCCAAAGTGACCCTAAAATTACCACAAAACTACCCCAAAACTACCTCAAACTTATCCCATAATAACCACAAAAAGATCCAAAAATTATGCGAAAATAACTCTAAAATGATTCTAAAATGATCCCAAAATGATCCGCAAAATTATCCCAAAATTAACCAAAAATTAACCCTAAATAATCCCCAAAATGAATCCAAATATGATCCGAAAATTACCCCAAAATATTCAAATAAAATGGAAAATAGAAACCTTGGGCGGCAACCCTACGTGAAAATATTCTAGTTGGTATGTTGCCGAAAATACGTTTCATTTGATACCCATATTGGCATATCTTGCTCAATAATTAAATAAAATCTATATAGGTGGCAACTCTGTAAGACGCTCCAAGTGAAAACACCCAAATGAATAGTTTTAGAGTTAAGTACACTATCCCATGCCAAATTTCATTCAATTCGGTCAAGTGGTTCTCGCGATAGTACCGGATATACAAATATACTGCGACAAGGTGGCAACCATACTTGAAAATATTTTAGTTGGTATGTCGCCGAAAATACAATTCATTTAGCTGGGTTGCCACCTATCTAAATTTTTTTATTTATGGAGAAAATATGCCAGCTCCATAATTTAAAAAAAATTTAAATAGGTAGCAACCCTGCAAACCGCCCCAAGAGGCATCCCCAAGTGGATAGTCTTAGAATCAATCATACTATGTATATTAGAGCGTATCACGGTGTAAGGAGGAAAAAAAAGTTGAAAATGAGGTTTTCAAAAAAAAAAAATTTATTTTTTTGTCACCCTGTAATAACAGCGAAATTAGTTTTTTTCCATAATTTCTATATTTTACGTTCGAGTTTCAAAATTAATACATTTTTAGAAAGGTATTCACCAAGGCAATATTTCATCCATAGAAACTTTTAGCCCATCATACCAAGTTCAGCTTTTATTCTATTTTTTTTTTAAACACAGGGCGGTGGTCCGAAAAAAAAATTGTTTCCTGAAAACTAAGAAAAAAAGAATATTTACCTGCATATAATGAGGAAATAAATGTAATGCATTTATGCTAAATATTTCCTTAACTCTAATTTGCTGTAACGTTCTCGGCTACTTAGTTTAGCGAATAAGTTATAACCTAGGCGTTCCTCGTCGGCTATTTCTGTACAAGAATCACTTACTACGCGAACAAATAGCTCAGTATTTTGAGAATGGCATAGAAAATCTAAGGCAATATTTACTTTATTCAATTTTTTTTTTAATACAGGGTGTTAGTTTTAAATAAATTTTAATAAAAGCTAAAATTGGTGTCGCAGGTTAATGGCTTATATGGACGAAATATGACACGGGTTAACACCTTTACAATAATATATTGCTCGTTGAAATCAAAGACCAAATTGAAAAGTTAAAAGCAAAAAACCAAATTCGCTGTTATTACAGAGTGCCGAAAAAAATTTTTTTTTTCATTTTTGTAGTCGCCAACAAGTAGACATTCGCACCAAGGTGGAATATTTGAAACTTTTTTTTGGCGATACGCTCTAATGTATATGCCAAATTTCAAGCGGTTCTCGAGTTAGTACCGGATTTACAAATATACAAGATTGGCTTGTTTAAAGATTTTACAAAATTTTTTTTGGACTTCTCGAACTTAGCGAAAAATAAAACGATTCAACCCACCCTAATGTATATGAATCTGTGTACGCGCTGCTTGTTTGGCAGATGACATCATTGGATGTAGAACAACAGTGTCACTTATTGCATATTTTGTTATTGTTTTTATGATTACAAGCTGAAAGAGAGCTAAGACAGCAACCAAACGCAGCAGTAGCAACAAGACTTGCCAACGGCATTTCTAACCATACTGCGACGTACATACATATGTATGTGTCAGCTACTGGTTACGCCATGTTACTACATCACCATCTACAAAACACAAAGCAAAGCACGTAAAAGCAATTTGAATTTCTTCTTCTTTGTCCAAATAGCCAACATCATGAATATTGTGGATGGGATGTAGTAAATGTTCACTTTCGTAGCAATTTTGTACTGCAGCAAAATTCCATAACAACAACAACAACAACAACAACAACAACAACAACATCTATGCATAACAAAAACATTTTGTTGCTGGGCGCGCTCTTGTTGGTTGCAATATATTCGCTCTTAGTTGCTGTCGCCAATACCTCGACTCAATTCCTTTGGCAGCTAACCAAACGAGCGTTGATGCGCGCATCCGGGCGCCAACCGTAAACCTCGCTATGGAGACAGTCTGTCTAGTTGGTATTTGGTGCGATATATTGGCCAAGCCAAAGCTTCAACTGTCTGCGGATTTGGCTTGCATCGGTGCAGCAGGCGTCCATGTGCTTTGGTGCAACTCCATTCGCCGCATAGTTTTCAAAATATTTTTCGGTTGAAAGAAGCAACAGCAACAAGAAAGCAATTCATATCTAACAAGCAAATAAAAATAATATTAGTCAACTCTGTGGCAATCTAAGCAAATATGTCGGAGATCCTTGTGGGTCAATGTGATGGCGTGGCATGTCAGCAGTGGTGGTGGTGGTGGTGGCGCACCATATGAAAATTAAATAAAAAATAGAGAAAAATGCAACAAAATGAAATAAAAAAAAATATCCAACATCTAAATAAAGTTATATGGCGCACATAAACGAATTGCTGGCATAATCGTTGCGGCGCTTCCAAAAGGGAGATGAAAGAAAGCTCGTAAAGCATTACTGGCGCCAATATAAATTGTTTAAATGCAATAAAAATGCAGTTAGTATTTGTTGTATATTAGGGTGGGTAGTTTTTTGCAGTAGATATGTGATATTGCGATTTATTTTTTTGTTAAGTGGAGATGATAGAGAACTTAAAAGTATTTTACAGGGTTGCCACCTATATAATTTTTTTTTTTCAAATATTGAGAAACATTTGCTAATATGGGTAGCAAATGAAAGGCATTTTCGGCGACATACCAACTAAAATTGTTTCAAGTACAGTTGCCTCCAAAGGTTGCCACTTTATTGCAGTATATATGTTTATCCGGTACTAAGTCGATAACCGTTTGACAGATTTCAATGAAATTTGGCATAGAGTTAGTATGCGATTTCTAGCACTATCCACTTGGTTGTTGCCACTTGGAGCGGTTTACAGGGTTGCCACCTATCAATTTTTTTTTTTTTTTAAATTATGGAGCAAGATATGGCAATATGGCTACCAAATGAAAATTATTTTCGGCTACATATCAACTGAAATATTTTTAAGTAACGCTGACGCTCAGGGTTACCATTTTACCGTATTGTGTTTGTACCTATATTTTTGATTATTTTGGGATCATATTTGGATTCTTTTAGAATAATTTCTGGCTGTTTTGGGATCGTTTTTGGGCTATTTTTGGAACATTTTCGGTTTAATTTCGGATCTTTTTGGGATAATTTTTGGGCAATTTTCGGATCATTTAAGAGTGTTTTATGGGGTCATTTAGCAGTAATTTTGGGATAATTGTTGGGGTTATTTTGGGGACTATTTTGGGTTCAATTTCGTATCATTTTTGGATAGTTTTGCGGTCATTTTGGGATCATTTTGGGGTCATTTGGAAATCTTTTTAGAATCATTTTACGTTCATTTTGGGGTAATTTTGGGATCATTTTTGGGGTCAGTTTGGGATCGTTGCGGGATCATTTTCGGATCATTTTGGGATCATTTTAGACCGCTTAGCCGATATCGATGAAATTTGGCATAGAGATGCTTGATTTTAACACTGTTCACTTTGGGGTTGCCACTTGGGACAGTTTACAGAGTTGCCACCTATCTAATATTTTCTTAAACATTGAGCGAGGTATGCCAATATTGGTATCAAATCAAAGATACTTTTAGCCGCATACCAATCATGATGTCTTAAAAAAAGAGTTGGCACCTAGGCTTGCCACCTTACTGTCTTTTATTTGTTTCTTCGTATACTGGAAGAATTAAATCAAATAAAAAAAAATTTTAAAAAAATTAAATAAAATAGACAAAACGAAATAAAAAGAAAAAAATTAAGGAATTATATAAAAAAAATTTAAATAAAAAAAATCAAATAAATTATTAGGAAAATCATTGAATCAGTTTGCTACAAAGTTATTTGTAATCGAGTAGTGTTGACTGTACTGAGTGGAATATGAAATGCGTTAAATATACATATGTACGCCACGGCGTATGAATACCATAATGAGATGTACTGATGGTATGGCTACAGCATGGATCGTCCAAGCAGCTTTTAGAGCAGCCAGCGCCGCGTAGTGTCTCAGTCTGCTCACTGCCGCTGTACAACGATGACGCCTTGCTCTTTGTGACTCACAACAACAAACCAGATTCGCAAAAAATACAAAAAATCATCGCAATATAATTCTTTGTAATACCGTTCATTTCATGCTGGCTGGTCGCGCTTCGCTGTAAATGTATAACGGTTCACACACGCGTTCATAGGCACATACGCATATAGCTACATACATATGTACGCAAATAGATACATACGTTCAGTTGTATTTGTTTTAATTTTTTAATTTTTCTTTGGCTTAGTTTAATAATAACTCTTTCAAGTAATTTTTTGTGATTCCAGGAACGATGTTGTTGTAGAAAGTATGACGTTGTTGTTGTAGCGCTCAGTAGGTTGAAAGCGCTGGCTATCCCTGTTTTAGAGTGATGTCACACGTTACATCCATATTGACGTGATCCATGCATCGCGATCCATATTGAATGGGTAGTCTTAATTTGTGATCAATCAATCCATTAAATTTACCCACGTTCCTTAGATGTCATATAAACTCATCGAACTCACAGTGCTATATACTGAAAATTGCTTCATACTTAACCAAATCGGCGCAGACATTATTACTCAAATAGTTTATATCCTTTAAATTTATATATTAAAAAGTTAACTTCAACACTTTTCAGCTTCTAGAACAGTCTCACAGCTCCGCTAGCATTCACATCTTCAATCACTTCCCAATAAAGCACGCAGCTAAACCACACCAACGTCAAGTCTGGGCCTCCACAACAACGTCTGCCCTATTATGAAAGCTCATAAATTTGTCTCTGTAGATTGCTAAACTGTTGATTGCTTTTGTCATGATTGTAAAATTTGAAGCTTTGAAGCTGGTAAATATTTACAGCTCTATAGATAACTATCTGCTTGTATTCATAGAGACTTTACAACATGTTGTGTGTTGTTGTAACAGACTAACTAGGACACTGCAAACATATATTAATCTATTTTGCTTCCTTCAGTTTTCCTACTCATCCATTTACAATGTACACTACATACATACATATATTACTATTTGCTATGTTTGTTATTTATGCTCGCTTGGCTGCTCAATATAGTACAGCAGCTGCGATCCTGTGCGCACTATCAGTCAGTAAATCGATTTATTGCTGATTATAATTAAATAGAAGGTGGCATGCATACCTACATAGATCGGTCAGTCGAAGGGGTTTATAGTTTAAATGTAAATTTCTGTTAATATTAAAGAAAAGCTAGCTTGGAGGGCCAAATTTTCGCCTTTTATTGAAAAAAAAAAGATCAAGATGGAGTTGCCACCTTAAACAATTTTTTTCATATCAGCTAAGCTTTTGAGGTGCCCTAGACTAACTTCTATAAAATTTTATAAAAAGATTATCTACTACATTCTAAGTTCTCTTACTGAAGTGTTGCCACTAGTAAAATTTTACAGAGTTGCCACCTATTAACTTACAAAAAATCAAAAAGCGCATACCAATATAGTTATCAAGAGAAGATATTTTACGTCGTGTTTCAGCAAAAAAAGTTTTAATAAGTGTTGCCACCAAGACATTTTTTATAGGGTTGCCACCTATTTAAAATTTGAAAAAATATTAGCGAAATATGGCAATTGGCCTGTGAAAGGAAAAGTATTTTACGTCGTATGTCAACGAAAATATTTTCATGTAGGGTTACCAGCGATAGTTGCCACTTAATCCGCCACTAGGAAATTTTTACAGAGTTGCCACACATTGAAAATTTGAAAAAAATTTCTGAAATATGCTAAAATGGGTAACAAAGGAAAGATATTTTATGTAGTTTTTTAATAAAAATATTTCTAGTTGGGGTTACCAGCTAGGGTTGCCACCTAATTTGATTCTATTTATTTTTGGAAATATGTTTACGACTTGATCCATTTCGATGTCCTACTAAATATACATAATAAACTTCATTTCAAGCTATGTATACTATTTAAGTGTTGCCACTAGAAATTTCTACAGTGTTGCCACCTTTTTAAAATTAAAAATAAATTTTAAAACATAACAATACGGGTATTAAAGGAAATCGACTTTATGTCGTATTTCAATTAAAAATATTTCTACATAGGACAACCAACTAGAGTTGCCACCTATTCCGATTAAATTTTTTTTTTTTCGTATATTCCATATTTTCTCAAAAACAACTTGAGCTATTCGAATGAACATTTAAACATAGTTAATATGGTACGTTTTAAGCTCTACTACTTCAGAGATGCCACTTACACGTTTTCACAGGTTTGCCACCTAAGTATTTGAGATTTGAGATAAAAAATGTTAATGTCGGCATATCCGGCAATATCTCGAGCCCGACTAGAAACATTGCGATAAAGTTTCAAATAAATTTTGGTGTTGCCACTTAGTATTTTTGACGGGGTTGCCACCTACCTGAATATATATTTTTTTTTATAAAATTTTGTCAATATAGCTATTAAAAGAAAGATATTTACGTCTTATTTTGACAAATATATTTCCAAGTAGTGTTGCCACCTTCCCATTATGTTCAATTCTTACAGAGTTACCAGCTGTATTATTTTTGTATCTTATTAAATTTGATATGCATATCTGCTTTTATCTCGAGACTAATATTGGTCTCTCAATTGCTGGCTAAAGAAAGATTTGTATCACCTCAAATTGAATTGAAAAAAAACAATTTTTGGGACTTTTTTCTGACAGAGTAAATCATAAATATCACCAAAATAGTCCTATGGGCGAATCGTCACACATTCCTAATTAGATATGCTTAAATACAAATGTGGTATAAACAACAAGGGAAAGCTTACCTTCTCCTCAGGACATAATCACTATATTTGATACTATAATTTAAGTTGTTTTTGCTGTTCTTGTTAATTGCTAATGTGCTACTTGTATTTGCAGATTAACATTTACGAGGTACATTAGAATCTATGCATGTATGTAAATGCTTGGACTACAATGCAATGCACAAATCTTAATTTAAGCCACTTAAGGCGATATCCATGGGCCGGCCAACAAAATATCTCGTTTTGTTCTAAGTTGCATAAATCCATCTGCTTCAATCCACTTTTGTTGTTGTTATTTTTGTTGTATTTTGCTATTTGAGCGCATTCGAGTTGTCATACCCCGGAGGTGCTTAGCAACTATTTGTGCATTTCACTAATGTTTATTGCTTTATTTTCATGATTTTCAGAGCTCGATTGCGTAGAGGAAAATTAGAACTTGGTACAGAAATGGGATAAGCTTTTGCATATTGTCTTGGGGGTGTTTTAATTACATGGCCAGAGAAACATATACATATATGACAGACAATTTCAGAGTGCCCATGTGCTTTAAAACTCAGTCAGAATCCGAACAATATTTTCACTATTAAAACTTTTTCAATTTTGAATTGTTAAAGTTGGTAAAAGAATGTTGTTGTTTGCTTAGAATTGAAACCAATACAACCATCTAATTGCGGCTGCATGCTTTAATGTCTGAATCAGTTTTGTAGACCAACAACAATTCCAGTTACATCATCAGTGCAGTCGAACTAACACTAAAGTACCAGAAAAGAAGATGGCAACTTTAAAGTTCCCATACCAGTGTCCCAAAAAGGGGACGTCGAAAAGCTTGGAAACTTCGAAACATGTCATCCTATCCATCGCTGTACGAATTGTTGTAATTTTTTCTTTCGGTAACTGCGATCGACTCATTTACTAATATGTCACTTCAAAGTTGCCATCATTTTCAAGAGATTTTGTTAGACTTAGCGAGGTAATGGAGAGAGGTCCCGCTTAAAAAATTCCATCACTTTGAAGTTTTGAATCACATTTACCGTGACAGACACAAGTTACTAATTTGCCACTTCAAAGTTGCCATTACTTTTAATAGGTTTTGCTAGTCGCAGCGACGCAAAGAAGGAAGTGCCAACGTGACAAATTCATCATACTAACAATGACTCTAGTTACTAGTATGCCACTTCAAAGTTGTTATGACTTCAAAGTAGTTTTCATAGCTCCGTCGACGTAATGGGGGTTCCTTTTGTACCTTTGAAGTAAATGTGCTTCTTAGTTATATTTTTGTCACAAATTCCAGTGATATCTCTAGTTACTAGTATGCTACTTCAAAGTTGTTATGACTTCAAAAAGGTTTTGGTAGTTTCAGCGACGCAATTTGGATCCTTTCGTACTTTTGAAGCAAATGGGCTTCTTTCCTTAATTACATTTTGGTCACACATTCCACGACTTCAAGGTTGTGAATCACGTTAACAGTGACTGACTCTAGTTACTAGTATGCCACTTTAAAGTTCTTATGACTTTAAAGTGGTTTGCGTAGTTCCAGCGACGTAGTGGTGGTTCCCTTTTGTACTGTTGAAGAAAAAAGGCTTCTAAGCTTATTTTTTATAGCAGGATTAAAGTCATTGCCTCCATTACCCTACCATTACTTTCCTTTGCTCCCCAAACAGCTTTCTACCCGTAACTTAAACAGTAAAATATTTAGTTTCTTCCTAATCTAATCAACTCAAAGGAACTCATTGAAGTTCGTATCAACCGAAACATACATATCTCTCTCTTTTGAGTGCAATCAAATAGAAATATGCAAAATTATGCATATTGACAGACGTTTCGAAGCAGCACCAGCACAACTCAGTAGAGCATCCATCCGTAGGACTCAAGTTCACAACGACACTTTGTGAACTAATCAACCCACCCATAGGGACGTCCTTCATTTGTATGCTCTAATGATTTTGCAAAATTTACGCAGCGTTGCGCATAGCAAACGAAGAAACGAAATCAACAACAAAATTTTCACGTAAAAAAGAAAAATACAAAAAAAAAAAAAAAAAAAAATAAGTGTTGAAAAAAAAAATAAGAAAGAAGCAAAAAAGCAAAACAGAAAAAACGAAAAAGCCGACTTAGAAATGCGCCCTCAAAGCGTGAAGGTATGACATGAATGAGTAAAATTGTTTTTGACATCCAAACCCACTATACACTCAGCCAGCCCCTCGAGTCGACAGTTGGGGCGAAGACTAATGCTTGAATGACTTTGATGAGGCTCAACGTTGTTGACGTTGTTGCATGGTGCTCAATGCCGATAAGACATACGAGGCGACGTAGTTTGGCAACTTTTCTCATTTCTATATGTGTGTCTAAAGGGTTTCATTCTTTTTGTAGTCATATTGAAAAGTAGCGCGTAGGAAAATTTTCTTAACTAGATCGAATAATGTATGATGTTGTTGTTCAGCTTATGTGTACTAAAGAACTAGAAAGTTCGAGTAAAAGTGAAAGTATAACAGTTTTTAAAAAAAGTTTAAAATAATAGATCAAAGTATAACAGTTTTTACATGAAATATAAATAAAATTAAAGTATAACAATTCTTTTATAAATTAAACTATAACAGTTTTTTTTACAAAGTCAAACAACTTAATTAAACGTATAACAGTTTTATTAAACACTTAAAAATATTACTCAAAGTGTAATACTTTTTTTCATAGAGTAAAAAACCAAAATCCAAGTATAACAGTTTTAACATGAAGCTAAACAATAAAATTCCAATTCGGTTTTCACAGAAGTCGGCAAATAACGTTCAAAGTATAACAGTTTTAACAAATCAAAAAATAACTTCCAAGCGCAACAGTGGTTTTATAAGCAAACAAATAAAATTTAAAGTATAACAGTTTTTTCACAAACTCAAAAGAATGTATTTAAAGAATAAACAGTAAATCTAATCCATTTATAACAGTTTAACCATAAAGTTAACAAATACAATCCAAATTTTGTTTTCACAAAAGTTGAAAAAAAATATTCAAAGTATAACAGTTTTAACAATTTAAAAAATCAAGTTCAAAAGTATAACGCTTTTTCATAAAATAAAAAAATAACTTTCTAAGCACAACACTTTTTTCATAAGCCAAAAAATAAAATAAATGTATAACAGTTTTTTTCATAAAGTCGAAAAAGATATAAAGTAAAGTCAAATATTTTACTTGAACGTATAACACTTCTATCAACAAGTAAAACAATAAGACTTCAAAGTATCACACTTTTTTCATAAAGTTAAGAACAAAATTCATGTCAATCCAAATTTTGTTTTCACAAAAATAACATTGAAAGTATAACAGTTTTTACAAAATAAAAAATAAATTTCAAAGTATGTATGTATATCAGTTTTGCAAAAAAATTAAATTCAAGATATAAAGGTTTTTTTAAAACGTTAAAAATAAAAATCCAGGTATAAAAAAGCTTCACTCTAAAGTTGGAAAATAAAATTCAAGATATAACAGTTTACTTCAAAAAATCAAATTTAAATTAGAATAGTTTTTTCTCGAAATCAAAATATAAAATTAAATATATAACAGTTTTTGAATTATTCAAAAAATAAGCTAAAAAGTTTTTTTGAAATTGAATTTCAAAATACATAAAACATTTTTTCTATGAAATGAAAAAGTATAACAATTTTTCCATAATAAACTTAACAATTTTTTTCATAATAAACTTCATGGTATAAGAGTTTTTCCATAATTAACTCCAGAATATAACAGTTTTTTCCCTAATAAACTTCATAGTATAATAGTTTTTCCATAAAAGACCTCATAGTATAACAGTTTTTCGATAACAGATTTCATAGTATAACAGTTTTTCCATGAAGTCAAAAATACAAGTAAAAAAAACAAAATTCAAAAAAGTATTAGTATAACAGTTTTTCCGAAAAGTCAGAAAACAGAAGTCAAAGTATAACAGTTTTCCCAAAGAGTAAAATTATAACAGTAATAAAAAAATAACTAAGCAAGCAATCTGAATGTCTGCATAAATCCTTGCTTCTCTTTTAATATTTCCCACAGACCATGTGGCGCCCAAAAATATATTTTTTGTATGTCTTTTATCAGAATTCGGAATCATAAACAGCTTTTTCAACGCATCCACATACACGTAGCACATCCTTATACACTCTTTATATACTCACATGTACGTATAGTTATTTAATTATTTCATTTTAGCATGTTTTTTTTTTTGCTCTCTGCTTCACTTTACCGATTTAATTATGTCGCCGTGAAAGGTCAACAGTAACGGCTGTCATAACGTTTGTCGGCACTTAAGTGACTTGCTGACATAGCATAGTGACTTGAGTTTTTGTTTCACGCTTGTGGACGTAGTACTTATATAACTAATTGCATATTTATAGGCGCACATACAAGTTTGAAGCTTGTATAGTTTTTTCTGTTATACCCAGTTGTAAGATGGGTTGTAAGGGCTTGAATGGAAGGATTTAGATGGAGACTTCTATATATTAATACTATCTTTCAATCAAAATTTAGTAGAAGTCTTTTTTTTGGTCTAAAAGACGAAGAAACGCCATTTTTAAGATTTTTGTCGGTATGTTTGTTCGCGCATCTTTTAAAAACCGCTGCTTAGAAATGAATGCATTTTCCACAGATGTCTTTGAGGATGCCCAACTCAGGATTTTGTATCCATTTTACCGCACAGAAATATTTTATTCCTGATTTATATAGCAATGTCAATAAAAGTTGGGTAAATATTTTTATTTATGTATGTTCGCGTATCACCAAATGATTAAGGCATGAAACTGAATGGTTTCTTCAACGATTTATTGCTGAAAGTCTTTACTGAAATATGGAAAGCATTGCTGCTTTAAATACACAGAGTTAAAACCAGCCAGCATAAATAAGCAATGGGGTATACCTTCAGACATATTTAGACCAGTGCCGTAACAGCAAGCTGTCCTTTAACCTTTTATATATTTTAAGCAGGTAGCACGTGTTGCTTGCATCTGTTTTGATTACATTTTTTTTTTTTTTTTAGAATTTTGTCTGTTATCATTTTTCTCGTATTTCAACGAGAAAACAATTTTTTCACTTCGCTTAGCTATTCCGTTTGCTATAATTTTCTAGGCAAACCTTATCATGTAATTTAAGTTTTTTTTGTTTGATTTCATTAAAGAGATCAAAGGCGGCATTAACACTTTTTGCTTGGGCTTGTATTTCAAAACGTTATCAAAGACACTTTCAAACAGCTTTAGCTACAACGTTCTAATTAGACTTTGAAAACTTTATTTTTTGCACAACGCTTTTCAGCACAAAGGTCGCATTGAGTCAGTTTTTTGTTTTTTTGCTGGTTTTTGTTAACAAAACTCATTCATTCGCATTTAAGTAATTCGCTTAGCCAATTTAACTAAAAGGTTCCAAATGAGTTTACAAAAATCGTTAAAACAAACAAAACATGGAACGGTTTAAATACATCAAAGTGACTATGTAATTTTTGAAACAAATAGGTCCCAAGCGCAACGCTGACCGCCTCAAACCAATCAAAGTAAAAAAAGGAACTTTTGACAGATTTATCACGTAGCAATCTTGCATGGAATCAGCATAGAAATGAAAACAAGTTTGTATAAAGTTAGTCGGAAAAATTAGCGCCAGAGTATGTTGTTAGAGAATATTTATTTTGGATGAGACTTTATAGTTCTATTAACTAGGTTGACCTCTGACCTTCTGGCATGCAGGGTCGCTCTTAATTTGGAAAAGTTGTTGCTGGTTGTTGTTGTGTCAATAAAAAAAGTGCTCACAGATTAAGACGAGTGTTAAGAATGCAATAATAGTAGCTGGAACGGAACACCAACTAATTTTCTGACTTCAAAGTGTTTTGCCACTATACATGGGCACGTATTCGTTACCTGCTAGCATTTTGAAGCGCGTTTTCTCTTTCACATCGCAAGGGTAACGCCTGCGTCACTTCTAGAAGAAATATCGCATATCTTACTTCTTGGCGTTACTTGGAAGTTACTTCCTTAAGTGTCGCATACTTGCTAAGAGTTTGTGTTTTGAATCAGGGTTGGGCCACTTCGAGTGAAAAATTATTCTTTACACTTTCTTTCTATTCAAAAAAATCAATTTAACCAAAATTATTCAAAATTACCCCTAATTCATCCCGAAATGTCCCCAAGATGATCCCGGAATGTCTCCAAATTGATCCCAAACTTACGTACCTCAAAATGATCAAAAAACAACAACAACATCAAAAAAATTTCCCCAAAATTACCCAAATTGATCCCAAAACTACCCCAAATTGATCCCAAAATTACCGCAAATAGATCCCAAAATGATCCAAAACTACCCCAAGTTGACCCAAAATTACCACATAATGATCTCAAAATTACTGATTCCAAAATGATCCCAAATTTACTCCAAATTGATCCCATAATGATTACAAAGTGATCCCAAAATTACCCAAAAATGATCCCGAAACTTCCCCAAAACGGTCCAAAATTTACCCTAAATTGATCACAAAATGGTCCCAAAATTTACCCAAATTTAGTCCAAATTCATTCCAAAATGATCCCACAGTGATCCCAAAATGTCCACAAAACGATCCCAAAACAACACCAAATTAATCCTAAAATGATCCCAAAAATTACCCGAAACGATCTCAAAATTACCCCAAATTTAACCCAAAATAACCCCAAAACGATCCGAATATTACCCTAAATTCATACCAAAGTAATGCCGAAATTTTTTAAAAGATCCCAAACTTGCCCCAAATTGATTCCACAATTACCCCAAAATGATCCAAACCTTACTCAAAATGATCCCGAAAATGGCCCCGAAGTAATCTCGAATGTTGGGAACTCTTCCTTTTCATTACCTAACTTTGACAAACGCCGATTGCGTTCCTGAAGCTTTTCTTTGTGTCTCTAGGCGTCTTTCGTACTCACCTCCGTGCTTTAGAAGTTTTTTGACTCTATCAAGTTTTCATATAAAAATCTTTAGCATCACATTCTACAAGCTCTCCCTCTAAATGCAACACCCTTTATATAGGCATCTCAACTATTTGCTGTTGAATTTCAATCAAATGAAATTTACGAAAAAGAGTTGCTTTCATTTTGAATTTACCCATCTACCAGTCAAGAGGTTAGCTGCTCCATTTTCATCACTGATTTCAAGTATTTGAGGCGGCTTACCCGCTTGCTGCTGCATTCCCATCTGAAGTATATTGAATACCTTTTGTGCTTGAATGGTTTTCAATTGAGTAGAGCTCATATGGCTTATTGAGTTTCATAAAACAGTATCACATGTGCGCGATAGTACACTTGTGCTAAGACCAGTGGTATCCAGGTATTTCCACTTACGGGGCCATACGACCACAATCTCATGTTGTTTTTGCGGGCCACAAACGAGCCACATTACATTGTTGTAGGGCCATAGCGGGCCAAGAGAGCCACTACGTGGTTATGCCTGTTATAGAGTGAACTCAATGGAATGTGAATGGTGAGTGGGTTTGCTTGAAGGATTTTGATATCCCTATCCCTATCCCTATCCCTATCCCTATCCCTATCCCTATCCCTATCCCTATCCCTATCCCTATCCCTATCCCTATCCCTATCCCTATCCCTATCCCTATCCCTATCCCTATCCCTATCCCTATCCCTATCCCTATCCCTATCCCTATCCCTATCCCTATCCCTATCCCTATCCCTATCCCTATCCCTATCCCTATCCCTATCCCTATCCCTATCCCTATCCCTATCCCTATCCCTATCCCTATCCCTATCCCTATCCCTATCCCTATCCCTATCCCTATCCCTTCGCTTGCTGTCTGCAAACTTTTCCTGTTGTGGTTTCCGCCCCTTCCGCTGTTAAGGCTTTATTCGTGGCTTCGAGCTACAAATCACCAACAATATTCATAGCCATCCGATTTTATATCCAATCACTACAGCCATAAATGTGACGTGGGCATTCAACTAATTAATTTACAACTAAAAGTTCTGGAAAACGAAGTTCCTTCCACTCCAACTCCAACATCAACTCACCGACAGCGTTATTTTGACTTATTGCTGCTTTTATATTTTGTTGATGTTATTGTTTTATTCTCCTGTTGTTTCAGCTGCAATATGAACTCTATATAAGTTCCACTTTTAGCTCGTTACCACATTCACTCCTCTCTCACACCGCTGTCCACTTAATTTCGTCATGACTTTTTCCCACATCAATCAAAAGTTTGCCATCAACATCACTAAAGTTATCCAACAATGCTCTTGGCTCTACAGCACACTGTAGAGTGAGTGAGACAAGGACAGCGAAGGGGATGAGAACGAGCGCTAGCATAGAAGCGTAAAGTGACGAGGTATGAGATATTGAAGTGAGAAAACAACAAACTTAAAGAATAAGTGAGCAAACAGCATTTTGAAGGAAGTTGATAGGAAATGACAGTGCGCTGAGAGGTGTGGAGAGCAAAAGTTGGCATAACTTTAATACAAGTATTAACACGGACATTGACAAGGACTCTATCTGATGTATGTATGTATTTAGGTGTAGAACAGTAGCACCACCACTTGTCAAAGTGACTGGCAAAAGTATTTCCATGGCTGGTTGTTGACAAAACGAGAGTACTTAGATGGGAAAATAAAATGAACACAAAACTGATTGAAGAGGAACACAGATATTAATGAGTGTAGGAAATGGAAGTTTATTGTAAATTTCAATGAAAGAATTTTAGATTAAGTAGAAACAACTAAACACACAACAAACAATTAATTAGTGTCAACAGTGTAAAGGACTTTTGTTTATTTTAGTAAGAAGCGAATTTGTTGAGGGGGTAGAAATCGAGGGTAGCTTTCGGAAGTCAATATTAATTGAGTTAGCTTTGGAGAAAGAATTTATAGTCGAAGTTTTATTTTATTTAGTTTTATTTTATTTATTTTTTGTTTTATTTTATTTAATTTAATATTATTTTATTTTGTTTTATTTTATTTTATTTTTTTGTTTTATTTTTTTTTTTATTTTTTCTTATTTTATTTAATTTAATTTATTTTTTTTTTTTATTTTTTTTTTTTGTTTTATTAATTAATTTTTTTTTTTATTTTTTTATTTTTTTGTTTTATTTTGTTAAATTTAATTTTATTTATTTATTTTTTCATTTTTTTTTTATTTTGTTTTATTTCATTTTATTTATTTTATTTTTTTTAATTTTATTTATTTTTTTACTTTGTATAATTTGTTCTTATTTTACTTTATTTTTTTTTATTTTCTTTAATTTCATTTTATTTTTTATTTTGTCTTATTTAATTTAATTTTATTTTATTTATTTTTTTTGTTTTATTTTATTTTGTTTTATTTATTTATTTATTTTTTAATTTTTTTACTTTGTTTAATTTGTTCTAATTTTACTTTATTTTTTATTTTTTTTTATTTAATTTCATTTTATTTTTTTATTGTATCTTATTTTATTTAATTTAATTTTATTTATTTTTTGTTTTCATTTTATTTTATTTTATTTTATTTTATTTTATTTTGTTTTATTTCATTTTATTTAAATTTATTTTATTTTATTTTGTTTTATTTCATTTTATTTTTATTTTATTTTATTTCATTTTATTTTATTTCATTTTTTTTTAATTTCACTTTATATTATTTCATTTTATTCTATTTTTTTCATTTTATTATTTTTAGTATTCCATTTTATTTTTTTTTTTACTTTAATTTAATTTTATTTTTTTTTTATTTTTTATTTAATTTTCTTTTTTTGTTTTATTTTATTTTTTTTTTATTTTAATTTTATTTTATTCCATTTATTCTTTTTTTATTTTTTATTCATTTGATTTTTTTTTTAGTTTATTTTATTTTATTTTTTTTTTTTAATTTTATTTTTTTTCTTTTTATTTTATTACTTTATTTCACTTCATTTTTATTTTATTTTATTTCATTTTATTTTATTTTTAATTTAATTTAATTTAATTTTTTTTAATTTTTTTTATTTTATATTTCTTTTATTTAATTTTCTTTATTTTTTTAATTTCATTTCATTTTTTTTTTTTTAATTTCATTTTATTTTATTCCCTTTTTGATTTATTTTATTCATTTATTTTTTTTTTTATTTTTTATTCATTTGATTTTTATTTTTTTAGTTTATTTCGTTTCATTTTATTTAATTACATTTTTTTTTTTTTTTATATATTTGATTTTTATTTTTTTAGTTTATTTTATTTTTTATTTATTATTTTTGTAACTTTTTTTATAGATTTTTTTTATAAATTTTTTTTTTCATTTTATTTATTTCATCTCATATTTTTGCTATTTTTCTCTTACTGAAAATCTGACTTTAATTTTCATATTTATATATATAGTGAAGATAATTTCACCTCTTCGTTTTGCCTTATTTCAGTTCTTAAAACCCCAGCTAATACTTAAAATAATTAATAACTTTTTGGCAATCTACAATGCATAATCTGTAGAGAAAATATGTAAATGTCTGTAGGTGCAAAAATTCCTACTGAAATATTCGCTTTTATTCAAAAAACATTCCAGCATACCTGTGGAGTTGTTAAGGTGTGCGAAAACAATTTGCTGCTCACCGTTTTGCTACTCAACGCTCCTTTCACCCGCATATTTTTATCCTGTTTGTGTGGAAATTGATGAGTAGTTGTGGAAAATGCCAAGTGGTTCGAAGGCAGGTGAGCTAAAAGGGCGAATAGCCGCAAGACAGCTAGGCAGTTTGCAAGTGGTGCATAATGTGAAGAGAGAAATTTGAGCACCGTTTGCGTTTTGGTTTGCAGTTACGAATCGCCTTCAAGGTACAGCAAACTGTCAAAGTGATTATGTTTTGCTGCCATCCTTGAAGTAAGTCAGCTGATCAACAGTGCCTTTCAAACTGTCTTAGAATCGCTGTTAAATTCCAGTGATATTGTAACTACAAAACACAAAAAATTACCATTCATTGCCCACCAAACTGTTCCTTGAATCACTGTCAAATTTCAGTGCTTTTAAAACTGCATACTAGTACATTTAAGCTGCAACAGTTCACTAACTAATCACTTACAATTGTTATACATTTTTTTTTTCAATTAAGTTTAAGGGCTCTCCACAAAATATAGGCCCTTTTGAACATCGCCCATTCACCCTCTACTACAGTTTTGCTCTGCATTGTGCATACAAAACTCAACCCATCTCTTAACCATTCTCGTCTGCTCCAACGCATCACTTCACAGCATTTTATTGCTTCTGAGTTCGTTGTTGTTATTATTATTGCTGCTGTGGTATTTCGAGTATTTGTTGCCTGGACATTTTGGTATTTTGTAGATTTCTCGCACTAATTGCCATGTTTTTGGGAAATTAACTTTTTCGATGACTAACCAACAGAAAGTTTTGAAATTTTTGAACTCAGCATTAAACAAGCGACCGCGTACTTGAAATTTCCTTGTCATAATTCTGAGTCAGTGCTCCAACATAACAGCGAACCTTTTAATTTAGAAAAGGTGTTTTCACTGAGAGAGTACCTACTTACAGTTTGATAATCACTGGAATGTGAAAGTGACTTAAGTAGGAATTCAAGGAAATGTTTGATATCACTGGAATTGGACAGTTATTCAAGAAACAGTTTGGTGGTAAGTGTTTTTTTTTTGTGGAACAACCCTAATTTTTCAGTACTAAGTAGAGTTAATATGAATGGAATGGGACAGTGATTCAAATGACAGTTTGGCAGGTACTGGCTGTTTATTTTTTTTGTACAGTCCTCATTTTGCAGTTTGAGTGGAAGTCGATTAGTTACTGTAGGATTAGTTGTAGTTTTAATATCACTGTAATCTGTCAGCGATTTAATGAACAGTTTAACAGGCACTGCTAGTTTATTTTTTCTCTTCGCAGAGCTTCAAAATAAGATCTCTCAGCAAAACTAAAAAATGTTCTTACTGAGAGAGTACGTACAGTTGTAGCATCATTGGATTTGAAAAGTGATTCAAGTAATTTTTGTGAACAGGTTGAGTGCTTTGTAGTTTTAATAACACTGAGATTAGAAAGGGATTCAAGTAACTGTTTGGCAGCCACTGCGCGACTATTTTTTTGAAAACCGCCCTGGTTTAACAGTTTAAGTACTTTGTAGTTTTACTGCCACTGGAATTGGGAAGTGATTCAGTTTGACAGGCACTGAGTGCTTATTTTTTGAACATCCCAGGTAGAATGATCTGTAGTTTTAATATCACTGGAGTTGGACTGCGATTCAAGCAACAGTTTGGCAGGCACTGACGCTAGCTCGATTCCTCGATCATCAAAGTTATTGCTAAAATCTAGTAACAGCATTTGTAGTACTCGTATATATGAAAGTAGGTAATTTATATTGCTGCCAAGCTATTGCCACTTTAGAGCCAGCCATCTTTAGTTGGATAAAGTTTTAACCCACACACATGCACATATAACTTTCATATACATATTTGATATGCACGAGCATAGTTTGTTAGTTAGTTGTTAGTTTGTTGCTGCTACTGAATTGAGTCGAGTTGTGAGTTGCTTTTTACTCTGAGTTGAGTTAGTTATTTTGTGTGTGTGTGTGTGTGTTGTTGCGCATTTACCGGCAAAATTTTTGATATTTTTGTTAGTGTTGGCTAAAATGTAACAGTGAAAATAGTTTAAAATGCCAAACTCGTCATTGCCATCGCTGCTGCTAGCACCAACAACACCGGCACCACCACCATGACCACCATAACTACCACAACCACTTTACTTAAATCTTCCTCTGCTACTTCTACAACTTCGTAAGCACTTGTTTTACGCAATAAATGAGCTGAATGAGCTCTCACTTGTGCTGAGGGGTAAATCTCAAATTTTGTGGTATCGTCTGCGGTGCTTAATTAAAAAATGTTTTATTTTCTCTTATTTTAGTTTGCTCCTCAATTGCTGTGTGGCTAAACTGAAGCAAGGTTGAAACCGTGCTGAACTCTAGCTTCACTGATTTGCATCCTCGAACCACATACCATGCTGGAATCTGAGTGCTTTTTAGTTAGTGTTAATTTAATTTAAAGTTGCCAACTTATATTTGACTCATTATAAGTTTGGATAGTTAAGGTTAAGGATTAGAAGTTTTCTAAAATTAAGCGAAAATTTAAAAATTGCTCAAACACAAAAGCGGCTAAAATAATTTTACTTTTTTTATATTTTTTCTTACTTTTTTTTTCTTTTACGAACTTTTATTTTTTTTTTTTTTTTTTTAATTTAATTTCTAATAAAAATCCTGAAAACGTATATCAAAATATTGAAGGAGAACCCAAAATGTGGACAAGATATAGCCTAGAAATTGATTTTACAATATGGATATCAAATAAAAGGTGTTCATGAGGGCCTCGACGTAGTATTAGCTTTTCTTACTTAGATACCTAAATGTTACTCATACGTCGTGTATGACCTATAAAAAGTGCACTATAATAGCAAAGTTACAAGATATACACAATTAGTTTTGGATAAAAAACATATTGTTACGTAATCAATTAAAATATTTTTAATATTTCAATTTCCGTTACTGGTGAATACGTTTTTTCGATAGCTTTGCAAAGAATCCTGTTGTCCTCAAAAAAAAATTGAAAGATGGAGATTTGTTACACAGTCCTTTGTTAATGTGAAAAATATTTAAGTGACATGATTCTCGAAGCCTTAATGTAGTTTCATGCGAATTTAGTAAAAGCTGCTAGCTAAAACTTTAACTTAAAATCGGCACGAGTTAAAGGGTATCTATTATATATAAATGCGCAAACATAACAGTTTTCTCCCTTTTTTGCAATAACCACAATTCTAACGTATATAAAATTTGGTATGTATCGATATGTCTCGCCGGGCAGGGTGTGCGATAACAAACCAAAAATTAAAAAAAATGAATTATAATATGATTTGAAAATCACACCACTACAAGTGCTATACACGTATTCTTTTTATAGAGCCGCTGTTATGGGTGTATGTAGGTATGACCACTTGCATTGTTGTGTTTGCATTCATTGCAGTAGGGTGAGTTGTTTTGTTGGCAGCAATAAGATAACATGAGCCAGCGCGTCAACTTTATTGAGCTTAGGTACAAACAGTGTTTACAAAAACAAAATCTGTGCGTGGGGATTCAGAGAAGCAAATGCTTTTGAAAAAAAGCACAAATAAGCTAGATCATGCACAAGGCCCTTCGTGGCTAGACTTAGTGAATATAAAATAAAATGGAAAATTGATAAAATTAAAAAAAGTAAAATCAGAAATAGAAAAGTGATTGAAAGTAAAAAAATAAAATTGGTTGGAAATGAAAGGAAAGGGAATAATATAAAATAAATAAAAATGAAACAAAATGAAATAAATAAAAGTATTAAATTAAGAAAATAATAGGAAAGGAAAGTGATGGATAAAAGGAAAATAAAGGTAAGTTAAGGTAAGGAACGGAAAATATGACAGAAAAATCAAAGGGAAAGGAAAGGAATGGAAAAGAAAAAAGGAAGGGAAGAAAGGAAATGTAATGTAGGTAAAGCAATGGAAAAGAGAAGCAAAAGGAGAAAGACAAAGAAAGGAAAGAAGAAACAAAAGAAGGGAAAGAAAAGGTAGCGAGGAAGAAGGTATGGAAAATAAATGAAAATAAAAAGAAAGAAAAATAAAGGAAAGAAAGGTAATGAAAAGCTAAAAAAAATAAATTAAGGAAATGAAGGAAAGAAAAAGAAAAGCAAAGGAATTGCTGAAAGGTACAAAAGAAAATTAGGAAACGGTAGGAAAGGAAAGGTAAGGAAACGAAATGACAGGAAGGGAAATTTAAGAAAATAGTGAAAGAAAATAAAGGTAAGAAAAAATAAAAGAAAAGAAATGAAATGAAAAAAATAATGAATAAAATGAAAAAGAAAATGAAAGAAAAAGAAAATAAAAGGAAAAAAGGAATGTAATGGAAATAAAAGAAACGAAAAGAAAGAAAAATAAAAGAAAAGAACAGAGAAGAACAGAAAAGAAAGAAAGAAGGGAAATAAAATGAAATGAAAGAAGAGAAAAGGAAAGAATAGGAAAGAAGAGAAAAGGAAAGAAAAGGAAAAGAACGGAGAAGATAAGGAAAGGAAATAAAGGGGAAGAGAAGGAAAGAAAAGCAAAAGAAATAAATTGAGATGAAAGGAGAGGAAAGGAAATAAAAGCAAATGAATGAAAGGAAAGGAAAGAAATACGTATGAAGGCGACCTAAGAAGAATAAATAATTATCAACATTGAAACTATATTACCGAATGGTGTAAAGAGGGAGGAAAAGGCAAAATGAATAGGAATGTATACAAACCAAAAATATACAAAATATGGAAAAGAAAGGAAAATTTAAGAAATAGCATAAAGGTAGGAAAATAAAATAAGGTTTTGTGGTTGAGTTTCAACAAAATTTTTCTCCATACAGTTTTGGAACACTCTAACCTAAAACTCTCCTACCTTTCGCACCTTGCTTCCTTTGTAAATTTTCTCCAGACAGTTCATTCAATCTTATATTATTCTTTTTTTATTGTTTGGTGATATTCTGTTATTTAACATCTTAAATACGACCAAAAATGGTCATAAATTTTTTGTAAATGACCTTTGTCATTTTCTATTATCTACGCATTGCCGGTATAATGAAAACGCTTCAAGTAATAATGCCCTCTGACTTACGAGACAAAATCAAGACAAATGTACGCAGCAAAAGAAATTCTTGTAATTATAACCTTGTACATATATCCTCCATACAAACACATGATGAACATTGTGGAATAGCATACTGTTGTAATAATATTTATTCTAGAGAGTTTGTTATCGGTATGAATAAAATAGTCTAAAATTACACAAAGCCATAAGCGAGTACAAAAGCTTGCAATAAAAAGGCAAAGCGATCTCTTCGTTCAATATGTAATTAAGGAACAATTAAGCGTAAGCTTCTCAAGTGGCTATTAGCAAATTTGGTTGTACTTTTTGGGTAAATTCTTATTGTAAAGAGAACTACAATAAGTAATAAAGGTATTTAGAAAATTGTTGCAGTTGAAGGTTCGCTAGAGAGCATCTGAGTTAGTATGGTGTGGGCGCACACTTATATGTATAATGGCGCTTCCAGAAAAACTGAGCATATGGTGTATTTCAGAACTGACATACTGATCATTTAAAAGTCAAAGTTATACTTTGTTATACTAGAATTTGTTGGATGGAGAACTGTATTCTTAGTTTCCTGATTTAAAATAATACATTTTTTTCATAAGTTTTTTAAACTTTTTTGACATTTCGATATCTCCATACCCTCAACAGCTTACGGTGTGATATATAGTCTATGCTAATCTCTCATCCCTCCCAGATATACACAAAAAATTTCATAAAAATCGTACAAACCGTTTTGCCGGAGTTTCGGAACAAACACTATAACATAAAAATTCTATATACATACAATATGGGTATCAAATGAAAGGTGTTCATGAGTAAGTGTAAGTGTAAGATTTATTTCAAGATCTCAATACGTTTCGGAAATAATGAATAAAATGTAACTGAACTTGTCTTATTTGTATAACTAAATATTACTCATACGCCGTGTATGCCTTCTAAAAATTGCAATATAATTGCAAAATTTCAAGATATACACAATTACTTTTGCTAGAAAACATATTGTTACGTAATCTACTATTAAAATTCCAATGTTCCTTTCTTGTAAATGCGTCTTTTCAACTTCCTGGTAAAGAATCCTGTTGTCCTTATAAAAATTTGAAGATACACTGAACCAAAAACGTACATGTTTTGTACGAACAAAGTTTCATAGAAGTTCACGCAGAATTTTTCTTAGAATCTAAGAAAAATTTCATTTAATTTAAGAAAAGTTTCTTATTATATATGAAAAAATACGTTAAATTTTATTAACGCCAGAACTTCGTTCCTAAAATATAAGAACTAAAATTCATTAATTTTTTAGCTGAATTTGTTCTTAAATATTACGAATTTGTTCTTATATTTTAAGAAATTACGTACGTACAATTTTTTTACTATGATTATAAGAACTTTTTCTTATTATTTAGAACTTGTTTCGTAGATTTTAAGAACTATTTCTTATATTTTAGGAAAGCGTCATCGATTGAACCAACACATTCTTAACTAGAGCAGACAGCTGCCACTGTTTGAATTTTTTTTATTAATACCATTTATTGAAAAGATCGTGTGTTAAAAATTAAACATATTGTAATTATGTATATTATAAAAAAAAGAAAAAGAAAAAAGTTCGCTATTATGAAGTGTAGTGTGTGATAAAGACTTGTTAAGTCCCGAGAAATTAACGTTTCACCTAAAAAGAACCCACATAAGAAGACATCTGAAAATAAACAAAAAGACTTCAACCTCAACTGAAGCAGCATCATTATAACCTGTAGCCGTACCAGAGCGACATTATGCAACAACACCAACTTTAGCTGAGCCAGAAACATTATATTATATTTTTAATTACATGTCTCCGGTTCCAAAGTAAACAGATGTAGTTACTTTTTAAAATTTTTGGGAAAACAGCTTTCAAAGTTTTATTTTTTCATAGAACTCCATTGTAAAAATGAAATTTTGAATGCCGTTTCAAAAACAATTCAAATTTTGAAATACTTCTGTTTACTTTGGAACCGGCGATATGTACTAGTTATTGCAGCCCTCCTTTTATACATACAAACTACTTTTGATAATGAATGTTTAACTTTAATTATTTTTTTTAATGCAAATACATTACTACCTTTGTAAAAGAAATAAGTATGTCAATTAAAATAAAGCATTCCAACTGAATTTCATGATTTTTAAAATTCAAGAATGGCTCCATACATTCTAAGAATGAGTTCGTAAAATTTAGAATGGATTCATACAATCTAGGAATCAGTTCGTATAATTTAAGAATGTATTCATACATTCTAGGAACGAGTTCGTAAAATTTAGAATGGATTCATACAATCTAGGAATGAGTTCGTCAAATTTAAGAATGGATTCATACATTCTAAGAATGAGTTCGTAAAATTTAGAATGGATTCATACAATCTAGGAATGAGTTCGTCAAATTTAAGAATGGATTCATACGTTCTAAGAATGAGTTCGTAAAATTTAGAATGGATTCATATATTCTAAGAATGAGTCGTATAATTTATGAATGGACTGACATATTCCAAGAATGAGTTCGTACAATTTAAGAATCTTTTCATACATTCTATGAATAAGGTCGTACAATTAATAAATGGATTGTCATATTCTAAGAATGAGTTCGTACAATTTAAGCATCTTTTCATACGTTCTAAGAATGAGGTCGTAGTATATATTGACATATTCTAAGAATGATTTCGTAGATTCTAAGAATGAGTTCTTGGATTTTAAGTATTATAATTAAAATTTTGTTTGACATGAACATTTACGAATTTTTGTTCTTAAATTCTACGAAAACGTTCTTTGGAGAGCTTTTAATGAAAAAAATTTGTAAAATATATGTACTTTTTCGTAGAAAATATGTACTTTTTTGGTTCAGTGTAGAGATTTGTTGCACTGTCCCCTAAATATGGACAGCATATTAAAACTATGTGTTTTTCGTAGCTTTAATGGACGTTTTGCGAACGTGTAATGAAAGTAATGAAACTTCGCACACATGTTATTTAGGCTAAAACGCAGAGATGAAGAGGGTATTTTGTACCAAAATTTGTTTCCTTACATACTTATCCATACATACAAACATATTTAGGTAGAATGATGTATTAACAAATGTGATTTATTTTTTTTTTTCAGATATTAGTTCAGATGCTTTATCGACGCTAAAACCCGTATAAGACATAGTTTAATAAACTGATGTGACCTATATTTATTAAATTTAAGGTAAGTGAGACCTTTAAAAATAAGCGACTTTTTGACGACAGAGCAATTTGGAAAAATTGACTAATTTTCATACCTGTGATATTTTGGAAGCAGTGACTTCTCTAAGCCAGTACAGCTTTTTTTTAAGGCAGATATTTCTATGAAGCCAGTGACTTTTTTAACCAGTGACTCAGGAGTGATTTTTTTATCAGTGACTATTTGGATTTTTATAAATTTTGAAATTTCCTTCAAAAATGAAATGTGAACTTGTCATTTCCTTTAAGCCAGTGACCTTTTTATGGTGCCGTGACTTTTGAGGATAGTGAAATTTTCAAAACACTGACTTATTTTCAAAGCTGTGACTTTTTGGGAGCAGTGACTTTTTAACCAATACATTTTTTTTAACCAATACATTTTTTTGAACCAGTGCTTTTTTTGAAAGCAGATACTTCTATGAAGCCAGTGACTTTTTTAACCAGTGACTTATTTGCTAACCAGTGACTTTTTTGATCAGTAACTTGCTTGCTAAGCAGTGACTTTTTTGATCAGTGACTATATTGCTTTTTTTCAAAATTTCAACTATCCTTTGAAAATAAAATGTGAACCTGTGACTTTTTAAGTGACTTTTTCTTGAGGCCGTGACTTTTGAAATTTCGAAAAAGTGACTCATTTTCAAACCTGTGCTTTTTTTCAAGCAGTGACGTTTTTAAACGAGTACACGTTTTTTGAGAGCCTTTATGAAGACAGATACTTGAAGACAGTGACTTTTTTTAACCAGTGACTTGTTTGCGTACCAGTGTTTTTTTTTTGTCAGTGGTAACCTTTCTGCTTTTTTTTCACATTTTAAAATTTATTTTGAAAATCAAATCTGGACTTGTGACTTTTTTAAGTGACCTTTTTAAAAGCCGTCTCGGCAGTGAAATTTTGAAAAAAAGTAAATTATTTGCTAACCAGTGATTTTTTTATCAGTGACTTTTTTCAACCAGTGACTTATATGCTAACCAGTGATTTTTTGATCAGTGATTATATTTTGTTTTTTTTTTCTCAAAATTTCAACTATCCTTTGAAAATCAAATGTAAAGCTATGACTTTTCAAGTGACCTTTTTATGAGGCCGTGACTTTTGAAATTTTGAAAAAGTGAGTAGTTTTCAAACCTGTGACTTTTTTCAAGCAGTGACGTTTTTAAACAACTACAAGTTTTTTGAAAGCCTTTTTGAAGAAAGATACTTGAAGACAGTGACTTTTTTTAACCAGTTATTTGCTAACCATTGATTTTATTTTTATTAGTGACTTTTTTGCTTTTTTCACATTTTGAAATATTTTTTGAAAATCAAAACCTGTGACTTTTTTAAGTGCCCTTTTTAGGATACGTGACTTTTGACGGCAGTGAAATTTTGAAAAAAAGAAATTTATTTGCTAAGCAGCGATTTTTTATCAGTGATTTTTTTAACCAGTCACTTATATGGTAACTAGTGATTTTTTGAAACAAAAAACACTCTAATTTTTTTTTCAATCCTAAATTTTCTCAGGAAATCACTGAACTAGTCGCTTACGAGCTACCAACCAAATTTGTAGGCGGTTGTAATTTTTTTCTGCTTAATTTTTTTTTTTTTTTTTCAATTTAAAGAATTATTTTTTTGCCAGCAGAAATGAATAGCAACGAAGAGATAGATAGATAAAAGAAAGAAAGAAAGAAATTTTAACAAAATTCGTGAAAATTTACGCAGCTCCTTTCTTTTCAGGATTTTTTTTCGCAACTTCCAACACCCACCGCTATCGTATGTCAACTTCGTTCTTGCCTTTATTAATCCACCGGGATTTAATCGTTCTTAATGAGCGCGTGAGATTCTACCGTCTGCTTATTTGCTTAGCTAAATTTCTTTTTATTTTTATATCTTTGGATTTTCTACACCCGCGGTTAAACGCGCGCATTTAAATATTTAAGGACTTGACAGTATGTAGGTATTTTTTTTTTTTTTCATGTATACTCACTTATATTATTCCAACCTCCTATTAAATGGCTTAAACAGCATATTTGTACTTTTATTTCGATTTTATTATACCTCATGTTAGAAACGATTTATCTTCTAGCTGAACTGACGCGTCAAATGACAGAAGTTTTAGCGCTCAAGAGCACGTTTGGCTGCAGCATGCAATATACCTTATATATGTAGTGAAACGGCCCTATAGGGAAGTCACTGTGAAATATTCGTCGATTTTTATTGGTCACTTTTTAGCTGCATACAATGTTTTATACTCGCTTAAATTTTTTTTTAATTGAAGGCAAGAAAAGGTTAAGCAAGCAGAGAAAAAACAAGCGAATACAATATTGGTCGCTAGCTTGAAAAACGTCACTGATTTAAAAAAAATCACCGGTTAGAAAGTAAGTCACTGGTTGATAAGTCAGCTGTTTAAATAAAAAAACATGGTTGAAAAGTCACACAGACCCTAAGAAAGTAGTACTGATTTCAAAAAAGTCACTTGGTTCAAAAAGCACTGGCTTCCAAACAGTTACGGGTTTGAAAATAAGTCACTGCTTCGAAACAGTCACGTCCCCCTTAAAAATGCCACTACTTTAAAAAAGGTCACGGCTCCATTACAAGGCTATCTACTAATTTAAAAAAGTCACGGCTCTTAAAAAGCCACGGGTGTAAAAATAAGTCACCTTCTCCAACAAAAAAAGGCACTGCTTCAAAAATGTCACGGGTTTAAAAATAAGTCACTGCTTTAAAAAATCACAGTTCCTAAAATAAGTCACCGACTTCAAAATTGACGACCCATAAATAAAATTCACTTTCTGCAAAAAGACAAAGCCCCATAAAAAGGCCACTCCTTTAAATAAATCACTTCTAAAAATTCAGCGGTTTGAAAAAATGTCACTTTTTCAAAAAAAGGAACTGCTCAAAATAGTTGTACTGTTTAAAAAGCCATTGCTGAAAAAATCACATTTCTGAAAATAAGTCAATGAGAAGTAAATTGAAAATGCACTAGTTTATGAAAAGAAGCTAACCCGGTTTCAAAAAATCACTATTTTAAAAAATTCACTGCTTGCGAAAAATCACTGTCTCGAAAAAGTCATTTGTTAAATAAATATCCATGAAAGTTCAAAAAGTTGCGGGTTCAAAGAGTTCGTCGATTTAAAATTTGTCACTGATGAAAAAAGTCACTATTTTCTATAAGTCACTAGTTCAAAAAAGAAAATAGTTCCAAAAAGTAAATAGTTCCAAAAAGTCACTAGTTCGAAAAAAGTCATTAGTTCCAAAAAGTCACTAGTTCGAAAAAAGTCATTAGTTCCAAAAAGTCACTAGTTCCAAAAATTCACTAGTTCGAAAGTCATTAGTTCCAAAAAGGCACTAGTTCCAAAAAAGTCATTGGTTCCAAAAAGTCACTAGTTCCAAAAAGTCACTAGTTCCAAAAAGTCACTAGATCCAAAAAGTCACTAGTTCCAAAAAGTCACTAGTTCCAAAAAGTCACTAGTTCCAAAAAGTCACTAGTTCCAAAAAGTCACTAGTTCCAAAAAGTCACTAGTTCCAAAAAGAGACTAGTTCCAAAAAAGTCACTAGTTCCAAAAAGTCAATGGTTCCAAAAAGTCACTTGTTCCAAAAAGTCATTGGTTCCAAAAAGTCACTAGTTCCAAAAAGTCAATGGTTCCAAAAAGTCACTAGTTCCAAAAAGTCACTAGTTCCAAAAAGTCACGAGTTTCAAAAAGTCACTAGTTCCAAAAACTCACTAGTTCCAAAAAGTCAATGGTTCCAAAAAGTCACTAGTTCCAAAAAGTCACTAGTTCCAAAAAGTCACTAGTTCCAAAAAGTCACTAGTGCCAAAAAGTCACTAGTTCCAAAAAGTCACTAGTTCCAAAAAGTCACTAGTTCCAAAAAGTCACTAGTTCCAAAAAATCACTAGTTCCAAAAAATCACTAGTTCCAAAAAGTCACTAGTTCCAAAAAATCACTAGTTCCAAAAAGTCACTAGTTCCAAAAAGTCACTAGTTCCAAAAAGTCACCAGTTCCAAAAAATCACTAGTTCCAAAAAAGTCACTAGTTTCAAAAAGTCACTAGTTCCAAAAAGTCACAAGTTCCAAAAAGTCGCTAGTTCCAAAAAAGTCGCTAGTTCCAAAAAGTCACTAGCTCCAAAAAAGTCATTAGTTCCAAAGAAGGCTCTGGCTCTAAATCATTCATAATTTTACCTCAATTTCCAAATAGTTTTTTATAGCACTTCAACCTCATGACACCAAAAATTAAAAAAAAAAGGTAGAAAATTGAGGCCGAATCGAGTTTCCCACTTCGAGTTTCCTACCCACCACATTTGCATGAATATAAAAAACGAACTTTATACAAATTCTCTTCGTACATAAATAGCATAAAGCATAACCTAAGGATACCATGAACTCTACGTTATTGTACTTTATGCGAGTTAGTATAAAACTCACTTGTGAATGCATTAAACGAGTTAAAGTGGCTTCACTTCACTTTACTTCAAACAATTTTTCAATGTAAAACCATGTTCGTGTCTAACTATGCGCTTGCTATAGAAAACTATCAAGGAATAAAAAAAAACTAAAAAAAAAAATAAGCTCAATAAACTATGCTTAAATTCGCTAGGAAGTCATATCTCAGTGCCTGCGGCTACTGACTGCTACACAGCTCTTCTTTCCTTGCGCTAGACAACTTATCTGTACTTAAAATAAAATAAAAGAAATTGCTTAAAAGCTGCATTTAGAGCTGAAAATCCCGTCAATTTTTTTTTTTTTTTGTTTAACAATACCCACAACTACCCACTACCAAAAACATATGTACATACTTCTATGTGTATAGGTATATACAACTCGCTTAACTACTTACTTACTTACTTAAGTCATTTTTCATTCTCTTGCCACATTTTACGGCCAAAGCTTAGATTGAGTAAAAGCGCTGAAGTTCATAAAAGTTCGCAAATTAAAGTGGAAAAAATTAGTAGAATTATTTTGGCTTAGATGAGAGAAAAAATGCAAGCTAGAAGGCAAAAAACAAAAAAATAAGTTTGTATAAAAAGTTGAAATAAAAAAGTGAAATAAATAAGTATTCACCCTTAATGCTCTCAAATTTGGAAAACATGTATGTAGTTACTACATTGTAGTACGTGATGTGAGCCAAGAGGTGCAGACAAAGTAGTGTTAATATATTGCATGTATTATTGGTTGTAGTTGTATAAGTGAATATGGCACTATCGACGAAAGAGAAAATAGGGATGGGGGTGTTATGGGCTATACCAAAGGCGTCATACATTTTTTATGATTGTAACATAACTTTAACCTGATGAAGTTTTTGAGAAGAACGTGAGTCAGTGTATGGCTGCCCAATCCAGAAGAACTTGAACTTTATTTCACTCCTTACATGGAAATAAAACCGTATGGCCTTATTTCACACTCCATTGAGTTATAAGGCCATATGGCTTTATTGCCTATGGCTTTATAACACTGCACCTTTATTTCACAGGATTGGCTTCCAAAAAAGACACTGGTCCAAAGAAAAATCACTGGTTTCAAAAATTAACTGAGTAAAATAGTCACTGCTTCAAAAAAAATCACTGGTCTAAAAAATCAATCTTCCAAAATATCACTGGCTTCAAAAATTTATAACTTTGAAAATACGTCATTGGTTTCAAAAAAGTCACTGGTCTAAAAAGTCACTGTTCCAAAAAGTCACTGGTCTAAAAAATCACTGTTCCAAAAAGTCATTGTTCCAAAAAATCACTTGCTCCAAAAACGTTGATGGCTCAGAAAATTACCTTGCTACAAATAGCCACTGATCCAAAAAAATCAATGATTTAAAGAAGTCACTCATTGGCTTGAAAAAAGTTACTGGTTTCCTAATCAATCACTAGCTTTCAAAAAACACCTGGTCCAAAAAAATCACTGACCTAAATACATAAATTTAAAAAACACTTTTTCCAAAAACTAATGTTTGAAAAAAGTCAGTGGTCACAAAAGTCACTGGTCCCAAGAAATAACAGGTTCCAAAACAATTACTGGCTTTAAAAAGCAGATGAGTTTAAAAAGGTCACTGCATCTAAAAAACCATAGCTTTCAAAATAAGTCAGTGCCTTTCAAAAAATCACTGTTCCAAAAAATCACTGTTCCAAAAAATCACGGGCTTCAAAAAGAGCACTCGGCTCAAAAGTCACCGCTCCCAAAAACTTACAGGTTTGAAAATAAATAATTTTATTCCGAAAAGTCGCTGGTTGAAAAAAATTCACCAGCTTTAAACAATAATTTTGTTTCAAAATAGCCACTGCTTAAACAAAAAAACGCTGGTTCAAAAAAGTCACTCCTTCAAAAAATCACTAGCAATCAGCAAGGAACTATTAAAAAAAAGGTCACTTTATAGGTTTGAAAATAAGTTCGGGAATTTTCGGGACTAGTTATTTGTGGACTTGTTTTTAACTTTTGGGGATCATTCTGAAATTATTATAAGGTTTGCTTGTGACATATTTTTGTGACCATTTCATAATGGATTCGGGTTTCTTTTAACAACATTTTCGGGATCATTTACAATCCATTTCTTAATCATTTAGAGACCATTTCCGGATCATTTCAGGTTTTTTTCGAAATCATTTTCCATACTTTTTCGGACCATTTCTTGATATTACCGTAATTGTTTTTTCATGACATCATTTAAGGAACATTTGCGGATTGTTTGCAGAATTTCATTTCGGTATTTCTTTTGGAACAATTTCGCGACTTTTTTCAGGATCATTTTGACCGGTTTTCGTCTTCAACATTTTTCGAATATTTTCAGGACTCTTATCGTGACCATTTCGTGATTATTTTGCGATTTTCTTCTGGAAATTTTCGATATTATCGTAATTGTTTTTTCAACATTTTCGGTATGATTTTTAACCATTTCGGCATCATTTAAGGACCATTTGCGAATTGTTTTCAGATTTGTTTTGGAATTATTTCGGTATTTTTTTTTTGGGACAATTTCGCGACTTTTTTCACGATCATTTTGACCGGTTTTCGTCCTCATCATTTTTCGAATATTTTCGGAATGTTTTCGGGACGATTTTCGGGACCAATTCATGATTATTTCGTGATTTTTTTCTGCAAATTTTCGGAACTAAGTATTAAGGGACCATTTTTAGGGACTGTTTCTTGAAATTTGTTTGGGATCGTTTCGGAACTTTTTCACAACTAATATGAGGATTGCTTTCGAAACTCTTTTTCGATTGTTTTCAAAACTTCTTGCGGGCTATTTCGCCAAGACCATTTCGACATCATTTGAGGATCATTTCAACATTGTTTTCAAAACTTTTTATGAATCCTTTCGGTTTTTTTTTTTAGTTTTGGGACGGTTTTGGTTTTGGACATTTTTCAAACATTTTCGTAATGTTTTCGCGACTCTTTTCAAAACTCTTTCGAAACCATTTAAGGCTTTTTTTAAGTTTTTTGTATTCTTTTGGGAACTTTTGCGAATGTAATATGAGGAATGCTTTCGAAACTATTTCGGAACTATTTCATCATAATTTCCGGACTTTTTCAGCACATTTTTTGGATAATTTCTGGATTGTTTTCAAAACGTTTTTGGGCGCATATTCTTGGGACTATTTCGAAATCATTTAAGGACCATTTCTGAATTGTTTTCAAAACTTTTTCTAAATCATTTCGGTATTATTTTTTTTTTTTAATTTTGGGACGGTTTTGGTTTTTAACATTTTTCGGAAATTTTCGGAATGTTTTCGCGTTTGTTTTCAAAATTATTCTTGAAGTTTTTTGTGATAGTTTCAGGAGGATTTAATTATAATTTCCGGACTTTTTCAGCACATTTTCTGGATCATTTTCTGGATTGTTTTCAAAACTTTTTCGGTACCATTTCGTCGTTGTCTTCGAAAGTTTTTTTGGGACCATCTCGGAATATTTTTTCGCTTAGACAGAACCGGGGGCGGGGTCCTATTGGCTGTACATTCTTCAATACCATCTGAAGATGTTAATTTACCTTATATTGAAAACATAGAATTTAAATGCATACGTATAGGAATTGGCACAGGCCATATTTATTTAGCTGTTAGTTACATTCCACCGTCATCTGATTTATCAGTGTATATGCACCACATTTCACTTATAAAAACTGTAAGTTCTTTGATTAAGCCCGTGGACTCAGTAGTTGTTTTGGGTGACTTTAACCTGCCACACATCTCGTGGAGAATAATTGATGGCAATATTGTCCCAGTGTCATCTAAGTTGTGTAATGAGTTTTTGGACGAAATGACCAACCTATGTCTTAGTCAGATTAATGTTATTCCGAAAAAGTTAGGAAAAGTCTTAGACTTGGCCTTTGTTGATGACTTGTCTAAATTCACTGTAAATCGATGTGATCCTTTAGTTCTTCCCGAAGACGCTTACCATCCATCTTTTGAAATAGCCTACGAAATCATAAACTATAATCGCGATTGTATTACGAAACCTTATGACTCTATTAAAACTTTTGATTTCTCTAGAGCCAACTTCAAAAAGATAAATAAAGAACTTTCCAAACTTGTTTGGCCTCATTACAATGAGGATGTCGAGCGAAACTTATCTCACTTCAATAGTACCATATACAGCCTCTTTGAAAAGTTCGTACCAAAGCGCATCTGTTTACGTAATGATGAGCCAATGCAAGTCTGGTGCACTAAAGAACTCAAATCTTTAAAAAATCGAAAGTCACGCTTCTTTAAACTATACAAAAAAACTGGTTTACACTCTGATTATGTACAATACTCTGTTTTGCGCCATAAATATTTAGAATTGAATAAAAAGTGTTACAATGCTTACTTATGTAAAATTAAAAAGAACATTATTTGCAATCCGAAGACATTTTATGGTTTCGTAAACGCTAAACGCAGGGTAAAAGGGTTTCCTTCATCTATGAAATTTAAAGATAAAATCTCTAGTGACGACCCAGAGATTGCCAACTTCTTTGCTCAATTCTTCAAGTCCAATTATTCTTCTGGAATAAATTTATCATCTAACGGATACCCTTATTTACCACACTCCATTAACTCAATCCATGTTCCTCATTTAAACCCGGAAGATGTTTTATTACACCTAAAGGCCTTAAAGGAGTCTTTCAAATATGGCCCCGACTTAATCCCGACATGCTTTCTTAAAAAGTGTGCTGAATACATCTACCAGCCCTTAACACAGTTGTTTAATCTGTCTTTACAGTGTGGGATTTTCCCAACTTCATGGAAAGAATCTTTTCTTATACCTCTTTATAAAAGTGGGAGCAGGTCCTGCGTAGAAAATTATCGTGGAATAGCAAAGCTCTCCGCCATTCCCAAGTTATTCGAAGCCATCATTACCAATTATCTAGCATTTTCGATCCCAACACTGATTGCAAGTTCTCAACATGGATTTTGTAAAGGCAAATCAACCATAACTAATTTACTTGAATTCACTACCTACGTCTCGAATGGGTTTAGAAATAATTTAAGCACTGACGTTATATACACCGACTTTAGTAAAGCATTTGACAAAGTTTGCCACGCTTTACTCATACATAAACTTGATCTCATAGGCTTTCAACCTGGTTTTACTCGTTGGATCTCCTCCTATCTTTGTGGTAGAACACAACGTGTAATTTTAAAAAATACGTATTCAAATGCCATTGATGTCTCTTCTGGTGTCCCTCAGGGCAGTCACCTTGGCCCGGTTCTGTTTTTGCTATTCATAAACGACATGTGTACAACAATTAAGTACTCTAAAATCTTGTTATATGCTGACGATGTGAAACTATTTAAGTCATATGCGTTGACGGAGGAACGTTCTTTGCTTCAAACGGACTTAGACCACTTAGTTACTTGGTGCAACGTAAACTATATGCCGCTTAATCTGGCAAAATGTAAATTCATGTGTTTCTCTCGTGGAACTCTTCAACCAGCTTCTTATTCGATAAACAATTATACTCTTGAACACGTTAATGTTTTTGTTGACTTGGGTGTAATGATGAACTGTAAACTTAGTTTCAATCCTCATATCGAGGCTACTGCCAATAAGGCCAGAGGTGTTTTAGCCTTCGTGAAAAGGTGGTCAAAAGAATTTAGCGACCCTTATATTACTAAGACCCTTTTTACTACATTAGTTAGACCAATATTAGAATACGGCTCGATTATATGGAATCCGCGTTATCAAATTCATATAGATAAGCTAGAATCTATTCAAAAACAATTCTTACTTTTTGCATTGAGAGATCTACGATGGGATCCTTCGTGTAACCTTCCTCCTTATACTAATCGCTTGAAACTTATCAATCTCCCTACCCTTGCTAGCCGTAGAGAAATGCTAGGTGTAATATTCATGTGTAAACTCCTAAACGGGTGGATTTCAAGCCCTCCTCTTTTGAACGAAGTTAACTTTAATTTTCCCTCACGAGCCTTAAGACATTTTAAACCTATTCTTCTGAAGCAATGTAGAACCAACTATCAATTACACGAGCCGTTCCAGTGTTTGTGCGAAAATTATAACTCTCATTCAGACACATTTGATATTTCGGACTCGCTTTTTATTATTAAAAAAACTATCCTATTCTCTCTTAACAATTGATTTCTACGTAGTATCAATTTATGTATTTTTATTATCTATTTATTTTCGTATTACACTCAGCTGATGATTTTTTCTCTGTAGCTGAGCAGTTTGAGATCTCGACGCTTAACAAACCTCCGCCTTTCAAACACTCGGCAAATTTAATCCGCGCGTTATGCGGATGCGCCCCTCGTGTCGGTCGGGCGGGATGGTGGGTAAAATCCGTTGGGCATAATATAATAATAATATATAATTTCTGGAATTTTTTTGGAACTATTCCTGCATAGTGCTGAAAACCACAGAAAACGTTATGGGTTTAGTTCTCACACAAATATTCTTTGCTGAGACAGTCTAATATACAATTGTCCAGTTTGAATGCTTTCTATTATATTCGGAAATTTGAATTTTCTCTTCATCAACTTTTCTAACATCTTTACTTTATCAATGTATTTCTGATGCTTCGATCTCACTTTTAATTTGCTAATTGGTTTACAGTTATTGTAAGCCATAGCAAAATCCTTCCTCATCTTGATATTTTTCTTACAGAATTTCAAATTCAAATTAATTTTTTTTTTTTTTTGCAAAAATTTTCTTTGCTCTCAACTTCGTTAAAAATACTTTATGTTGAAAATTGTCCATGCTTGAGGCACAACATAACGAGTACGCTGTAATCGCACACTCTGCTTGTCATATTATATGTTTGTCATATTCAGGACATCTTCAAGTTTCAACTTTTGCTTGCATAAATTCGTGATGTGCACTGTGACGCTTCTAAGAGTTGTCAGTGAAGAACTGTGATACAAAAATTTTCATAAGACTGCCTTTATATAAATGGACCAATTATAATAGAGAGAAAGTTCAAGTATGAATATGAATTATCCACTTTCTGATCCTTTTATATAAAGGTAGCCTTATAAATATTGCTTCTATCATCCTTTTTACATCACTTTCACTGCTTGACTGCCAAAAGCTCTAGTTCAAATATCAACAACTTTCATCAACCCTGTATTTGTATATAAAAAGTAGCAAATATTTGTAAATATCAACATACGCAAAATTTTAGTACAAACTTACACATACATACATACATACATACATAGCAACAAATTACTCTATTTGAATGTTGACTGAAAACTACATAAAATGGCATGATGTTTGGCTGGTCTTATTCTGAATGGGTTTCATTTTCATTATGGTTAGAATGTGGTTGCCCTGCGAAAGTGTATAACTTTGGCAAACACGCTGTATATATTTGAAAAGTTTTGTTGGTGCTCTCTGCGTTAAGTTTGAGCCATTTATTAAATATTTGAGTGTGTAGGTGTTATGTGGTAATTTTTTGGGGAAAGCTATACTCGCAGTGGGAGACATTTATAGTACTGAGCTGCACTTAAGTGAACTGGATGCTAGAGCTATCGTAAAATTCGAAATCGAAAAGAGTTGCGAAAAAATTTCCCTCGCACAATTCATTTTCAAGAGCGAAAATTTCAGTCGAAATCTTCGAAAGTTTTCGAAAATATAAACAAATCCAAAAAAATCCTTTCACAGAAACACTTTTCGAAATTTTTCGAAAGTAAAAGCAACTTCGAAAAAAAAATGTTCAAAAAATAAAGCGAGCAAAAAATAGATCTATCGCAAACTTCGAAATCGAAAAGAGTTGCGAAAAAATTTCCCTCGCACAATTCATTTTCAAGAGCGAAATTTTCAGTCGAAATCTTCGAAAGTTTTCGAAAATATAAAAAAAAAAAAAATCCTTTCACAGAAACACTTTTCGAAATTTTTCGAAAGTAAAAGCAACTTCGAAAAAAAAATGTTCAAAAAATAAAGCGAGCAAAAAATAGAGCTATCGCAAACTTCGAAATCGAAAAGAGTTGCGAAAAAATTTCCCTCGCACAATTCATTTTCAAGAGCGAAAATTTCAGTCGAAATCTTCGAAAGTTTTCGAAAATATAAACAAATCCAAAAAAATCCTTTCACAGAAACACTTTTTGAAATTTTTCGAAAGTACATATAAGCAACTTCGAAAAAAATGTTCAAAAAATAAAGCGAGCATGCCGTGCAAGTACTGGATTTTCAAGTGAAAAAAATCTAAGTCGAAATCTTCGAAAACTTTCGAAAATAAAAACAACTTGAAAATATTTCAGGCATGCCCTGTAAGAACTCGCATTTTTAAGAGAAAAAATATTAGTCGCAATCTTCGAAAATAAAAACGACTTCTGAAAAATCCTTTCGTACAAAAAATTGTACTGGCTTCTTAAGAAAAGAATTTTCGAAAATTTTTGAAAACAAAAACAAGCTCCAAAAAATCCTTTCGCCAGAAAATTATTTTCACAAAAAAAATGCGAGCGTGTCCTGTAAATACTGGATTTTTAAGAGAAAAAGTTTCAATCTGCAATCTTTGAAAATTTTCGTACAAAAAAAAAAACAACTTTAAAAACATCGTTTACTCGAAATCGAAATGATTTTTAGAAAAAACTCCATCACACAATTAGTTTTCAAGAGCGAAAATTTTAGTCAAAATCTTCGAAAGTATCTTCGAAAATAAAAGCGACTCCTGATAAATCCTTTCGTACAAAAAATTGTACTGGCTTCTTAAGAAAAAAAATCTTCGAAAATTTTTGAAAACAAAAACAAGCTCGAAAAAATATTTTTGCACAATGAAATCCAAGTATGCCCTACATCTTCGAAATTTTCCAAAAAAAAAAAAAAAACAACTTCGCCAGAAAATTATTTTCACAAAAAAATGCGAGCGTGTTCTGTAAATACTGGATTTTTAAGAAAAAAAGTTTCAGTTGCAATCTTTGAAAATTTTCCTAAATAAAAACAGCTTTAAAAAAATCGTTTACTCTAGCAAATTAAGCATGTCCTTTTAGTACGGAATTTTTAGGAAAAAAATCTCAGTCGCAATCTTCAAAGATTTTCGAACATAAAAAAACCTTTGAAAAAATCTTTTCACACAAAAAAGTTTAAGTGATTTTTAGGAGTAAAGTCCGTCTTCGAAAATAAAACAAACTTCGAAAAGGTTAACCATGCGCTGTTAGTGCTCTATTTTGAAGACAATTGATTGACAATCTTCGAAAATTTTCGCAAGAAAAATATGTTCACACAATAAAAAATATATTCATCCGAAAAGATTTCCAGCATTCCCTTTGAGTATTGGATTTTTAAGAGAAAAAGTCTTTGTTCTAATCTTCGAGAATTTTCGAAAACAAAAACAACTTCACAAAAATCTTTTCCAACTAAACAAATACAACCGTGCGCTGTAAATTCTGAGTTTAAAAGAGAAAAAATGTCTTTCGCAATCTTCGAAAATTTTCGAAAACATCTTCGAAAAAAAGTTTTCATCCGAAAACATGCTAGCATGCCCTAACATTTTATGTCGAAATATGCGTAGGGCAAAATTATGCACCTTCGACTTCATATGCACTGATACTAAGAATGATTAAGTTCCGAATTACATTAATAAATCACATTTAATCTACTCTACGATATACAAAGTGACAAATGATGATCGATTTTTATGCGTGCTTACATGCTGAGCTTAAATACTAACTTAGATTTGGACACACATAGCATATCTACTAAAAAGTATTTGCCGAAAAAATTCCAATCCCTGACAAATGCTTCAAATTGCAAAATTGCATTCATACACATCACACTTTTTGTTGTTGCCTAGCCTACGGTAATTGACTGTGGACTGAAATCGAAGTAGGTATGATTTTTTGTTTTTGCGATTGAAGTGTTGAGAGTACATGGAGGAGCGTAAAAAATATCTAGGAAAGTAAAAAATTCAAAGCACAGCAAACAATTTACCGCAGTGCTTTTTTGCTATGAATTTTGGGGATACTTTTTTATTTTTCTTTGTTCAATGTGAGTTCGTGATCAAATTTTACATTTGTACGAGTACTTAATATGTGACAAAAAGTTGGGCAGTTGGTGGAGAGCTTGAAACGAACTGAAAATAGACTATCGCATTAAAATCGTAAAAACGGGAAAACGTTTAGGGGGAAAAAAGGAAGAAAAGGGCAGAGTGAGATATCCTTTTCTAGGTTAAGCTCGTCGTCGCTCCAATTATAGGCATCTGTAGTAGCAGATTTAACTTCGAATATATAGTTACTTTCACACAAAAAAGTTTAAGCATACCCTGTATGTAAGTACTAGAATTTTAAGAGAAAAACGTTAGTCGCAATCTTCGAAAATAGAAAGAAAACTATTTTCACGCAAGAAAGTTTAAGCACGCTCTCTAAATAACGGATATTTAAGAAAAAAATGTATACATACACAATCTTCGAAAATTTTCGAACATAAAAATATCTTGGGAAAAAATTCTTTCAATCAAAAATATCAAGTATGCCCTGTAAGTACTGCATTTTAAATTGAAAAACATCTCTGTCGAAATCTTCGAAAATTTTCGAACATAAAAATATCTTGGAGAAAGAGTCTTTCACACAAAAAAACCAAGCATGCCTTGTGAAAATTGGATTTTTAAGAAAAACAATTTATATTAAATCTTCGAAAATTTTCGAACATAAAAATATCTTGGAAAAAATTCTTTCGCACAAAAAATCAAGTTCTTATGCCCTCAACGTACTCGATTTTTCAATGGAAAATATCTCTGTCGAAAACTTTCGAATATAAAAACAATTTTCGAAAATAAAAGCAATTTCGAAAACCCTTTCTTACGAAAAAATCATCCGGCTCTGTCTTCGAAAAATTTTCGAAAATAAAAAATTCGAAAAAAAATTTACACAAAAATATTCAAGCATGTCTCGAAAGCATGTCATGAAAGTACTTTATTTTTAGGAGAAAAAATCACAATCTTCGAAAAGGCTAAAAAGCGGCCATATGTATCCGCGATGGCTTTTTGACGCGATTTTTTTTTTTTTTTTTTTCATTTTATTCCAAGAACGATTAATGCAAACAGTTATTGTGGCCAACCAAATTTCGTTATCAAAACAATAAATGAGAGTAATAGAAAATAACTGTATTTTAATAACAAATATTTGTTAGCGTTGCATGTTCAATATGCATGCCCCATAAGCTTGTGAAGGCACGTCATATGCAAGGCGAAAGTGTGTAACGAAAAATTGAAGCATACAAAAATTGTAATTTCGTTTCAATGTAGCATGATGTGCTACATACCCACATCTAGCGCTCAGTTAAACAAATGTTATAAATTGATTGTGACATCATTCGATCAGGCGATGGTGTGCGTGTGACATTGAAAAATTATAATCAAATCATCGTAAGTGGAGTGGAAAGTGTTACACAACTGAAAATGTATGTACAAAAAGCGTGTGTGGTGCGCGTTCACAGATAACTATTTGCATTTTATGTTGCGTGGAATTGAAGAGGTGATGTGTAAAAATAATTATATTTTTTTATTACTTTTAAAAGAGAAAAACCTCTGTCGATAACTTCGAAAATAAAAATAAAAACACTTTGAAAAAGTTCTTTTACACAAAAAATTGCATCATATTCTATAGTAACTGGATTTAAGAGACGAAATCTCAGCCCCATCATCTTCGAAAAAAAATCTCAGTCGCAATCTTCGAAAATTTTCGAAAATAAAAACAACTTCTTAAGAGTTTTTTACGCAAAAAACTTTAACCACTCCCAGTAAAAACTTGAATTTTAAGAGAAAAAAATCTAAGTTGCAATTTCCGAAACTTTTCGAAGATATAAAAATCTTCAGACAAAAAATATAAGCGTGCCCTGTAAGTACAGGATTGTCAAGAGAAAAACTTTCATTCGCAATCTTCAAAAAAATTCGAAAATAAAAACAACTTCGAAAAATCCTTTCACACAAAAATATAAAAAAAATCTCAGTCTCAATCTTCGAAAATTTCGAAAATAAAAGCAACTTCGAAAAAATCCTGTCTCACATGAAAATTTAAGCATGTCCTGTAAGTACTGCATTTTTAAGACAAAACAATCTGCCCCGATCTTCGAAAATAAAAGCAACTTCGAAAAATCCTTTTATAAAAAAAATCTGTCGCAATGTTCGAAAATTTTCGAAAATAAAAAAACTTTGAAAAATCCTTTTACACAAGAAAATTTAAGTACACAAGAATTTCTCAGTCTCAATTTTCAAAATTTTCCGAAAATAAAAGCAACTTCGAAAAAATCCTGTTTCACATGAAAATTTAAGCATGTTCTGTAAGTCTGAATTTTCAAGGGAAAAAATTCTGTCCGATCTTCGGAAACAAAAGCAACTTCGAAAAATCCTCAGTCGCTATCTTCGAAAGTTTTCGAGAATAAAAAAGTCTTCGAAAAATCCCTTCACACAAGAATTTTAAGCACACAAGAATTTCTCAGTCTCGATTTTCGAAATTTTTCGAAAATAAAAACAACTTCGAAAAAATCCTGTCAAACAAGAAAATTTAAGCATGTTCTGTAAGTCTGAATTTTCAAGAGAAAAAAATCCGATTTCGGAAATAAAAGAAACATCGAAAAAACCTTTCACAAAAAACCTCCATTCAATCAAAAAGTTTTCGAAAATAAAAATAACATAAAAAATCTCAGTCGCAATGTTCGAAATTTTTCGAAAATAAAAACAACTTCGAACAAATCCTGCCACACAAGAAAATTTAAGCATGTTCTGTAAGTCTGGATTTTCAAGAGAAAAAAATTTAAGCATGTCCTTTAAAGATACATATTGGTTTTTTAGGAGAAAAAATTCTTTGTCGCAATCTTCGAAAATTTTTAAAAACAACTTTAATTATGAAAACACTTCAAAAAAATCTTTTCATCTAAAAATATTTTAGCATACCCCTTAGTACTTGATTTTAAAGTGAAAACAGCTCAATCGCAATCTTCGAAAATTTTCGAAAATGAAAAAAATTTCAAAAAAATCCTTTTACGCAGAAATTGTTAGCATGCCCGGTAAGTACTCGATTTATAAAGGAAAAATTTCGAAAACTTTCGAAAATAAAAAATTTGTCATCTTCGAAAATTATTTTCTGTGCGCCCAAACTTTTTTGAAGCGCCTATTCATATGTTTTTCTTCAAATTTATTAAATACATATAACATATCGTAATTGAGTATTGGCTGCAAAATAAAATCACTTGAACACTCCAAAATCATTTTCGTAGAACTCAAGCATCTTTTGTTTTTAATAGCTTTGTTCCATTTTTTTATATTTCTTTCGATGCGAATTATTGCTTTTTCCTCTTTATTTGTTTATTATTGTATGTTTGTTTTGGTTTTTATTATTGCTCTTATGTTACTAACTATTAACACATTTGATTGTCATAAACGCCCGCGCATTTACCCAACTTTTTTTTACAGTCATGAGCAAAAAATTAGAAACGATTTTGAAAACTTTTCTAAAATTAGAAATTTGGAATTTTTGTATTTTCATTTACTTTTTTTTACATGTTTTTATTAGATTGCCCTAGTCGTTTCCTCTTTGAAAGTACCAACAATTTTTTTTAATTACAGTGGTTTTCAAAATATTGAAAAAAACAAAACTTTACAAAAAAAATTTTAAATTTTGAGTCTGCATAAAAAAAATAAAAACGAAATTGTGTTTTATTATTTTCCCCACCAACTGTATCTCCTCTTATTATTATAAATTATTTGTCCTCGGTTTCTTTATATCTTTTGTGACATCTCAAGTTGCAGCTCGAGTGTTTCTTGTGTCACTCACTCATCCAGCCACAAGATATGCTGGCTGGTGGGAAGAAATAAACACTCAGCACATCAGACCGTTTATGCAATTCATTCGCCCACTAACTGTGGCTAAACCGTGACAAAAGTACAAAAGCATGGTTTGCTTTGTGTGCACAAACTTCGTGTTGCTTATTCTTCTTCTTGTGCGTCTTGACAATACGTTTACATAACATTCATTTCCCCCTTATTTCAAGGCCAAGCACATTACTCATTCCGCCCATCACCCATTCAATTCATTTTATTTACTTCGCAGCGTAAAAACTCCACGCTTCTGTGTCCGTCCTCCTCGTCTTCTTCTTCATATGAACTTTACACAAACTCGAGTTATCAACGCGCTTGCACGTCATATATATAGCTGTCTTTTCGCCAACTGATTGGTCCTGATTGAGTGACAGTAGCTGTCAGTGTCATTGTTGTCAACACTATTGTTAAGTTCGTTCGGTCGGTCATTCACTGCCTCCTCAACTGTTATGTAGCTACTAACGAAGTATGTATATACGCAGCTTGTAGTTAGCGTTGACCAAATCTCAGTTGCCGCTTCAATTTCAACAGCATTCTTCAAGTCACTCATCACTTTAGCCAATCCAATAAATACTTTGCTGCTGCATGCTGGCCCCACTTACCCAGTCATGGTTGGTTTGTTTTCTATTTCTTCTTCTTTTTCTCTGTTACGCTTTGTTCCTTTACGCCTTTCATTATTCTGCTCACGTAATGATGATAATAGCTCCTCGTTTCATTCGCTTTGTAAGTATCACCTAATGGGGCTGGTGGAATTCTTTCGATTTTGCTCTGTTCCAAAGCAGCTTTCTTTATATTCCGCTTCGTTGTTTTCCATTAGAAAATGTTGGCATTCAATTTTTATTCTCTTTGTCGTCATGCACTGAGGTTTTACCACTTTACTTAGCTACCAGATGGTTTTGTAGCACATTTTATTTTATTTTATATATTTTTATTGTTGTTATAACATACAATGTAGATAGAGTTCCCCGCAAAGGTGGCCACTCTACCCAAAAATAATTTGTATCGAAAAAGTACTTATTGGAGGTACAAGCTGATATACTCGTACAAATCGAAATATAAAAATTGAACTACTCGAAAATATTTTTTTTGTACCAATTTTTTCTTTAAATTTTAAATAATTTCAAAAAAGGTGGCAACCTTATAAAAACATTTTGACTGTCAACACCAGGTTAAAGAGCCTAGAACGTTGTACATTATGTTGTAACTTTAAACGAGCTAAACTTGTATTTCTTTATAAATTTGGCATATAAATAGTAGGATTGATTCCACTTCGGGGCTGCCACTTGGGGCTGTTTACAGGGTTGCCACCTATCTCATTTTTTTCAATTATGCAGCAAGATATAGCAATATGGGTATCAAATGAAAGGTATTTTCGGCGACGTGCAAACTAAAATATGTTCATGTAGAGTTGCCATTTAGGGTTGCCACCTTACCGCAGCATTTTTGTATATCCGGTACTAGCTCGAGAACCGCTTATCCAATTGGGATGAAATTGGGCATAGAGATATGTAATAGTATTGATTTTACGACTATCCACTTGGGGTTGCCACTTGGGGGATTACAGGATTGCCGCATATCCCAATTTTTTTTTTAAATTATGGAGCAACATATGCCAATATGGGTATCAAATGAAAGGTATTTTCGCCGACATAGCAACTAAAATAATTTCAAGTAGGGTTGCCGCTCGGGGTTGCCATTTTACCTTATTGTATTTATATATTTTAAGGACATTTTGGGATCATATTTGGATTATTTTAGTATCATTTTCGGATCATTTAGGGGTAACTTTGGGATAATTTTGGGGCTATTTTCAAATCATTTTGGTCCCATTTTGGGACAATTTTTGTGGTATTTTTCACATAATTTTTGGGTCATTTTTGGATAATTTTTGGGTCATTTTGGGATCAATTTTAAGCTTATTTTGGGATCACTTTGGGATCATTTTAGGGTAATTTTGGGGTCATTTTAGGGCCATTTTTGGATCATTTTGGGAACAATTAAGGGTCTTTTTGGGGTCGTTTTGGGATCATTTTAGGATTATTTTAGGGTCATTTTGGGATCATTTTGGGAGAATTTCGGTGTTATTTTCGGATTATTTTGGGTACATTTAAGCGACTTTTTGGGGTCATTTTGAAATCATATTGGGCTATTTTGGGATCGTTTTAGGGTCATTTTAGGGTAATTTCCGGATCATTTTGGGATGATTTTCGGGTATTTAAGGCCGTTTTTAGGGTCTATTTGGGAGCATTTTAGGACTATTTCGGGATTATTTTAAGGTCATTTTAGGATCATTTTGGGTAAGTAAAGTTAGCGCTACATTGATAGCACCGAGCAAGCTTGGTCACCCAAGTACTCTACATATAAAATGTTATCCAAGAGGTCGGCCTAAAATGACTCCATTCTCGCGATAACAGAGGAAATTGTACAAATTTAGACACATTTTAAAGATACTTTTGGCATCATTTCGGTAATTTTTAGGTTGATATCTGTGGGTTTTCGTAATTTTTTTTTCATTATTTCGGAATTTCTTTACGATTTCGGTGCTTTCTTAGTACAGTTTCCAGAATTTTTTTGGGATAATTCCAAGGCTATTTAGGCATGAGTTTCGGGCCAATTTCGGAATTATTACAGCATTGTTTTTTTCGAAACTTTTTTGGAATGCTTTCAGGAATTTTGTCAGGATTATTTCGGGACTATTTCAGTACTTCTCTGGGTGTTATTTTGGAATATTTCAGTAGTTTTTTTTTGTTCATTTTGGCATTGATTTCAGGATATTCTTGAGTCTTTTGGAGCTTTTTTCGGGATAATTTCGCAACTTTTTTAGATAATTTCTGAACATTTCCCGAATTTCCATTGCGGTACTTTTTAAGAGAATTTCCAGAGCATTTTGCTTAATTTCTGAAAATTTTTTAGACCATTTCCGGATCAATGTTGGACTTAACGGGTTTTCCAAAAAAAATTTGACATGATCCCTAAAAAGTCCCGAAATAGGGTCAGAAATGATTTCGAAAAAGTGATAAAGTGGTTCCGAAAACAGTTGCGATATGGTCTCGAAAAAAATACCGAGATGATCCCGAATGCCACTATTTAGAGCTGTTAAATTTCCATTAAACTGCTTAGTTACTTCCAAAATATGGATACCTCTAAAAGAACCGACTATTTGAGAACAAAAATTGTAGCTCCGTCACATGGCTAATGCGCATTTTTCATGAGCGGAAATAACGCTCTAACCAAGTAGCTTATCTGACATGACCATCAGCTAAGCCTATTGTTTTGGCACTCGCCATTGATTTTGATGCCATTATTATCTGCGATATAAATTGAGCTTTCACGATTCGTATTTGTTGGTACATATTTGCAAAATATCTATCCATCACACATGCATCCATCATATCATACCTACATACATACATACACACATCCTATATCTGCACTTAATTATTTTTGCTGAAAATACTTAAGTACTTGCAAGTTCATGCAAATTTAATTTAGAAAAATGAAAAAAAAAAATACTCATCATATGTAGCTCAACTTAAGCCGATTAACTATGTAGATGCCTTTTTGTTGTTTTTATTTTTGTTGTGCTAACAATTTTTTTTTTGCTCTGATTTTCAGTTTTAGTATTTTTTTGGAAAATTGAAAAGTTTTTCTAACTTTATTTGTTTTTGTTTGTTTAGGTATTATAAGTGCTAAAGAGCTGTTAAATTTTGATATAAAAATTTATTTATTTCATGGAAACACATTCTTCATTGTTCTTGTCTTGTTCGGCTTACAAGTGTAGCTTGGAATAACAAATAAATAACGAAAATAATAATTTGAAAGAAAAATAGAAAGTTGAAAAGTTTTTCTGATTTGAGCACACTTGACACAAGTGGGAGTCAATGCTCCGAAAGCTTGAGTTTGTCCTTAGTAAACAAAACAAGCTTATTGATATTTCGAATGTGTGAATGCTTTCTTATCACAGCTATATGATATTAAATAATGACAACAACACAAAATTGTAAATAAAAATATTTCTTTGTTATGAAGTGTTGAACATAAGTATATTAGGAGGACTAAATGCAAATAAGTAAATACTGAACTGTTTTTGGTAGTGATGAAGATTTTATATAGCTTTTTTGAATATGAGAAAACGTTTGATGATTTTTTTTTAATATAATTTTCAAAACAATTGACTAGAGCCATACAGTGATATAGACGATTTTGTAAAGTGATTTCTCTAATTCAATTTACAAATATCATATTGATCCTACACAAGGAGATAGGTATATTTTTAAGGTGAAACTGGATCATTTGTGAGCATTTCTTTACTTTTTCGGTATACTTTTATGACGTTTTACTTTTGGTGGAGGCGGCTACCCTACTTGAAAATGTTTTAGTTTGTATGTCGGCGAAAATACCTTTCATATGATACCCATATTGGCATATCTCACTCCATAATTTGAAAAAAAAAAAAATTAGATATGTGGCAACCCTTTACACCCCCCAAGTGGCAATACCCAAGTGGATAGTCCTAAAATCAATCATACTACCTATATGTCAAATTTCATCCAAATCGGTGAAGCTGTTCCCGAGAGAGTACCGGATATACAAATATTCTTCGGTAAGGTGGCAACCCTAGGTGGCTGCATCACTTGAAAATATTTTAGTTGGTATGTCGGCGAAAATACCTTTCATTTGATACCCATATTGGCATATCTCGCTCCCTAATTTAAAAAAAAATTGAGATAGGTGGCAACCCTGGTCACCCCCCCCATTGGCAACCTCCAAGTGGATAGTCTAATAATCAATCATACTATCTATATGCCAAATTTCATCCAAATCGGTCAAGCGGTTCCCGACATAGTCTGGATATACAAATATACATAAAGTAAAATAAATAAAACGCGGTCAGGTGGCAACTATAGGGGTTACTACGCTTGAAATTGAAATATTTGGAATGCGGTTGAAAATACCTTTCATTTGATACCCATATTGACCTATGTTGCTACATCATTTAAAAAAAAAAATATGTAGGTGGCAACCCTGTAACCCACCCCAAGTGGCAACCCCCAAGTGGAAATTCTTAGAATCAACCATACTATACAATTTTAGCTCCTTCAAAGTTATATGATATTGGTTTCGGGATCCTTTCTGAATTTTTTTTTTTTGTAAAATTTGGGGAATAACTTTTTTCCAGAAATAGTCCCAAAATAATATTGTATGGGTCTTAAAAGCAATCCCGAAGCAGTTACGAAAAAGTCGCGAAATGATCCGAAAAAACTCCAGAAAGTACCCAAAAAAATTCTAAAATTATACCAAAAATGGTCCAAAAATGTTCCAAAAAAAAGTACCAAAATTTACTAAAAATAGTGCCGAAGTCATGTCGAAAAAGTACCATAAAAGTCTTCCAAAACCAATCCTGAAACAGTTACGCGAAGGTCCTGAAATAATCCGAAAAAATTCTAGAAAGTACCTAAAGAAGTACCAAAATTATAACAAAAAAAGTCCCGAAATATTCACGGAAAAATCTCTAAATCAACTCAAAACAGTCCCGAAGTAATATGGAAAAAAGTACCAAAAAAGTCCCGCAATGATCCCAACTTGGTTACGAAATGATCCAAAAAAGTTGGGAAATTATCCCACAAAAGTTTCGAAAAATTCCTGAAATTGTCCCGAAAATATCGAAAAAAAAGTTTCCCAAAATGATTCGGAAAACAAAAAAGCTAAAAATTACTGAAATATTCCCGAAATGTTCAATAAAAAAATTATAAAATTATACGAAAAAAGTCATGAACTGGTCTTAAAATAATCCCGGAAAAATCGCAAAACTATCTAAAAACAGACCCGAAAATAATACCAAAAAAAGTCCCGCAATGATCCCAGATAGGTTTCGAAATGATCCAGAAACAGTGCAAAATTGAACCAAAAAGGATTCTAAAATTATACCTAAACCGTCGTGGAATGGTCTTCAAAAAATGGTCTCAAAGAGGCAAAAAAAAAATCCAGAAAGTGCCCAAAAAAGTTCCAAAATTATAGCAGAAAAAGTACCGCAATGTTCCCAAAAAACCCCGAAATTAACTCAAAACAGTCCCAAAGCTATATCAAAAAAGTACCAAAAAGGTTCCGCAATGATCCCAAATAGGTTACGAAGCGATCCCGAAACAATGCCAAAATTATCCAAAAAGTTGAAAAACTCCCACAAAAGTTCCAAAAATTCCTTAAGTTATCCAAAAAAGTCATGAGATGGCAATAAAATAATCACAAAAAAAATCCCGAAACTCTGCTGAAATAGTTTTAAAAAGTTTAGAAATGGTTCAAAAAAGTTGGGAAAAAAGTTCAAAAATGATCTTAAAAAGGTGCCGAAATGGCCGCAAAAAAGTACCTGAATAAGTCGGAAAAAATTGCAAAATGAACCCGAAGTGGTTCCAAAATCAGTTCCGTTGTATGCTGCAAAAATAATGCGTCATAAAAATGTTACTCATACGCCTAGGAGCCCTACTAACAAAGATCTTTCTTTTGGAAAAAATGCCAAAACTAACCTTGAAAAGGTCCCAAAATAGCCACAAAAAAGTGCCAAAATTAATAATGCAGAAAAAAAATCCGATATGAAAAATTCCCGAAGTGATTGCAAACACAATCCCGTTGTATGCTGCAAAAATTAAGCGTCATAAAAATGTTACTCATACGCCTAGGCGCCCTACTGACAAAAATCTTCTTCACCCAAAAGCTGACGCATTTGAATTGAAAAATCGTTTGTCCCTGCAGTGTTGTAACACACTCATGCCAAGTAATTTGTGTTGAAATAAAATAAATTGTGAAAAATAGTGAAGCAAAATTGAGTGGGTCTAGTTGATGGTGTTGTTGCTTTTGACGCTCATGTTTGAAACGCCTGCAGCGTTGAAAAAGTTGAAATTTAATAAAAATGTCAAAGACAGCTTCTAAAAGTCGTTTATTTAATACATTAACTATACATCATTCATTCTTCGGGCACTTTTTGAAATGTGTATGTACTTATACTATATGTTATTTTTCAACTTTTTCCATGCACATACACACATTTGTTTGCAAGTTGCTGTTAGCAAATAATATCAGCTGCATTTTACAGCCATTTATTTAGTTGATGAAAGTGCCAAAGGCATATTTGTGGATGCCCAATCAACAGTTTTAAGCGCTTCTTTAGTACATACATAGATATTAATAGAGTGAGGGAAGCCCAAACAATAGTTTTCAAAAATTTTCGTCTGCTTGTTTAAGTGTTTGTTCGCGCATCACTCGAAAACCGTTTCGTAGAATTGAATGCGACTTTCTTCTATATATTACTAGATGTCCAACTTAAAGTATAAGACCTATTTTATTGCATAAATAAATTTTATTTCTGTTATAAGCAATGGTGGCAAACAAATTTAGAGGAATACGAACAAAAATCCATATTTATTTTATATAATAGATCTTCTTTTCAATTTAAATTTAATTTTGCAAAGCTTTAAGGTCAAAGAGCTTTCGCTCCTTTAATTGGTATAATTTCTAAAGGACTAGTCAATCTACTTACTCTATTTATTATGGTAATTTTCTTATCATTATTATTGTTTACTACACGATTTAAGAAAAACAAGCAATTTTTCGGATATGGACGTGCTCATGCATATTAAATGAGTTGATATACAAAAATATAATCATATATGTCCATACTATATGCTAAATTTGTAGGCATGTGTATATTAGGTGCTTCAGTTTTCCCATAGTCCCATATGAAACTCATCACAGGCCTTCTGCTAGAGCCCACTTTTTCAAATTCAGAACAGGTTTTCAGCGTACAGTTTTCACCAGCATATACAACGGCTTATGAGTAGGGCACGAATTATAGGTACGGTTATATTTAAGTTAGGTTATGGGTTCTACAATTAAATTTATTATAGCTACGGTTACGGTTTATAAAACACTTTTTACTATGGTTACGGTAAGGGTTTAAATAATTTTTATTATTGTTACGGTTACGGGTTTAAACAATTTTTTTACGGTTACGGTTCTATAACCCTTTTGAATATGCTTATGATTTCTATAACTTTTAATTATGGTTACAGCTACGGCTTTAAAACAGTTTTGGTCACGGTTACGCTTTCCGAAAAATGGTATATTATGGTTACGGGGTTTAAGCAATTTTTATTGAGGTTCCGGTTACGGTTTCTAAAACAGTTTTGCTCACGGTTACGGTAACAGTTTAAAAAACAATTTTTGTTATGGTTACAGTAACGGTTTCAAAAACAATATTTATTATGGTTACGGTTACGGTTTCTATAACAATATTGCTTACGGTTACGGTTTCTAAAACAGTTTTGCTCACGGTTACGGTAACAGTTTAAAAAACAATTTTTGTTATGGTTACAGTAACGGTTTCAAAAACAATATTTATTATGGTTACGGTTACGGTTTCTAAAACAAATTTTATTACGGTTATTGTTTTCATTATGGTAACGATTACGGGTTCTTTAACAGATTTTATTATGGTTGCGATTTCGGTTTTTGTAAAAGTTTTGATTATGGTTACGGTTTTTTTTAACAGTTTTGATGCTTTGGTTTCTATAAGGGTTTTAATTATGGTTACGGTTCCTATATAGTTTTCGGTTACGGTTTCTATAACACATTTAATGAGGGTTACGGTTACGGTTACTAAAACGGTTTTGATTATGGTTACGATTACGGTTTCTTAAGAATATTTTATTATGATTACGGTTACGGTTTCGAAAAAAGTTTAAATTATGATTACTATGACTACGGTTTCTAAAAAAGTTTAAATTATGATTACTATGACTTCGGTTTCTAAAATATTTTTTATTATGGTTATGGTTACGGTTTCTAGACCGTTTTTGAATCTGGTTACGGTTACGGTTTGCGAAACATTTTTGATTATGATTACATTTACGGTTTGTAAAACATTTTTACGGTTATGGAAACACTTACCGTTACGTTTATTGTTTTTTTAAAAATATTGATTATGAGAAAACTTGCGGCTACGGCTATAGTGATTTTTGTTATGTTATGTTAGGATTATGGTTACGTTGAACTTACGGCTACGGCTAAGGTAATGGTTATGGATACGCCATAACCCTCGGCTACTCTCACCAAGTATTTAAGATAATAAAATAATTTGCCTTGTCAACTGTATCAGTAGTCGGATTCTTTGATATTGAGCTAAGCCTGCAGCTTCAACAAAAACTACATCATTTTCAGTATTGTGACACATCTTTTTGTAGAAATGATTCCTAGAACAAAAAAATTAAAGTCAATCGGCTTTCAGTATCCTTTAAGCTATTTATATTAGTGCCACATTGTGCTTGATGACAACACTTGATTGTGTATACAAAGATACCTCTGTATACACCTACATGCGTATATTTGTCTCTCTATGTAATGTGTCCCATATCTACTATGCTAATGCTAGCTTCAGCCTATAATCCTTGTGCTATGCATGCCCATTTGATTAGCAAACTAAGCAAAACGTGTCAGTACTTTAAAACAGTTGAGCTGTATGGATTCTTCTTTTAACCAGCTGCTGGTTTGATTGCTGAATAACAAATATCTGGTCGTATATTATTAACTTTTCTGAATGTCATGAAATATTCATCTCATTGGTATTGATATTCATAACTATAACGCTTGATTAACCGAAATTATCATTTTTGTGCTTGGAAGCAGTCTCTCAAAATACCTGTCCTTATGTATAGTTCAAGACCACGGTTTAGCTCTTCAGGAGTATTCGAGAGAAAAACAAGAATTTCGGGGAATTTCTTGAATGTTGGTTGAAATTTCGGTATTTTTTCGAAACTTTTTAGGGATTTTTTCGGTGTTAATTTTGCATGCAAATAAACCGACTCCACCTCGCCTACGTAATGAGTACTTATCCGTTTTTAGGGCAGTGTTTTGGGACTATTACGAAAAAACTTTAGGGAAAGTTTCGGTATTATTTTAAAATAAATAAGGACTGGCTGCGGCTATTTTTCATAAGTTGTAGAGATTATCGGGATTATTAAAGATATTTTTTTTAAATTATCTTCGGTATCATTTTGGGATTGTTTCGAAATAACCTTAAATACAGTTAAGTAACCCCTTAAAAAACGGGTTCGAAATTATTTCAGAAATGTTTTTGAGATTATTTTCGGTACTATTTCGGGATTGTTTTAAAATAACTTCGAAAAGAGTTTGGAGATTATTGCAGATTTTTTTAGAGATTATTTTCTTTACCATTTTGGAAGTATTTCGCAAAAAACTTTAGCGCAGTTCAGGGCTTATTTCACTTTTTTGGATTATTTTAGGCACCATTTTGGAACTAGTTCGAAGAAACTTTAGAGACAGTTTCGGCATTACTTCAGATTTCTTTTTAGATTATTTTCGGTACCATTTTGATTACTTTGAATAACTTTAGAGACAGTTTACGGATTATTTCACCTATTTTTATTAACCTCGGCCTTTTCTTTTGGACTATTTCAAAATAACCTTAAGGACAGTTTCGGGATTATTTCAGATTTTTTAAAATTATTTTCAACATCATTTTGTAACTTTTTCGAAATAACTTTGGAGACAAACTCGAGACTATTTCAGTTTCAGACTAATTCAGATTTTTAAAGATTTTAATTTCGGCACCTTTTTGGGAGTGTTTCGAAAGAGATTTAAGGAACGATGAGGGATTATTTAAAAAAGGGACTATTTGGAGATCAGCTCGGAATACTGTCGTGATGATTTCGGTAGTAAGTGGCTATGTTTCGGTAGTAAGTGGCTATGATTAAAGATTATTTTGGCGAACAATGTATGAATATTTCGGGATTATTTTGGGAACCCCTTCGTAATTAATTAAAAATTATTGTTATTACTTGTTCTGAAGTTTGCGAATTATCTCGTACTTTCTCAATTTTCGGTATTACTCCGAAATTATTTTGTTGTTCAAAATGTGAACGATGGTGATTATTTTCGGGACCATTTCGTAATTAGTATATTAGTATCAGAACAAATTTAAGGCTATCCGTGAACTTATTCAGAATATGGTTGGGATTTCCTTTGAGGCATTTCAAGCTTACTCCGAAATTGTTTTGTAGTTCAATAAGTGAATGCTTCGGGATTAGTTTCGCGACCATATCGTGATTAATCTAAAATATTTCTAGAATAAGCGCGGAAATGTTTGGGATTTAGAATTAGTTTGGGACTATCTTTGGCATTTCGCGATTACTCCTAAATTGTTTTGTGGTTCAGTATGTGAATGCTTCAGGATTATTTTCGGTACCCTGTCCTGATTAGTATAAACTATTTGCAGTACAAGTTCAAGACTGCCTGTGAATTAAATCAGGATTAGTTTCGGACTATTTTTGGCGTTTTGCGATTACTCCGAAATTGTTTTGTAGTTCGATTTGTGAACTCTTCGGGATTGTATGCGGATCTCTTTTGTGATTGGTGTAAATTATTTTTAGAACAAGCTCAAAACTGCGTGGGAATTAATTCAGAATTTGTTTGGGATATTTTTTTAAGCATTTTTCCATTACTCCGAAATTACTCTATGAACAATTTCGGTGTTTTTTAGGCTCGTGATTGTGAGGACAACTCCTTATGGATTATTTTTGGGACCAAAAAGATGGATCAGGCTAGAAAAAGACCGATGAATCGTTTGAGTCTGTCAGTTGGAAATCGGCTGAATCTACATGTTTTGCTCCCAGTTAATTTCAAAGTGAACTCGGTTTTGATTGCACTGCTTTGGTATAATTGCGAGTTTATTTTAGGGACAATTTCGAGAAGCTTTTTGCGGTCAAAATCGACTTAGCGGTTTAGATGGTTATTTTAAGTAAGTTAGTAATTTTGCGTAGTCCCGAAAATATACAAAATATTCCAAAAAAGTTCACTCAGTAATCATAATCCCGAAAAAGCCCTGAAATGAAATAATAACGTTTGCTTGCTCTCTTCTCCGCTGTTCTTCTCATCTTTTTCGAACATTAAGTCAACAATTTTTAAATCCCAAAAGAAGTAATTTCAGCCTGCGAGCGGGCGAAAGCAATCATATCAACATATCGCTCTCAACGCGTGTGCACCACAACTGCAGATTAAAAGCAACAACCTCGCTCTCTTCAGAGCTAATTTTTTTGTGTGGTAGCCGCAATTGTGGTCCATGCTGTCGACACTTATCCGCTTAATGCACTTACTTAAACAACTTCACTCTGCCTTTGGTATATATGCAATTAATTTTAACGCTACTTTTGTAAATTTATTTTTGTTTTATTAAAAGCCGCTAAAGAAGCGATTTATACGGGAATACAAACTTACCTGCCCACAAACCCACATATAAGTATGTAGTACTTTCAGTTATACATATACTCGTAGTTTAATGACACCTTAAAAAGGGCTAAGCACATTTTTTTTTTATTTCATAGTGTAAATAATTACTTTGCGTTTAAGTTTGTGTTGTTGTCACCACTACATACAAAAAAATGCGCTACTTATTTACACACTTTTGTGCATTTCCCACGGGATTTACTATAAAGTTTTTCAAAGCTTTTCGTGGCAAACGTAAAAATAACCGCTGAAAAAAAAATTGACTAGAAGAGTGTGAAGTATAAATACGAGAGCATAATAACTGTTGCCGTAAAGTAGTAAGGATATAAGAATAAATAAGCCAAAACTAAATCCCAGTGATGCAATATAAACTGAGCGATCAGAGTATGCAAAGCAACACAATTTTTCTCAAAGTTTTTTCGGAGTAATCGCGAAATGCCAAAAAAAAGTCTCAAACAAATTCTGAAATAATTATCAAACAGCGTTAAACTCATCTTAGAAATATTTTATACTAATCACGGAAGTGTCCCGAAAATAAATCGGAAGCATTCATATATTGAACCAAAAAGAAGTTTCGGAGTAATTGCGAAAGCCAAAAATGATCCCAAACGAATTTTGAATTAATACCCCAGCAGTCTTGAACTTTGCTGAAAATATGTTCACCAATTCCGAAAGGGTTATGAAAATAATCCAAAGCGTTTTAAAATTTTAATCTCAAAACAATTTCGGAGTAGTAACGAAATTTAGAAAATAATCCCAAAAAAGTCCTTATTAATTTCACGACAATCTCGAACTTGTCCGAAAAATATTTCATAGATACTAATTCCGAAAGGGTCCCTTAAAGTGTCCCCAAGGGTTCACATATTGACACAAAACACTGAAAAAAACAGAAAAGAATTTCGGAGTAATCGCGAAATGCCCCAAACAGTATTGAACCTCTCTTGAAATTAGTTTTTACTAATTACGGAAGTGTCCCGAAAATAAATTCGAAGCATTCACATATTGAACCAAAAATAAGTTTCGGAGTAATCGCGAAATGCCAAAAACAGTCTCAACCCAATTCTGAATAAATTCCAAGACAGTTCCAAACTTGTCCTGCAAACATATTATTCCGAAAAGAATCAAAAAGCGATATATTTTGAGCCCTTAAAATAATTTCGGAGTAAATACGAAGCTCCGATAATAATCCCAAACAAATGCTGAATTATTTCCCAGAGATTCTTGAACTTGTCCTGCCAATATATTATGCTATTCACGAAAGGGTACTGAAAATAAAAAAAATAAAAAATTTCGGAGTAAAAGCGAAATGCAGAAAATAATCTAAAATAATCCGAACTTATTCCCAAACTTGTCCCGCAAATATTTTATACTAATGGCGAAAAAGTTCCGCAAATAACCCCAAAACGTTCACATTTTAGAATTCAAAAAAATTTCGGAGTAAAATCGAAATTTAGAAAATAATCTAAAAAAAATCCTAATAATTACCAAACTTGTCCTGCAAATATTTTATACTAATGGCAAAAAAGTTCCAAAAATAATCACAAAACGTTCACATTATGAAACTCAAAAAATTTCGGAGTAAAAGCAAAATGCAAAATGCAGAAAATGACCTCAAAAGATATATTTTATGCTATACACGAAAGAGTACTGTAAATCACCCCAAAACTAATTCCCAAACTTGTCCCGCCCATATTTTATACTAATGGCGAAAAAGTTCCGCAAATAATCCCAGAACGTTCGCATTTTGAAACTGAAAAAAATTTCGGAGTAAAAGCGAAATGCAGAAAATAATCTAAAAAAAAAATCCGAACTAATTCCCAAACTTGTCCTGCAAATATTTTATACTAACTGCGAAAATGTCCCGAAAACAATCCCAAAACATTTTGAACCTCAAAAAAATTTCTATCTAAAATAATCCGAACTTATTCCCAAACTTGTCCCGCAAATATTTTATACTAATGACGAAAAAGCTCCGAAAATAACCTCAAAAAGTTCACATTTTAAAACTAAAAAAAATTTCGGAGTAAGATCGAAATCCAGAAAATTAACTCAAAAAAATTTCCGAACTAATTCCCAAGCTTTTACTGCAAATATTTTATACTAATGACGAAAATGTCACGAAAAAAATCCCAAAAAGTTCAAATTCATTTCGAAAACAACACTAGAGGATTCCGAACTGATCCCAAAACGGTATCGCGGTTATTCATAAAAACGCCCCAACTAATTCGATACTGTAACGAAAATAATCTCGAAGAAGTTCCATATTAATATTGTGAGATGATAGCAAAAATTACTCCGAAATTATTATCAATAAAAATACCGAATACCGAAGCAGTTGCGAACTCACTACAAGAATACTCCAAATTGATCCGGGAACGCTACCGAATTCTAATCACGAACTGATCACATATCGATGCCCAAGTCAATGCGAAAATACTCCGAACTTATCCGAAATTACTCCGAAAATAACCTCTAAATTAATAAAAAAATATTTCATTTCGAAAATCGCACAATAAAAAACTTTTGCTTTGACTTTTTCGCTAACTCTGTCTCAATTGTGTCGCACGTACATAAAGTTCTTCTTTACGAATGTTTGTCTTTGCCATAGCAGAGCACTGTGATTCCTTTCATTCGAAAGTGAATAAAAACTTTAAATTGGTTTCATGCGGATTATATTCATGCGTAAATATGTATGTAGCAATGTATAGGTTTGTAATTGATAGTGCATACATACATATGTATGTGTTTGTGTGTGTGTGGGTGTCTTTATCACATCAGCACATAAAGAATGTTCCAAAACTTTAAACAAAAATACTTATTTTATGGTGAAAAGTAGCTTTTAATTGCATTGCATTGTATATGTGAGTTAGGGATGCTGCGAATACATAATTATTTTTTTCACATTCGTATTCGCAAGAGATTCTCTTAAATATAGCGGCGATGCTATATCCGTATATGTATTTTGATTTTACCGCCTAAAAGTATGCAATTGTTATAGCGATGACTGAAATCAGTTGCATTGTGATGCCAGACCGAAATAGCTTATGCAAATTCGTAGATTTATGGTTATGATATGGTACACGGTAATTGTATGGTGGTTGTTTGATAATGGTATGGACCTTTTAGGAACTCTTCTGTGATAATCTCCAAATCATTTTTGAAGCTATTTTGTGTTTCCTATTTGCCAAAATTTGTTTGTAACATCATATTTGTGTTGTTGTTGTGCTAGTACTTCAAATTCGTGTTGTCACAGAGATGCTGCCTTTCGTTTCCTTTGTCGCTATGAAACGTAAGAACTAATTTTTCTTTGACGATTGTAAGTTGATGATATAAAAGTGCAGGATTATTTACTTGTGGGTTTCTGACTACACATACATACGTCAAGGGTATGCTTATATACTTGCAAAAGTGCTTATGTAACTAATACGAGAAGAAAATTAAGTATATTTAAAAATAAATATAAATAAGCTCAAATAAGTAGGGAAATTAGTAAGTGGGATTAAAGGGTAAATTAAGATTTTTGAAGGCGAAAAAATCCTATAACTTTAATCCAGTTAATCTTGTATGTTTGTATATTTGTACATTTGTATATACGGTACTATCTCGGGAACCACTTGACCTATTTGAAAGAAACTTGGCATAGAGATAGTGTGGTTGATTGTAATAGTACATTTACACCGCACCAAATTTGGCGAATTCAAATGAGCTAGTTCGATACCGTTTACACTGGCAAATTTGCATTTGGCTTCACCTTCCGTGCAAGAATCTTCTACCAGGACACAAATCCACCGAAATAAAATGCATTACCGTGATGATTTAAACACCTGTAGAGGAATAATAAAAAAAAGCGTCAAGAAGGCGTCTGTCTTCTCCTGGTAGAATTCGCCCATTTTCTTAAAAAAAAAGTAACTGAAATTGTTATTTACCGCTGTGCATAGTGCAAAAGTTATCACACGTCAATTGTTCATTAAGGTTCTAGCTGGGCGATTCGAAAGTCGCAGGGTTGCTATTTTGAGGAACTGTGGACTGTATTGTGCGACAAATGGGGCCAAATATAATGGAATTTCGAATTTGAAAAATGAGATTTGTATGGAAAAAAGCGCCAAATTTGCAATTTTTTGCCAAAATTGCTAAATTTGGTGTGGTGTAAATGTACTATAATACTACCCATTTGGCTGTTGCCACTTTGGGCGGCTCACAGGGTTGCAATCTATCTGAACTATTTTTAAGTATTGAAAAAGATATGCGCATACTATGAGTATCAAATGAAAGGTATTTTCGGCGACATACCAACTGAAATATTTTCAAGTAGGGTTGCCACCTTACCGCAGTATATTTGGATACATATACGGTACTATCTCGAAAACCGTTTGACCGATTTCGATGGAATTTGGCAAAGGGATAGAAGGGTTGGTTCTATGGCTTTTTACTTGGGCGTTGCCACTTCGGGCGGTTTACATACAGGGTTGCAATTTTACCGTATTTTACTTATATATATATTTTGGGGTCATTTTGGGATTATTTTTGTGTTCATTTTGGGATCATTTTGGGATCATTTTGGTGTAATTTTGGGTTCATTTTGGGATCATTTTGGGGTAATTTTGTGTTAATTTTTGGATAATTTTGGGATCGTTTTTTGGGTAATTTTGTGATAAATTTTGGGTCGTTTGTTGGATAATTTTGTGGTAGTTTTGGGATTGTTTTGGGATCATTTTGGGGTCATTTTGGACCGCTTGACCGATTTATAAAATAAAAGTCCTGAAAATTATACACAGGAGATGGACTGGAGATATATTAGAAATTGATAGGAGTATCAGCTGAAAGGTTATCATAAGAGCCTGAACGTAGTGCAAGTTTTATTTCGATATCTCAAAACGTTTCGGAGATATCAACTTTTCATATTTGTATAACTAAATGTTACTCATACGCCGTGTAGACCTATAAAAATTGCACTATAATTGCAAAAAGTTTCAAGTTATACACAGTTATTTTTGCTAGAAATCATATTGCTACGCAATCTATTAAAATACCTTTGAAATTCCAAAGTTATTTTCTAGTGAATACGTTTTTTCAATATCATTGTAAAGGATCCTGTTGTCCTTATAAAAATTCAAATGATAAAATCACCAAATTTTCGGTGATTTTTTGTGAATTTGGTTTAAGCTGCTAGCTAAAGCTTCAACTAAAAATCGGCACGGGTTACCGTTATCCTAGAACAATAAAACTTTGCACACATATTATTTAGGCTAAAATGCATCAATATGGAGGGTTTCGAACCTTAATTTTCTTTCCATACATTTTAGGGACGCTCTAATGTGCATGTTAGATATTTTTCAACACCTTGAAATGCGCTTTCCTTCCTCTGTGCCTCATATATATGTATATCTACACATGTACATATTAGTATGTATGTACTACTATTGCACTTCTTTGCTTGTTCAGCCCACTTGAGTGTTAACCTAATTGTATGCAACCAAACTCTCGAACGTCAGTGAAATGTTTATATTTGAAACAGCAATGGTGTATTATGATCCACACACATGTGTACAAATATTTACAAATATGCTCGTAAGTACATACCTACATATAGTACAAAGTTTACACTCGACTGCATAAATGAAATAGTTGGCCTAACGCATTCAGTCGTTCCATTGATACCTGTTCGATTGTATTTGAGAAACCTGCTTTGCTTCTTCCTTGGGATATCAGTATCTTCTTTCTTATTCGCTTGTTTGTTTGTGTTCATTGTGTGTGGTTCTATTTGTGAGTAATGAAATCGATATCATGTTCGGATATGCTTAGTTTATGCTACATAAGTGTATTTGAGTAGCCATGACCTATTTTAAATTTTATTGAACATCATCTGAAAAAAAAAAATTATAAGAAAGTGAATAGAGATGATGATATCATTGCAAAGGAGAGGCAAGAAAAGCTGGAATCGAAACGTGAACTAAATAGCGAAGCGACGCCGAAACGCATACCCGATTCGAAAACGCAACTGGAACAAGAAACGAAACGGACCAAAATGGGAATCGAAACTGAAACCCAACCAGACTAAAAATCAGAACTAGAATAAAACCTGAAACCAGGAACGAGATAGGAATCAAAACCGAAATCCATGCTATACCTTAAATTGAAACTCTATTAAAAATTTTCAAATCTCAGTTGAAATGCTAATACATTGTAAAATGTTCATTGTAAAATCTGCTGGCACCACCGGCAACCTGTGCTACAATTAATAAATCTAAAATGTTATTTAAACATATTCGCGCTATTTACCCTAACGTAATTACCTAATAGGCTTAGATGGGCCTCATTGCTTTGCGTTGGCGCGCGATATAGCAGAGCCAATTAATTTATTTACCTTTTTTGGGTGCATAATAAATAATGTTTAGCTAAGTAAACGTAATTGCTAACATAATTGGCGTGGCAAATAATTTTAGTTCATTAGCGAAGAACCTTTTAGGTGAGCTATAAAAAAAGGGTGGCACGTTTTCACAACTACTTAACGGGTTATGGGTATTTGTTTAGGGGTTTTGTTACAAAAGTAATGGCCATTGTTGGGTGGAAATTATGAGCATTTAGAATAAATTATAGCTAAAGCTCTAGATATTACAATTCCAAGATTTTGTACGCATTTTGTAGTTAATATTACCTCAAAGTTGGCGTTACTTTAAAGTTATTTGCCATTTTTCTACACTTTTTAGTAATTTTTATCTGAAAGTCAATTTAAATTAACTTAAACGTTATTTTTCATAGTCCCTTCTACACTCGTAAGCATATATTACCTCAAAGTTGGCGTTACTTTAAAGTTATTTGTGATAGCATATGCCTTTTTTCTACACTTGAAATTTGTTCGTTTTCTACACTTTGTAGCAAATATACCCCCAAAGTTATAGTTACTATAAAGTTTTTTTTTTATTTCCTTAACATTGCAGTTAAAATAAGCTAAAAGTTTCAGTTACTTCAAAGTTTTTTGTCATAGCGTGTAGTAAATATTACCTCACAGTTTCAGTAACTTTAAAGTTTTTTTTCACTTTGTAGTAAAAACTACCTCAGAGTTTCAGTTACTTTAAAGTTATTTGCCATTTTTCTACACTTTTTAGTCATTTTTATCTGAAAGTCAATTTAAATTAGCTTAAACGTTATTTTTCATAGTCCATTCTACACTCGTAAGTATATATTACCTCAAAGTTGGCGTTACTTTAAAGTTATTTGTGATAGCATATGCCTTTTTTCTACACTTTATAGCAAATATTACTGCAAAGTTATAGTTACTTGAAATTTTTTTGTTTTCTACACTTTATAGTAAATATACCCTCAAAGTTCTAGTTACTATAAAGTTTTTTTTTTATTTCCTTAACATTGCAGTTAAAATTAGCTAAAAGTTTCAGTTACTTCAAAGTTTTTTGTCATAGCGTGTAGTAAATATTACCTCACAGTTTCAGTAACTTTAAAGTTTTTTTTTCACTTTGTAGTAAAAACTACCTCAGAGTTTCAGTTACTTTAAAGTTATTTGCCATTTTTCTACACTTTTTAGTAATTTTTATCTGAAAGTCAATTTAAATTAGCTTAAACGTTATTTTTCATAGTCCATTCTACACTCGTAAGTATATATTACCTCAAAGTTGGCGTTACTTTAAAGTTATTTGTGATAGCATATGCCTTTTTTCTACACTTTATAGCAAATATTACTGCAAAGTTACAGTTACTTGAAATTTTTTTGTTTTCTACACTTTATAGTAAATATACCCTCAAAGTTCTAGTTACTATAAAGTTTTTTTTTTTTATTTCCTTAACATTGCAGTTAAAATTACCTAAAAGTTTCAGTTACTTCAAAGTTTTTTGTCATAGCGTGTAGTAAATATTACCTCACAGTTTCAGTAACTTTAAAGTTTTTTTTCACTTTGTAGTAAAAACTACCTCAGAGTTTCAGTTACTTTAAAGTTATTTGCCATTTTTCTACACTTTTTAGTAATTTTTATCTGAAAGTCAATTTAAATTAACTTACACGTTATTTTTCATAGTCCATTCTACACTCGTAAGCATATATTACCTCAAAGTTGGCGTTACTTTAAAGTTATGCCTTTTTTCTACGCTTTATAGCAAATATTACTGCAAAGTTATAGTTACTTGAAATTTTTTTGTTTTCTACACTTTGTAGCAAATATACCCCCAAAGTTCTAGTTACTATAAAGTTTTTTTTTTTATTTCCTTAACATTGCAGTTAAAATTAGCTAAAAGTTTCAGTTACTTCAAAGTTTTTTTGTCATAGCGTGTAGTAAATATTACCTCACAGTTTCAGTTACTTTAAAGTTATTTGTTTGCCAAATTTTTTGGTCAGTATAACCTCAAAGTTTCAATTACTTTAAAGTTATTTTTTTTTACACTTTGTAGTAAATTTTGCTTCAAAATTTAAGTTACTTTAAAGTTATTTTTATTTTCGTAACTTTTTAGTTTATATTACCATAAAGTTTCAGTTACTTCAAAGTTATTTGCCGTAACGTGCGGCATTTTTTGTACTTTGCAGTAAATATTGCCTCAAGATTTTAGTTACTTTGTAGTAAATATTGCCTTAAAGTTATTTTTTCACAGCATAAGACCTTTTTATTCACTTTGTAGTAACTATTACCACAAAGTTTTTGTTACTTTAAAGTTATTTGTCATAGCTTCTACACTTTGCACTCTATATTTGCTCAACGTTTCAGTCACTTTGAAATTTTTGAATGAATATGTCTTTGTTAAGTCACAAAAATAGTTGAAGCTCCGTTCCAGTTACTAAAAATGGTACTGTGCCGCTTACTCTTAGTCAGAATATGCATCAGACCCTACAATTTCCTAATGAGCATACCAAAAGCTTTAATCAAATCCTTATCTAATTGCATTTACATACCGTTAGCTAGCATTACAGCGTAATATATTTTCCACGCTGAGCACGTGCTAAATATTTTCCAATAACAAAATTGTATTATTCGCAGCACATTAGGCCACAAAATCTGATATGCAGCTGATAAATTAAATTTCCACGTACGCAAATGCGTTGCAATCATGTTCGATTACAAAATTTCCGATTGAATAGGTTTTGAAATAACGAAATATTCTACACTAAAATACATACTTGCGCTCATAGATACACTAAATATGTGTGTGTGTGTGTGTGTGTGTGTGTGTGCGCGAATATCGTGTAAGCATTGTGATTCTTGTAATTTTTTTTTTAGGAATTTTGTAATCACATTTAGCGGCGAGTTTACTCGCTGGAATCGATTTCATATTGTGTGTGTGTGTGTGGGGGTGGATTAAACGTATGACAATAAAGTGTGGTTTTTGTGGGTTGTAGTTGCGTAGCGTCATAGCGCCATCAACAAAAATTACAGCGCTTCCAACACCACAGCAATAAAAAATGTGTGAAAAAATTCGAAAACATGCACGAACATGCATTTTGGCATAGCTTCTGGGAATTCCAGTAAGCAATAATTGGATTTAAGACTGCAATGATATGCATTCAAGCTGCCTAATAAATTAAGGTTGTTGAAGTCAATTTTGTGGAGAAAGGCGCGAAATATTTCTAATACAAACGAAGACATTCCACGTGCATGTCATGCATAATTTTAAACGTATCGTATGCGTATATGTCTGTACATACATAATTAGGCGTTAAGCATACATATATACATCTCATTAACTAACCGCCTGCTGATGGTGGGAACAACACTGCGTATGAGTAACATTTTCATAGGCGTTCGAAGTAGAGATATAACGAAGCTTCGATTGAAAGATGACAACTTTGAACTGACAGATTGAAATCTTAACTGATACCTTTAAACGAGCTATTCTTATATATTTGTATATTTGTACATTTGTATATCCGGTACTATCTCGGGAACCGCTTGATCGATTTGGATGAAATTTGGCTTGATTCAAGACTATCCACTTGGATGTTGCCACTTGGAGCGGTTTACAGGGTTGCCACCTATCTCAATTTTGTTTAAGCATTAAGCAAGATATGCCAATATGCAACAAAAATTTAATAATAAATATTACCTCAAAGTTGCAGTTACTTTCAAGTTTTTTTCTACACCTTTGCAGTTACCTCAAAGTTTTAGTTACCTTAAAGTTAGTTGTCATAAAGCATACGTCATTTTTTATGCCTTTAAGTAAATATTACTTCAAAGTTTCAGTTACTTGAAAGTTATTTTTCAATTTTCCTATTTTTTGTAGTAAGTATTACCTCAAAGTTTCAGCTACTTTATTCTTTAATCCATAATCTCTTTCCAATATGTCATATGTTTGATATTCTCTCAGTTCGTTACTTTTCATCTCCGTTAAATCGTTTCTTGAAATGCAACATTATATGTCTTTTTCAACTTCTATTCCTCCATTTCTTTCTCTCTCCCAATTTAATTTAAACCTAATCCTGTGATCTAAACGTTATTTTAGATTGTTTTTAATAGATTGCTACCACTCGCCTTGGGCCAAAAGCCAATTGCTATTGCACGCAACATTTACGAATACAAGTAAATCTTAATATGTAACACTGAAATTCGCACCAAATCCGGCACTTTAAATGGCCCAAAACAAAATCATGGTCTGATGGCACATAGAGGGAACCCAAAATGGCCCAGTAGGAATATAATAAAAACAAACATAAACATGAAAAAAAAAATTTATTAAAAATAAGAAAATAAATAAAACAAAAATAAAATAACAAAAAATAAAAAAAATAAAAATAAAAATAAAAATAAAAATAAAATAAAAATAAAATAAAAATAAAATAAAAATAAAATAAAAATAAAAATAAAAATAAAAATAAAAATAAAATAAAAATAAAAATAAAATAAAAATAAAAATAAAATAAAAATAAAAATAAAAATAAAAATAAAATAAAAATAAAATAAAATAAAAATAAAATAAAATAAAATAAAATAAAATAAAAATAAAAATAAAATAAAAATAAAATAAAAATAAAATAAAAATAAAAATAAAATAAAAATAAAATAAAAATAAAATAAAAATAAAATAAAAATAAAATAAAAATAAAATAAAAATAAAATAAAATAAAAATAAAAATAAAATAAAAATAAAATAAAAATAAAATAAAATAAAAATAAAATAAAAATAAAATAAAAATAAAATAAAAATAAAAATAAAATAAAAATAAAAATAAAATAAAATTAAAATAAAATAAAAATAAAATAAAAATAAAATAAAAATAAAATTAACATAAAATAAAAATAAAATTAAAATAAAATAAAAATAAAATAAAAATAAAATAAGAATAAAAAAAAAATAAAATAAAACAAACATAAAAGAAAAATAAAAACTAAATAAAAATAAAATAAAAATAAAAATGAAATAAAAATAATTAAAAAATAAAATAAAAGTTATATAAAAATAAATTAAAAATAAAATAAAACAAAATAAAATAAAAAATAAATTATAAATACATAAAATAAAAATAAAATAAACTAAAAATAAAATTAAAGTAGAAATAAAATACATAAAATAGAAATAAAAATAAAATAAAAATTAAAATAAAATTAGAATTTAAAAAAATTAAAAATAATATAAAAATAAAATAAAAATAAACTAAATATAAAATAAAAATAAAATAAAAATAAAATAAAAATAAAAATAAAAATAAAAATAAAATAAAAATAAAAATAAAATAAAAATAAAAATAAAATAAAATAAAAATAAAAATAAATTAAAATAAAATAAAATAAAATAAAATAAAAATAAAATAAAAATAAAATGAAATTAAAATAAAATAAAATAAATTAAAAACAAAATAAAAATAAAATAAAAATAAAATAAAAATAAAAATAAAATAAAAATAGTATAAAAATAATATAAAGATAAAATAAATATAAAAGAAAAATAGAGTAAAATAAAAATTAAAATAAAGTTAGAATTGAAAAAATTAAAAATAATATAAAAATAAAATAAATAAAATAAAACAAAATTAAAATAAAACCAAAATAAAATAAAAATTAAAATAAAATTAGAATTAAAAATAATATAAGAATAAAAATTAAAAGAAATAAAATAAAAATAAACAAAACAATATTAAAATAAAAAAAATTTTTAAATAAAACAAAAATGAAATAAAAATAAAAATAAAATTTAAATAAAAATAAAAATAAATAAAAAAATTTTATAAAAATATAAAAAAATATAAAAAAAGATTAAAAAAAATTAAAATTAAATAAAAAATAAAATTAATATTAAAAACAAAAATATAATAAAATAAAACTGAATAAAATAAGGTAAAATTAAAAAAATTTAAATTAAAAAAAAAATAAAAAGAGAAAAGAAAATAAATAACCTTTTTTTCTTATGAAAAATAGTAAAACAATTCGTTTTATAGTAAACCGAGCACACCAGTGCGTATACGTAACATTTTAAGTGCACAAATTTTCCTGCTGGGTACATATACTATTTTAGGCACACTCGTACATACATATCTACGTAGTAACCTTAATTGTATTTTTTTCCTCCATTTATGTATATTTTGTTTCTCATTTTAGCAGATTTTAGGCTTTCTACGTTGAAATCGTTACCGGCTGCCGGCATTGTTGCTGTAGCTGCCACCATATTGCTGTTATTGATATTGAGCGCAACGGGCAAGTTTCTGTTATTTTTATTATTTTTGTCAAGATTTTTTTTTGTTTTGTTTTTATCGTTTTCAACTAATTGAATTTTGGCGGGAGAATTAAATTTGCATGCTTTTCTTTGTGAGCATCACAAAACGTTTGAATAGCTAAATGCCGCAAGCGCTTACAATGTCCATAACAGAGCTACAATGGTATATTTGTATGTGTGTGTGTGTGGATGTGTGTAACACACATATATATTTGACTTGTGTGTCATTTGTATTTTACATTTTGATGTTTGCTCCGGTTGCTTTAGGATATTTGACTTCAATGTTCTTAATACAGCGGATATTCGTTTAATTGAAATCAGTTTTGAAATTGAAAAATCATTTTAATTGAGCTATTTACTTAAATGAATGAATTTTAGAATGCAAAGAAAGGCGGAAACTATTGTTTTTTATTGGAATGCAATTTGCTGTGGAGTTTCGTTTTACAAAAAAAAAAACGAAATTCTGCAAAAAAAAAAGTTTTTAAAAGTTTGTAAGCTCAAATTTTACGTTTTTCTTTTTCTACCTGCAATTTCAAAAAAAATTTAATTTTTATGAATCCTAAAACTAAATTTCATTATTAAATTTTGGACCAAAATTTTGTTTTTGTATTATACCTTTGAGGCCCTATGCTCCAATAGGAGTTATCTTTGGATATTTTTGCGGTATAAAACTTAGAAATTTGAGTCCAAAAGCTAATAGCGAACTTTTATTTTTACGATTTTGAAATAAACATTTTTTGAAAAAAAAAAGTTTTTAAACCATTTTAAACCACCAAAATTTATTCAATACATTATAGGTGGCAACCCTGGCTTGAATATTTTCATTTTAAAGGTTTTTCAAACCTGTGACTTGATATTAAATTTACTTATTTTTCAATAAGCCACCAAAAATCCTTTGACTAAGGAAAAATAACAAAATAGGTGGCAACCCTGGTCCAAATACTTTCATTTGAAATTAACTCTCAGTCATTCGTTGCCAAATTTATTTAATTTTTAGTAAGCGTTATGTTAGTTATTTGCAAAAGACTCTTATTACGGCCGCAAAAAAGTCTAGAATTGAGAAAAAAATAAAAAAAATAGGTGGCAACCCTTGTTTAAATACTTTATTTTGAAAGGAATCCTCTAGCATTCGATAGCAAATTCATTTAATTGTAAAGAAGCGGCTGGAAGCCATTCCCAAAGAACTTTTATTCCACCAAATAAAATTTCTCAATTAAAAAAATAGGTGGCAACCCTGACTTGAAAAAAATGTTTGTATTTAATTTTAAATAAGCGGTTGATTGAATATCCGCAAAAGGGCTTTTATTCCCGTCAATGAAATTGATTAATTAAAAAAAAATTAAAATAGGTGGCAACCCTAGCTTAAATACTTTCTTTTGAAATTAATCCTCTAGCATTCGATACCAAATTCATTTAATTTTTAATAAGCGGTTGGTAGGCCAATTCTAAATAACTTTTATTCCACCAAATAAAATTTCTTAATTAAAAAAATAGGTGGCAACCCTGACTTGAAAAAATTTATTTAATTTTAAATAAGCGGTTTTTAAGATACATATCTGCAAAAGGGCTTTTATTCCGGTCAATTAAATTTCTTAATTAAAAAAATCAAAAATAGGTGGCAACCTTAGCTTAAATACTTTCTTTTGAAATTAATCCTCTGCAACCCTGATTTGAAAAAAATGTATTTATTTTTAAATAAGCGATTGGTTAAATATCTGCAAAAAGGCTTTTATTCTGGTCAAAGAAAATGATTAATTAAAAAATTTAAAATAGGTGGCAACCCTAGCTTAAATACTTTCGCTTGAAATTAATCCTCTAGCATTCGATACCAAATTCATTTAATTTTTGATAAGCGGTTGGTAGGTCAATTCTAAAGAACTTTTATTTCACCAAAAAAAATTCTTTAATTAAAAAATAGGTGGCAACCCTGACTTGAAAACTTCCATCCGTTTATTTCAGTATTAATGCATAATCAGCATTCACGCTCAAACCATTTTTAAGCTTCATTAACTTCGATTAAGGAAGGAAGGATTCTACAAAATCTAAATTAGGGATAAAACTAAAAACCGGAAAACAGCTGTGCACTGAAAAAGGGCAACAAAAAAATTACAAAATAAAAAGAGCGATGTGCTAAAAAGTCAACAGTGAGTAAAATTGCAAAATAAAAGTTAACAAACGCTTGTTGCATGCCACACAATGCACGCTCTAATACCAAAAAAACAAAAATCACTTTATAGAGTGAGTATGAGGCTGAGCGTTGTTAATGGTTCGTGCACTGGTGATGCTCTGCTGCTCTGATGGTGCTGATTGCCGTTGGCAGTAATGTTGATGTAAACATTACTTCTTGTCACTTGCAGCACGCTTTCTGAAAGAGATGTCACACACACAGCAACACTCGACAAGGACAACACGAGCTGCTCTTGCGCTCCTCGCTCACGCCACCATCACTACTGAAGCTGTTGATTTACTCACTTTGTTTGATGGGTTTTTTGTTGCCGCCGCTGCACTGCCTCAAGTGACTTTTTACTTGCCAATTCAAGCGCTTTTGTTTTTTGCCCTGCCGCCTCACATCCTCCTCTCCCCCACCAACAGAACTCAACTTAACAGCTCTTTGTTGAAGCGTGCCCCACCCTATTGCTCGTTCTTTTGCTTTGCTGTGTTGGTGTTTTGATTTAAGTGCGTCAAAAGTTGCCCTCCCCTTCCTCTTGCCTGTTGCCAATGCAGCGTACCACCATTCACGCTAATATTGCTGATGAAGATGTTGCTGTTGCTGTGGCTGCTGTAACTACTATTTAATATCTAGAACTACTATATGCAGGTACAGTGTTGTGCAATAAAATGGCAACACGAATGCGAGGAATTTATTTTTGTTCAGAAAATTTAACCTTAAAACGGCTAATTTCAATTGCTCAGCGATGAACAGAACACAGAAAAGTTTGCCTAAGCTGTACTCCAAATGATAAATTTTGAGAGCCTTTTTTCATTGAAGCCGATCCCAACGATCATATATATTTAAATTGAAGTCTATTTTTACCAAAACTTTCCATTTTTCTCTTCGTCAGTTCCATGGCTACTGCGGTTCAGCTCTTCGTCAGTTCCATTCCCGTTTCGATTTCGTTCATTTTAATATATTTCAGTTTCGTTCCAGTTTCGTTTTGGTTCCTCGAAATTTATTTGAGTTTGTATGCTCTCCTTTCGTTTTCGAAAATTGAATTCGGTTTCGTTCTTCACAATTTATTTCAATCTCGCTCTTGTTTCGATTTCGTTCAACAATATTTATATCAGTTTCTTTCGGGTGCCGACTTCGTTCTCCAACATCGAGATCAGTTTCGATATCGGATTCTCTCTTCATAATTGCTTCCAGGTTCGTTTGGGTTTTTGCTTCGCTCTTCAAATCGACATCAGTTTCATTCTTCAAAATTTATTTACGCTTCGTTCTGGTTTCGTTGTCGAAAATTGATTTCTTTTCGTTCTTCAAAACTAATTTCCATTAAGTTCGTCACTACTAATTTCAATCTTGTTCCGGTTTCGTTCCTGAAAATTGATTTCCATTTCGTTCTTCAAAACCAATTTCAATCTTGTTCCGGTTTCGTTCCTGAAAATTGATTTCCCTTTCGTTCTTTAGAATTAATTTCAACCTTGTTTCGGCTTCGTTCCTTAAAATTGATTTACATTTCGTTCTTCAGAACTAATTTCAATCTTGTCCGGGTTCACTCCTGAAAATTGATTTCCCTTTCGTTCTTTAGAATTAATTTCAACCTTGTTTCGTTTTCGTTCCTTAAAATTGATTTCCATTTCGTTCTTCAGAACTAATTTCAATCTTGTTCCGGTTTCGCTCCTGAAAATTGATTTCCATTTCGTTTTTCAAAACCAATTTCAATCTTGTTCCGGTTTCGTTCCTGAAAATTGATTTCCCTTTCGTTCTTTAGAACTAATTTCAATCTTGTTCCGGTTTCTCTCCTGAAAATTGATTTCCCTTTAGTTCTTTAGAATTAATTTCAACCTTGTTTCGGCTTCGTTCCTTAAAATTGATTTCCATTTCGTTCTTCAAAACCAATTTCAATCTTGTTCCGGTTTCGCTCCTGAAAATTGGTTTCCTTTTCGTTCTTCAGAACTAATTACAATTTTGTTCCGGTTTCGTTCCTAAAAATTGATTTCCCTTTTGTTCTTCGTAACTAATTTCAATCTTGTTCCAGATTCGTTCTTCAAAAGCGATTTATGTTCTGTTCCGATTTCAGTTTCGAAAATTGATTCCGAATCTGTTTTGTTCCGGTTTCATTTTCGAAAATTGATTTCCCTATCTATTTCGTTCCGGTCTCATTTTCGAAAATTGATTTCCGAATCTGTTCGGATTGCAGTTTCGAAATTTGATTCCGAATCTGTTTTGTTCCGGTTTCATTTTCGAAAATTGATTTCCGTACCTGTTTCGTTCCGGTCTCATTTTCGGAAATTGATTTTCGAATCTGGTTCGTTCCGGTTTCATTTTGATTTCCGTTGCAATTAAAAACTCTCGATATCAAATGGCATCACGACTCTATTTTCGATATCGAAAATTTCGAAAAACATAAAAATTATAAAATGAAAACACTTAGTGGCTAATGCTGCTAAAATGTCAAATTTTAATTGCGATTGGACATTTTCGAAGTCAGATGTTAGCCACGCCCCAATTTTCAAACTCGAAAAGCATGTAAAAATATAAAAAAACCAAATTTAGTCAACAGTGGCGGCTAAAACATCACAATTTAATTGCGGTTAAAAATTTTCAAAGTCATATGTTAGGCACGCCCCTACTTTCGACATCGAAAATTTTGAAAATCCTAGAAAATTAAATAATTTGAGATAGAAAATTTTCGATTATTTCCATAGTTAGCCATGCACTCATTTTCGATATCGAAAATTCGAAAAACATTTGAAATTACCTAGTTCATTGACTGACGCAGCAAGTATGGTAAAAATGTGAAGCTATGTTGAATTTTGAAAAATATGCGTGGTTCGCCCACAAACAAGTCACCAAGCTAGCAGAATCACCCAGTTCTATTATATCGCACAACACTGTAACCGAGTGATGTTTACTTTTGCGCTTTTTTCTACCGACATTTGCTGCTTGAACGATGAGAATGTTTTCGTTAGTCACACATTGCTGTTATTTGTTAATATAGTTTTTTGACTATTTTGCTTTGCTGCTTGTTGACTTGTCTGTTTTTTTGTTGCTATTGGTGCTGTTGTTGTTGTAACTTTACTGCATCACTTCTTTGTTTACTTATGCATTGCGGCTGACAGCAGCTGGTGCTTATTACCGCTTTGGCTGTTGGCGCCGCTAGCAAAGCAATAAAATCAGTAGCAAAAACTACAACAACAACAACAGCTACATCGACACAACATCAAAACGTTAGTTAAGCTGTCTTTTTCGTTGTGGCATTTAATTAGTGCAGAGCGCGCACCCGCACTTCACCACTCGCAATAACTTGAAAAGCCGAAAAACTATTTTGCATTTTTAGTGAATTTATTTCTTGTTGCTGCTGCAAATGCTTCATCATGATTCGTGGCGATTGCGCTGGTGTGCTGTGTGTTGGGAGTGTGGGTGCGGGGAGTTGTTTGTGTGTGGTACACCCGCTCACAAATTGCTGTAATTAATGTCGTGCAAAGTTGTATGAACTTGGGGCAACAATCAAGTGGTATTGCTTGTTAAGTGTGCGCGCTCAAGGGCGTGCGGGATCGGGGATGGGTTGGATGAGGGTTAAGTGGTTTTTATAAACGCAAAAATTCAGTGGTTTGCTGTTGGTTGAACCGCAAGTTCTTTGGCGCCAATTTGTGCGGTTTAAACCGTGCTACTCGCACTCGTTACAAAATCTGTATAAAAATATGTACATTAGGGTGGGTTGACTTGCATGGGTAGCATTGATTGAACAAAATTTAACATAGATCACAAAGCTTCCAAACGTTCCAATACAATACCATTACCATACCATTACCAAACCTTTCCAACAAAAATATTCAATCCACCCTAATATACTTGCAACAATGTACGTGTGTGTGTATGTAAGTGAAACCGATTTTTTCCTGTTTCTCTTTTTTGTGGTTTGTTGACATTTTGCTATTGGTATTAACTTTTTGACATTTATTAAATTAAAGGGATTTTTGCGGAAATTTATTTTACTTTAGTTGCTGTTAAATTTCTTTTAGTGCTAGATAATCTGCTGGCAGCTGGCGTTAATGAGTTGGAAGAGACCTAATTTTGTGTGTTCTTTATTGAGTTGAATCCTTGGGGTTTTTCTGAAGTTGATTGATTCTCATTTATGCGATTGTTTAAGGTCGCCTTTATACCGAAAGCTGTGTTGATCAATTTAACATTACTAACTGTTAAATTAACATAACTTTATGTTAAATTGACATGACTTCCTGTTAAACTAACACGAATTCCTTTTAATTTGACATGACTTCCTGTTGAATTATCATTTCTTCCTGTTAAATTAACACGACTTGTTGGAATTCACATGACTTCCTTTCAAACTAACATGATTCTCTGTTAAGTTAATAAACTGTATTCTGTCTTCTTTCTCTTTACAGCTCAAACACAATGCTCAAGTTAAAATTATTGCCTATAAAATATCAGCTATGGACGTTAGCTTTTGTCAGTATTATATCATTAGTTTGCTGTAAGTAATAAACAAATACTACTTTTAACTCTTCTTTTTACATGCGATCTTGCTTCTAGCTCAATCCTTCCTATACTCTCATATTCGTTTTCCTTACAGCTGAAACAAATCGTCCGCCCGTCTTCACGCAAGTACTCAATAATATTGTGCTGGAAGAGAATGCACTCGTTGGTACGGTCGTTGCTCAACTGCAAGGCTATGATCCAGAGGGCAGTAATGTAACATTTGGTGCTTTTGGTTCGGATAATTTTGAGGTAGACTCCGCGACGGGTATTATAACATTAACCAAGCCACTGGATCGCGAGGAGAAAGATAGTTTATCATTTTATGTGACAATACGCGATCAAGTCAATCCAGGTGGTGAATCAGAGCAAGATAATATTGTACAAGTGCCCATTACTATTATTGTCCTGGATGAAAATGATAATCCGCCAGAGTTTCAGAATGTGAGTTGATTAGATTAATTTTATTTTATTTTTTAATGAAAGAGGGGATATGTTGAATAATATGGAGAATCCAACGAGAACCCAGAGAAAGCAATCTTTTTGTTGGAGCTTTGCGTGTCGTCTTCTTTTCTTAACTAGTTTGTAACTGCGAGGTAGAGGATCAGCCTTCCTTCTTCAGGAGCTGCGACATAGATGAGACAGTAACGTAGAAGAGACTGAATTTCGCCACTTTAAAGTAGCCGAATACGATTCACTGGAAAGCGGTTTTCTTATTAGAGCTTTTCCTTTCGTCTTCTTTTTTTTTATTTTTATATCATCACATTTCGCACAGAGGCTTAGGCCACCAACCTCCTCTCTTTGGAAGGTTGTATATAGAAGATACTGAATTTCGCGACTCTAAAGTCGCCGAGAACGATTCACTGCGATATTAGCGATTTTTTTATTGCCATTGACTTGCAGTTATCATTTGGAGATACCGGTGAAGCTAAAGACAATACATATAGGCAGATCAGAGGAAAGAAGCACTGAAGATGGCACAACGCCGAAGTTAAGAAAAAAACAAATGCCTAAGAAAAAAAATCGTGAAAAGTTTAGTTCATCACATTAGTCTCTATAAACACCCCCAAACCTGACTCACGACAAAAAGTGGAGTTTATCGGAAAACGGAGGCGTGGCTTGTCCCATACCCTTTAAGCTTTTCAAGTTGAATATCTCTGAAAGGGGTCAAGGAAGGACCTGAACATTTTTAAGATATCAAGACCATAGTCACGAAATGTGATTTTTTAAGTACGAATACCTCTAAAAGGGTTTATAACAGGGGCCTGTAAATTAGTATGGGGAAAAGGGGGCGCGATACGTCCTTTAGGAACCTAATTTTTGATACAGTACTTGATATCTCTAAAAGGGTTAAAGTTAGGGACCTGTACATTTTTAAGAAGATATAAGACATCAATATCATACTCACAAAAAAAAGGGTTATAGGAAAGGGGGCGCGGTTCCTCCCATTCATATCCAATTTTTGAGGCTGAACATATGTAAAAGGGCCCATGATAGGGAGCTGGAAAAAGGTTATAGAGATATACGATATCATAATTTTTCTAACCCAAAAAAGTAGGAGCAATCGCAAAAGGGGGCGTGGCACCTCCCATAAAAATCTTAACTTATAATTATAAAAATGTTTAAAAATTATAAAATGTAATAATAATAAAGTTAGTTAACAAAGTTAGTTAATTTTTAATGAAAAGAAAAAAAATAATATAAAGTTTAAGTTAAATGATATTTTTAAAAGATTTTCCGAAAATAAAAAGTACTTTAATTTAAAAAAGAAATATAAAAAATTAATTTTTTTATACAACTTAAAAATAAAATTGTTTATTAAACTTTAAATAAAAAGAGGTTTCAAAGGTTGACAAAGCTCCGTTTAATATGTTTAGCTAAGTTTCTAAAATGATAAAAAATATATTTTAATTTTTGAAAAAAAAAAATTTTAAATTTTGGATTTTTTTTTTAAATTGTTTTTATTTTTTTATACATTGCTATTTTTTCATAAAAAATAATGAACAGTAATTTAAAAAAAAGTTTAGTAAATCAGTTTTAATTTTCAAAACTTCAAGGCGTTATTTAAAAAATTTTTTTCACCAAAAAAAATTTATAAAAATTTGTAACCAAGTGAAAAAAGTTTATGAAATTTTTTTTATTGTTTTATACATTTTTTTTTTAAGTTTCTTAAAAGATAACAAAAATATTTTTGACTTTCGAAGGCTTGATGGAATTTTTTTATAAAAATATCCAAGAAAAATATTTTTTAAACATTTCTTTTTAACTAAAAAAAATTATATTTGTTTTTAAAAGCTTGAGGAAATTTTTTTTTATAAAAATGTTTTCACCGAAAAATTTTAGAAAATTGGTGCCAAAATTCTTTCTGTTTCTAAAATTTTTTTCATTCAAATTTATAAAAAAATATTTCTTAAAAAGGTTTTAAAAAGATATAAAAAATATTTTTATTTTTGAAAAGCTTAAAGGAATTTTGTTTTTTTTCAAAATATCCAAGAAAATTTGTAGTGAAAAGAAAAAATTTGTATGGACTTTTTTATTAAAATGTATAAAAAAATATGTTTTTAAAAGTTTCTAGAAAGATAAAAAACAATAAGTTTCATTTTGAAAAGCTCGAAGGAATTTTTTTATAAAAATGTTTATTGAGTAATTTATTAAAAAGGTTTTTAAAAAGTTGCTAAAATAAATTTTTTTTTTTTTAATTTTTTTTTGAAGAAATTTTTTTTTATTTTTATACATATCTAGGAAAATGATTAAAAAAAAAAGATGGTTAATTAATTCATTTTTTTTTTCATTTTTTAAAAAGTTTCTAAAATTATAAAAAAAATATAAGTTTCCTTTTTAAAAGGTTTGTTTATAAAACTTTTTTTCACGGACATATTTACGAATATTTTTATAAAAATGTATAGTAAATATTTTTTTAAAAGTTTCTAAAAAGATACAAAAATAGTTTTAATTATCGAAAGCTTGAAGGAAATTTTTTTATAAAAATGTTTTCAAGTAAATAATAATAATAATAAAGGCGGCGATATAGAAAAATTCTTTTTCCGAACACTTAACCGCTACACCACGGCAAGGAAATATTTACGAAGATTTTTGACTTGCTGAGAAAAGTGTATGGTTCTTTTTATAAAATTTATGAAAAATATTTTTCAAAAAGTTCCTTAAGAGATGAAAAATTAATATTTATTTTTCAAAAAAAAAAATTTTTAAACAGGAGACATGAGTTAATTAAATTTTTTAAATTACAATTTTTAGGAAATTAGTATTTTTGAAAAAAAGAATTTTAAATTTTCTGCTGCTATAATATTGCACAACACTGTAAGCAAAAAACTTCTCACGTTTTCCATTTCAACCAGACTCCCTACGAGACCGACGTTAATGAGAATGCTGCCATAGGCACAACAATTTTCAATCAAATCGTCGCAACAGATCGCGATATTATCGGCGAGAGTCTCGACTTGAAATGCGTGCCACAAGAACAGAGTCCGGAAGCGTGTAACAAGTAAGTCGATAAAAAAAGAAACAACATACAAACAACAAATAAATTTTCCCGCCCACACAGATTTCACTTGGAGGTGCTTTCACGTGAGCCCACGCTACTAAAGGCCGCCGTTGTGCTGAATGATACGCTGAATTATAATCAGCGCATGATTTATCATTTTCAAATTGAGGCAACTGTAAGTATTTAAGTAGGCAGGGAGGAAGGCGCTGAATATTGCCAATTTGTGAGTTCTTAATGTGCAGCAATTAAGCTGTTAACGCTTGCCTTACCTTCCCTTTCCGCGTGTTTGCAATTGTGAATTTATCGCATTTTTATTGACCAATACCTTTCTTCTCGTTATTATTTTCTCATACTCATTTTCGTTAATACTCGCCCAAGGATGGCGTACATAATTCGCAAACAAATTTCGAAGTACGCGTTAAGGACGTACAAGATAAGCCGCCCGTGTTTCAAGGCTCGCTGTCGGCCGTCATCGATGAGGATAGTGCCATTGGTACGTTGGTGTTGAAGGTGCAGGCGCGCGATGGCGATACAGGCGAACCAAGGAAAATCGTTTACGATTTATTAACGAGTAAGTACAAATAATTAAGTTGATTAATGAGGAGCGGCTTTTTTACGCAATTATCCCATAAATTATTGAGCGTTGAAAGGGAGAAATACTTGCGTACATTTTATGTTTGTTTGTGTTCGTGTTGTGGATTAACGAGAGGATGTTGGCGCAATTAAGCAATTATACACAGAAACTTATGAATTCATGTTCATAAAACAATTAATGGTATAAGTATCGCTGTATACAAAAAGGCAAAAAACCCTGGGAATTGAGCAGTCAATGCAACGAAATATAACTAGTTGCTGACTAGTAAGCTATGAACTCGTCATATATGTTTAAACCAAATAATGGGAGTCGTTGTTTGTTAGACTTTTGTAGTTCATGAACTAATTAGTTCATTGAACTAGTTCATGGAAGTGATCGTGTGAACTAGTTCCAAATTTCAAGTTAAATATTTGATATACGTAAAATTTTCGAGCACACCGACCAATTAATGGGAGTCGTTGTTTATTAGACTTGGGTAGTTCGAACTAATTAGTTCATTGAACTAGTTCATGGAAGTGATCGCGTGAACTAGTTCCAAATTTCAAATGAAATATTTGATATATGTAAAATTTTCGTCAAACTTATAGTATTTATTGAGAATGAGAAAATACCGAGAACCAAAACGCGTGCTAAAGTAAAGTCCCTTCCAACCAGCGCTAGCCATGGTGAAAACAGAATCACAAATTAGTGCTGTGCAATACCAAAAATGATTGTGGGTAAGAGTATGCATCGAAATAGCAACGCATAATTCGATCATTTTCGACATAATTTAGCATCTCTAACAAAATTGCCCAATTTATTATCCTCTTTTCTGGTAAGCAGTACCCATTAACTTCGCAAGATTTTATTCGCTACTGCTTAGCAGGGTTTGTACTTCCGGTTATAAGGTGGTATTTGTTTCCTTTAAGAGTCAATTACAAAACACGTTGAAAATTGTAGAAGGAGATATCAAAAGACCCGCCTCTGGATTATTGATAACGAGGCCAAAAGGCATCTTTTGATAGCATTCCCAACATTTTTGGACGTGTTTTAGCAGTTATTTCCTAAGGGAAACAAATACTAGCAATTGATCTAAATGAACTAAACACAAACTATATGAACTAGTTCATTTTCGCGAACTAGTTCGAAATCTCCGATCACTTTAATGCACTAAAATTCCCAACTCTATTGTTTATGGAGAGAAAACCTAGGGTGACCCGACAAAATCTGACTTCTGATTCGGATTCAGCACACCCAAAAGCTTCAGAAACCGTTGAAAACCCGATGGGATTCTTAAAAACTTCAATTTTGTTGTACCTACCGGTTATTAATTATATTGTGTCGTGCTCATAAAATCGTTTAAAAGGTCTGGATGGAGTGTTCTTGAAATAGATTCTGAACTTAGGGTTCTGTTTAGTTTTTTTTTTTTTTACTTAAAAACTTTATCTTCAAATTTTTTTAATTTTTTTAGTTTTTAATTTTTAAATGTTTTAAATTTTTCAAAATTTGATTCAAGATTTCTATTGAAAACCTTCAATCAAATTTTTTACAGAATTTTAGAGTTCAAATAAAAATTTTTCAAAAAAGTTACTTTCGTAATATTTAAAAAAAATGTGAAAAAATTTTAAACTTTAAAATTTTAGGTATTTCCGAACTAGTATATTTTTTTTCTTAATGCGCCCGCGACCGTTTCTTTTCAAATTCTGACTTGAAATCAATAAAAAATGTTCAGAAATATTTTTGATAATTTTTAATAAAAGTTTTTGAAAAAGATTTAATAAAAAAAGTAATTTCAAAAAAGTTTTTTTTTTGCAAAACCTATTTTTTTCAAAAATTCATATGTAAATATAAAATATAATAAGTTTTCAGTGTATATTTAAATCAGAGATTTTTTTTAAATAGTTACCAACAAATGGGAAAAAAAATTTAGAGTTAAATAAAATTAAATAACACTTAAAAAAATTGTAGTTGTAATTCAAGCCTTTTCTTTATTTGTGAGAAAAAATATAATTTTTGAAAAAAACATAATTTTTGAAAAAAATATAATTTTTGAAAAAAACATAATTTTTGAAAAAAATATAATTTTTGAAAAAAACATAATTTTTGAAAAAAATATAATTTTTGAAAAAAAAATATAATTTTTGAAAAAAAATATAATTTTTGAAAAAAATAAATTTTTGAAAAAAAATTTAATTTAAAAAAAATATATAATTTTTGAAAAAAAATATAATTTAAAAAAAATATTATTTTTGAAAAAATATAATTTAAAAAAATATATAATTTTTGAAAAAAATATAATTTTTGAAAAAAATATAATTTTTGAAAAAAAAAAAAATTTTAAAAAAATTTTTAAATCTGAAACAAATTTTTTAGGTAAAAGTATTTCAAAAAACTAAGGGTCATTTTCTATAGTAAACTTTAAAATTTATCTGCCCTATAAAATCTTGTTTTATACAAAATTCTTGGTTACCGGACAGATAAATATTAAAGTTTACCTGAGAAAACGGCCCTAAAGCAGTGGTGCCCAAAATGCAAATTCGAGTGCACGTGTGCATAGTCAATGCTCCTGCAGTTAGCGGAAGCTTAAAGAACGGAGAGAGAGTAACGCTCGCATTGTTATTTGCTCATATAAATCGTCAGCGATGCACTAATTCTACTAAGAATTGCGACTCTGTTTGTTTGAACTGCCCTAAATAATTTTTTTTTTTTTTCAAATTATTAGGGGTATTCTCTCAAAATTTTTTTTCATGAAAAACACAAGAATTTAACACACTATTGTCAAAATTATAAAATGCAAGAACAAAAAACACACTCATTTTGATGTTTCATGAAAAAAATGTTTAAAGAATATTTTCCAATTTTGACAATAGTGTGTTTTTTATGAAAAAAATTTAGAGAGAAGACCCCTATTGAGTTGTAGCAGGGCCGTTAACCATACGAGCACTATTAAAAATATTCTATTTTATCATTGTTTAAATATCCTATATTACACAGAGCCAAAAATGCCTAATAAAATTAATAAGATTGTCTTTATGAACGGTTTTCAGGCTCAGGGGTAGTCAAGACGGCGGAAACGAAAAAAAAACCATACGCAAATCTATTTGGTTTAATGAGGAAATTCTTATTGATATTATCAAGTGCAATTTCTTGTTTTTTCTTTGCGATTTCTTTTTATATGTGTTATTAATAAGAAAATCTTCTCGAAATTTCTGTCAAAATATTGAAAAAAAGCTGAAAGAGAAAAACTTCTTATTTTAATAAGATGATCTTAGGGTTCCTAACAATAAGATTTGACTTATTAATGTTTTCAAAGGAAAATCTTGCAGAAAACGTACTGATTTCTTAGGGTTCCTAACAAGAAGATTCGACTTATTAATGTTTTCAAAGGGAAAACATATTTCCGCATAATTGTATGTGTTAATAAGACGATCTTAGGGTTCCTAACAAGAAGATTTGACTTATTAATGTTTTCAAAGGGAAAACATATTTCCGCATAATTGTATGTGTTAATAAGACGATCTTAGGGTTCCTAACAAGAAGATTTGACTTATTAATGTTTTCAAAGGGAAAACATATTTCCGCATAATTGTATGTGCTAATAAGACGATCTTAGGGTTCCTAACAAGAAGATTTGACTTATTAACAGATTTCCGCATAATTGTATGTGTTAATAAGACGATCTTAGGGTTCCTAACAAGAAGATTTGACTTATTAATATTTTCAAAGGGAAATCTTGCATCATCATCAGCAGACATCATGTAGAACAATTATACGCTGAGAAGCAGAAATACCCGATGGCTCGATGGTAAGCACCTGTGTTCAGCATTCAATATGTGGTTAGTTCGATTCGCGGTGGAGGCAATATGGCAAGTGTGGAAGGCAATGTAAGGAAGAGTGCGGTGAGATGGCTTGAAGGAAATATAAAAAGGCAACATAAGAAGGAAAAGGCAATACAAGAGAAATCTAAAACTGAATCGTAACTGATGATCTGAAGTTCTCGAAGACAATATAAGAACTCTGAAATATAATTTTTATTTTCTTCTCAATAATATGTGATTTCATTTTGAAAACATTAATAAGTCGAATCTTCTTGTTAGGAACCCTAAGAAATCAGTTCGTTTTCTGCAAGATTTCCCTTTGAAAACATTAATAAGTCAAATCTTATTAACACATACAATTATGCGGAAATCAGTTAATAAGTCAAATCTTCTTGTTAGGAAACCTAAGATCGTCTTATTAACACATACAATTACGCGGAAATATGTTTTCCCTTTGAAAACATTAATAAGTCGAATCTTCTTGTTAGGAACCCTAAGAAATCAGTACGTTTTTTGCAAGATTTCTCTTTGTAAAGATTAATAAGATTTTCTCTTCAAAAATAAAAAGAACTTCTTCTTGAAGAAAATCTATAGAGATATCATATGACTTTTGTTCTATTTTATTAGGCAGTGTTGGCTCTGTGTATTTAGTGTAAAATTGTAGAGGATCGCCAAACCCGTTTTCCTTGCCTATTTACTTCTAACATATTTTTCTCTCAATTTCTCTTAGACCCGATGGACTATTTTCTGCTCGATGAGAAAAGCGGTGAATTGCGCACGGCGAAACCATTGGACCGTGAAGCGCTGCCTGATAGCACAGGCTTAGTGACACTCACTGTTAGGGTAAGCTAAATTAACTTAAAGCTTCATTTTCTTGATTACATTCAACACATCAACTTTAATGCGCTAAAATACAACACAATTTTCAACTTTATTCATTTCAGGCCCGCGAACTTATCAACGACATACCAAGCAATGATCCACTCACAAGCGCCACAGCGCAAGCCACCGTCACCATACGTGACATCAACGATTCGCCACCCACCTTCAACAAGAAAGAGTACGAAGTCTCGCTGCAAGAGAACACCGCACCTGGCACACCACTCGCGCTCGACATGAATGTCACAGATCGTGATGTTGGCATGAACTCGAAATTCTCTTTGCGCCTCGACGATGTCTCCGGTGTTTTCGAAGTGGAACCGAAATTTGTGAATGGTTTCTCACAAGTCAATATACGCGTTGGCAATGGTACGCTCGACTATGAAAATCCCAATCAACGTAAATTTATTGTGCTCGTCATTGCCGAAGAGACGGATACAACGCCGAAGCTCTCCTCAACAGCGACCATTACAATAACAGTGTTAGATGCAAACGACAACAAACCCATTTTCGAACATGAATCATACACGACAAGTGTGTCGGAGTCAGCAGCACCTGGACAATACATCACAACGATCACAGCAAAAGATGTGGATTCTGGGCAATATGGTGATGCGGGCATACGTTATAGTCTATCGGGCACAGGTGCCGAATTGTTTCACGTCAATGAGCAAACGGGCGTAATAACATTAGCTGATTGCTATGGAAACGATGGCGCTGCCAGAGCTTCGGGTCGTCAACGTCGCCAATTACACTCGGAGCCGCAGTTGGGTGACTACACGTCACTCTTGTCACTTTTGGATATGGATGACTATAGTCATTTGGTGTCATCCGCCGCAACATCATTATCCACAGAAGATAATGAACCGCCGGCTGCTTCGCTCTTTAATGCATTGGAAATCAATACAGAACCAACAGTCGAATATACAGTCGTCACACAAGCGGCGACGGAAGCACGCAGCAGTAGCGTTAACGATGTCATTAGCGGAATGGCAATGGTAGCAACACCAGCGTCGGTAGCACCAGTCACAGCCACATCTTCGCATTTAGTGCATGAAAATGGTGGTCCCTTCGCCTCCTCTTCCTTGTTGCCGACAACAGCTCAAACTGTCGTAAGCACTGAGGTGCCGCGTACGTGCCTGGACTATGAAACGGAGACCACGTACTTTTTGTCATATAAAGTGAGTGATAGTTAGCACGCGCACAGTTGCTTAGGCTATAGTTAAGCTGATTGGTTTTACTTTTATTTTTGGTTGTATTTTATACCCAGCTGGGGAGAGAACTGCAGGTACTTTAACTTTGTAGAATGTAAGGATATTGTTGACTTTTTGACATCTGAAACATAATTTTGAAACAAAAAACATTTTGAAAATCGAAACTTTATTGTTTACTTTCGAACAAATTTCGAAATTTTTCAATACGATTTTAAAAAGTTTGAAAATGTTTTTAAAAAAATTTTGAAATTAAACCGTTTAACCTCAAATTACTTCATAAAACAACCCAAATTTTAATTAGGATTATAGTTCAAAAAATGTTTCAGAAATTTTTCGAAAATGTTCAAAACTTTTTTTTAAAATCCAAATTTTCAATCGAATTGATATCTGAAACTGAAAAAATTTAATTTTTAACATTCCAAATTGTTTAGATAACTATAGAAATAAAAAAATTTTGAAAATAATTTTAACAAATTTAAAATTTTTTATTTTTTTTTTAAGTTGATAACATAAAAATCCTATTTTCATTCGCATTAAAACCTTAAATTAAAAAAAAAATCCTATAAAATTTTTTTCAAAAATTTTGCAAACTTTTTTAGAAAATCTTGAAAAAAAAAATTAATGAGAAAAATTAAAATTTTTTGTTATTTTAAATTACGATTGGAGAATTTCTATAAAAACTTTAAATTACCGAAAACTTCTATAAAAATTTTTCTTTTCCAGTTTTTACTTGAAAATTTAAAAAAATCTTTTTGCAAATCATTACTTAAAGCAAACTGAATATATTCGCATTAAAACTTAAAATTACAAAAAACTTCTATACAATTTTTTTTCAAAAACTTCGAAAACTATTTAGAAAATTTCGAAAACTTTTTTAAAAAATTTAAAAAAAAAATTTTATTGAGAAAAATTTTCGTTTGAAACTTTTCATTATTTAAAGATACGATTGGAAAATTTTTACAAAAACTTTTTTTACTCTTAAAAATTTTTCGATTCTTTTTTTTTATCCTTTAAAACTCTTAATATTTAAATGTTAAAAAAAAAAATTAGAAATGTTTTGGAAATTATTACATAAGCCATCCTATTTTCATTCGCTTTAAAACTTTAAATTACAAAAAAATTCCTTAAAATTTTTTTCATAAATTTTGAAAACTTTTTTAGAAAATTTGAAAAAAAAAGTTTTTAATGAGAAAAATTTTAGATTGAAATTTTCTGTTATTCAAAGGTACAATTAGACAATTTATAGCAATATTTTTTTAATTGGTGATCTGAAAGAATTAAAGGCAAAGCTACAAAAATTTAAAAAAAAAAATTTAAAAAAAAAAATTCGATTAAATTAAAAAAAAAATTTAATTAAATAAAAAAAAAAATTTTTAATTTCTTTAATCTAAAAAATTTTAATTTGGTTTTTATTTATAACTTTTAATACCTTTTTTCAATTCTGTAAGCTATTTTGTTTATAAATTTTTATTAATATTTTTTTTTATTTTGTATCAGTAAAAAAAAAAAAAATTTAGCTTAGAAGTTAAAAAATATTTTAATATATTTTACAATTTTTTTTTTTTTTCAAAATAAAACTTTTGAGTAGAAAAAAAAACAAAAAAAAATCTTTTGAAAACTGAATTTTCTTTTTGTAATCTTGACAACTGTCCCCAATGTTAAAGGATCCAAAGAAAAAATTATTTTAAAAAAAATTCGGTAATTTCTTTAAAATTTCTCGTTAAAATTTTTTAAAATTTTTGTTTAATTTTAATAAAAATCTTCAGATTTGTTTCGATTTTTTAAATTTGTTCTTCAAAGCCCAAAAAAGCGATTTTTAGAGATTTTTTCTGCCTGTCGGTATGTTTGTTCGCGCATCACTCGAAAATTGCTCTATAGAATTGAATAAAACTTTGAGCGATATTTTGCTGAATATTCAACTAAAGTTCTAAACCAAAAAATAAAAAGTAAGATTCAATTAAAATGCACAACTGGGTATATAATCATCGATCCCACAAGTTCTTCCACTTTCTTGCTTTTTTTATTATCATTTTCCTCGCCAACTGTGGTCGGACCGTTAAGTATATTGTATTTGAAAATCATTTGCGTTTATGTGACTTCGTTTTGCGAACGCCAAATATACATTTTCTAGCACGCACAATATACTCGCACTTAACTTTGATTTGAATTAATTTTTATTTTCACTTTTTCACTCCACACATTTCGCATTTGCAGGCAACCGATGACGGTGGTCAAGGTCAAACATCCGTGGTAGCATTGCGTATATCCGTGACAGATGCCAATGACTCGCCACCAGTATGTGAGAGTCCACTTTACCGCGCTGCGGTCGATGAAGGCTCTCATGTATTCGATTCGCCATTGGTGGTGAAGGCGCGCGATGCCGATACCATAACGGACATCAGCTATCGCATTATTGGTGACGCACAAATAGCTAGCATATTTACGATTGACAAACGTTCTGGACAGATAACTGTACGTCCGAATGCAACACTTGATGTGACGCACTTGAAGCGTGACTATTTGGTATTTAACGTCGAAGCGAATGATGGCATTTTTGCTACCAATTGTGGTGTCAATATAACGGTACGCGATGTGAATAATCATGCACCGCGTTTTTTAGCCACCGAGTATTCGGCTGTGGTCGAGGAGAATTCAGAGATTGGCACAAGTGTTGAAAAGTTGCAAGCGGAAGATTTGGATTCGGGAGTAAATGCGGAGATAAGGTGGGTATGCAAATTTGGCGACCAAGCCGCCTGTTGAAAAACGTTGTAAAATCAAGCATTAAAGGTCTTAAATCAATCATAAATCGCCATTATTAAGATGGAAAATTCTTAATCCAAATATGAACAATGTTGATTTTATAATGTAAATTTAACAGCTAGAGCTTTTAATTTGAGGTAGCTCATACTTAAATTAACATTCATTTCGTTATCCAAAACACACCTATCTAAGCATGGAAATTTCAAATCAAGCACGCTATATTTGGTCAAGATTTTTCAATGTTAAATCAAAATTGAGCAACCTTAAATTAAAATCGCTGCAACTTTGAACTAAAAATGCATTTTGTAATCAACATTGCCAATTGTAAGATTAAGTACGTTCGTATTTAATTTTATAATGCGTTTGGACTTCAAACTTTATTCCTTCTTATTCTTCTTCTTCTAGATACCGCATCGAGCATGGCAGTTTCAACGACTTCGGTATTGACGAACGCACTGGCGATGTTTTTGTTTCACGCAAATTGGATTATGATCGTCGTAATACTTACCAAATTGAGGTACTCGCCACTGATTTGGGTACACCAAGTCTTTCTGGCACCACTACGCTTGTGGTGACTATAAACAATAGCAACGATAAAGATCCTTACTTTACGCCGGCAACACAACATGCTGAGGTGAGTAGTCGAAAATTTACTTTATTTCAAGATCTGTTAAAAGATTGTTCGGTGAGCGTCCACTTGTGCCTCAGGACCAGGCCTCACCACTAAGTGAGATAATTGTTCGGAGAGCAACATGCCCAATGATCGCACTGACCAATCACGACATCCGTTTGTTATGCTCAGTCGCTCACAAGCAAGCAACGGCGCTCACAAGCAAGTAATGAGCTCAACAAACAACAAATTATATCATTGGTGCGGCCATCACTCTTTTCCTAGTACAGCCTCAGTTACATTTTTGATCAATCCTCCTCTGGACCAAGTTTCTTCAGAAGACTAACCCTTTCTTTTCTTTCCTAGGTCCCTGAAGACGCACCAGTTGGTACATTAGTTCACACACTGGTCGCACTCGATCCTGATGTACCCACATATAGCGCTTTAGAGTTCGCCGGCACCGATGTTACCGCTATCGACAAGGAGGGCAAAGAAGTGCCAAATAGTGAGCAATTCAAAGAATATTTTACCATCAAACGTATAGGTCAAGTGCTCGTGAATAAGGAACTGAATCGTGATCTCTTTGCTGTAAGTAGAGTGCTCAAATAAATTTTTTTTGTTTTTAATCAAGTCAAATAATCAAAATATGAGATTATAATTAGATTAAATCATTTGCATTCATTTAATCTAAAATTCACGTTACTTGAACGATTAATGCTCAATTAGTCCATAATCCATTAATTGATTAATCAATCATTAAAACTAATCGATTAAAATTTTTGAAAAATCAATTAATCATTTGAAGCAATTTAAATTGAATTAAAATTATTAAGTTGTTTAAATTATTTTAGCAGATTTTAATATAATCAAGTTATGTAAATGATTAAATTCTGAATTAATTCACTACTTGTATTGATTAATCAAACATTTCACTTAATCGCTCAAAGTTTTTTAGTAATTAATGATTTGAATTAATTTAAAATAAAATGAAATGATTTAAGATATTATGTTTTTAAATAAATCATTTTATCGTTTGATTCTATTATTCGAATAATCAATTGCGCAATCAATCAGTTAACTGTTTAAGGCATTATTTGTAGTGTTGCTCAATCTAATCATCTTCCTCATACTTTCAATTGATTACGCTTAAAAATTGACTATGTGACTAATCTGCCACTCGACTAAGCAAACATTAAAATTAGTCGATAATCAATTAATAACATAAACAATCAATCTCCCAATCCACATTGCACTTAAAAAACATCATCACTTTAGTTTCGTTAAAATTAATCTTTTTATTTTCTCTTCTTCAAGGTCATACGAATCAATGTGCTCGTAACGGACAGCACCGCACCCACTGTGCAACAGGGGCGTGGCCTCCTCAACATACAGATTACTGATGTAAATAAAACGCCGCCGGTAAGTTCAATGCGAAGCTTCAATGTCAATACCTTTTTCCCATTTTTATTAAGTCTCCTTTGCTCGATATCTCGTTGACTATGGAAGAGCTTTTTGAGACTTTGAAGCCCCCTGCCTAAACCAGACTCTCCTTCCGTACAAATTTTTCCAATCGTTCGTCAGATTTCATCCTAGTAGTCGAATTCGTGCCAACAAAATCATACTTCAAATGCTGATAGAAATCTCTGTAGATGTTACTAAACAAATTAGGAATGAAATGATTTTTAATTCTATTCAGTAGGGATGTGCGATTAATCGATAATTAATCTTTTTTTATTGATTATAATTTGATTAATCATGAGAAAATAACCGAACCATTAAATTTACTGATTAACGGGGTTGTGATTACACAAAAAATGTTTTTGTTAATTATATGTAATCTGATTAATTCTGAGGAAATGATTGAACAATTAAATTTAGTGATTAATCGGGTTGTGATTACGCATATTTCTGAGTAATCGAGATATTTATTATGATTAATCGAAATGTGATTACTCGGAAATCAATCGTTATAATTAATATGTGATTAATAAGTCAATCGAATTCAGAATGCGTGATTAATCGATAAGTAAATTATCAATTAACCTTTTTTGTTAATTATAATTTAACTAATCCTGAGAAAATAACAACAATTAAATTTAGTAATTAATTGAATTGTGATTAATTATTATTAAATATTATTATTAATTATAATCTGATAAAAAGACTTAACAAAGAAATGTAGTGATTAATGGGGTTGTTATTACGCATTTTTTTAGAGTAATCAAGTTATTCGATACAATTATTCAAAATGTGATTACTTGGAAATCAATCGTTATGATTAATATGTGATTAATAAATCAATTGAATTCAGAATGCGTGATTGATCGTCAATTAATCTTTTTTGTTAATTAAGAAAATGACAACAATTAAATTTAGTGATTAATTGGATTGTTATTACGCGTGTTTCGGAATTATCAAGCCAATCGGGAAATTTATCGTTTTGATTACTATTTGAATAATAAGTCAATCGAGCTTATAATGCGTGATTAATCGATAAGTAAACTGTCAATTAATTTTTTTTGTTAATTATAATCTGAATGACAAAATGATTGGACAATCGGGATATGTATTATGACTAATCAAAATATGATTAATCGGAAATCAATCGTTATGATTAATATGTGATTAATAAGTCAATCGAGCTCAGAATAGTGATTAATCTCTTAATCTTTTTTTGTTAATTATGTATAATCTGATTAGTCCTGAAAAAATATCAACAATTAAGTTTAGTGATTAATCGGATTGAGATTAATCATGTTTCGGAATTATCACGCTAATTAAGTTATGATTAATTGAAATGTGATTAATCGAAAAAAAAATCGTTTTGATTACTATTTGAATAATAAGAAGAAGAATGCGTTATTAATCGATAAGTTAACTATCAATTAATCTTTTTTGTTAATTATAATCTAAATAATCCTGACAAAATGATTGAACAATTAAATTTAGTGATTAATCGGGTTGTGGTTACGCATTCTTCAGAATGATCAAGTTAATTAGGTGATGATTAATCAAAATGTGATTAGTTGGGAAATTAATCGTTTTGATTTATATGTATGGATTATTCTTTGACTAATTAATTAATCAGACTAGGATTATTTGTTATAACCGTCTAGTTGATTAAACACACATCCAAAATTCACAGCATTGAAAAAAAAAAATCTCGTAAAAGGTCAAAGTTCACTTACAGCACTATTACACCGATGCTCATTTGTAATACATTTTTTGTTAGAAATATAAAGAAGACTGGATATTTGCATGGCATGAAATAGCGTACGGTTATGGTACCAATTATAATATCCAACATGCAAAAGAATATATTCTCCACTGATTGGACAATGATTGAGGGCGTGAGTAGTTCGCGACCTTCTTCTGCCAAGATTGGAAGCCTAAAAGTGGAATTAAAATTAAAATTTAATTGCCTTGATAAACTTGATTAATTAATTAATTAGGTGATAATGATTATGTGGATTAATAAAAACGAAATTTACTCGATAGGTGAAGGTAGGAAGAATTTGCGGAAAACTTGGGTAATGGGAGCGGAAAGAGATACGGTTAGGTAAGAAGAGTATAAATATAGATAGAGAGAGAGAGAGAGAGATAGCGCCAAACAATAATGTTTACATATGTTATACTCACATGGCTGTAATATTCGCCGATAATCCTACATAGCCAAAGAAGAATTTTGAGAAGAGTACCAACGATATAAACAAAACATATAAATGAGCTATAACATAGTTGTTATTGGATCTCTTAAGCAATTTGTGAATCTGTAATTTGGAAACGTTATATCAAAAGTTGCTCTACTTATAAAGAAACAATTGGTCAGCACTTACTGTGATTATATCCGATCTAAGTTTGCGCGGATTCAGTGTCGCTGCTTTATATAAAATCGTGAAAACATTAATGAAAAGAATGCGAAATTTTTCTAAGGGTAAATCGAAAATATCAGATGATGAGTCTAGCATGTTATCCATAGATAGCGAAAACAGCAAGCGCGGGAGTTCCTGAGTTGTATTTACGATAATTTTGAATTTTTTTTTAACATTTGCTAATTTTAAGTTTTTTTTTGTTATTTATTTACAAATTTTTGTTTTGTCTTAAGAAAACGTCAAAATTGTTTTCATTATTGTTTAGAAGATCACATTCTGTAAATTTGTTCAGTGTTGTTTAATACTACTCACAACTTTTTAAAATAAAAAATATATTTTTCTTTTCTCCAGTAAATAATTTTTTTAGTTAAATAATTATTTTTTAATAAAAAAAAAATTAATATTTTTTTAAATTTTTGTATTGAAAAAAAAAAATTATTTATTTTTTTTTAAGAAGATCACATTCTGTAAATTTGTTCAGTGTTGTTTAATACTACTCACAACTTTTTAAAATAAAAATATATTTTTCTTTTCTCCAGTAAATAATTTTTTTAGTTAAATAATTTTTTTTTAATAAAAAAAAAATTAATATTTTTTTAAATTTTTGTATTGAAAAAAAAAAATTATTTATTTTTTTTTAAATAACTCCTTATTTATTATTTTATGTAGAACGTATTTTTTTGTTTAAATAAACCTTTTTTTTGAGTTTTTTTTGTTTTATTTTTAAATAATCTTTTTTTGGAATTTTTCATACTTGAGAAAATTTACAAAGCTTTATACATGCGATGGATATCATGAAATCTTTGTAAATTTTCTCTAAGTATCAAAAATGTATAACATTGAAATACTTCAACGTAACTAACATAAATTTTTTTTTTTTTTGGAAAAAAAAATTTTTTTTTTTAATAAAAAATATTGTTTTGAAAAATATTTCCGTTTTGAAAAAAAATTTTTTTTTAATTAAGAAATATTTTTTAATTTTTTTGTTTTCTTTTGAAAAACATTTTTTTTTTTTAAATTTTTTTTTTTGTAATTTTTTTTTTTGTAATAAAAAATATTGTTTTGAAAAATATTTCCCTATTTGAAAAAAAAATTTAATTAAAAAATATTTTTTAGTTAAATTTTTCACTTTTCGACTTTTTTTAATATTTGAAGATAAATTGTTTTTTCATCAAAAACTGATTTTTATGTAAAAAATATTTTGTTTGTTTAAATAAACATTTTTTCTATTAAATTTGTTTTTTTTTTTACAATTTTTTTTTTCCTGAAATAAAAGATTTTTTTTTAATTTTTTTAAAACATGTAATTTTTAAAAAAAAATTTTACTTAAAAAATATTGGTTTTCGATTTCCTTTTTTGTTCACAGATTTTTTTTTTTGTATTTTTTTTTTTTATTAAAAATGTTCTTTCTTTAAACAACTTTTTTAAAAGTTTTTTTAAGAAAAGAAATTTTTTTAACTCATTTTTTTTTTTCTTTTTTTCATAAAACAGAAGAAGAAAGAATACTTTTTTCAAATTATTTTTATTTAAATAATATTTTGTTTGTTTCGATAAACATTTTCTCTATTAATTTCCTTTTTGCTTGAAAAAAAAATACAACTAATTTTTTTTTAAATTTTACGAAAGATATTGGTTTTTGAAATGCATTTTTTTCTTAAACTTTTTTTTCAAATATACTTATTTTAACGACTTTTTTAATTTTTTTCTTAAGAAAAAAACTATTATTTTTTTTCGAAATAACAAGTTTTTTTAATTTTTTGTTCTAAATCAAATTTTTTCTTTACTTTTTCAAATATTTTTTTTTTTGGAAAAAAAATTTTTTTTAACTTTTTTATAAAAAAAAATTGTTTCTTTAAATGAATCGTTTTTAATAAAAAAAATCATTTTTTTTGTTTATATTCTTTTGTTTCAAATAATGAACAATTGTTTTTAAATATTTTCAGAAATTCACCCCACCGTGGACTTCCGAAAACCCCATAATCAAATTACAAATGGCCGAAGAGCAACCAATCGGCTCTGTACTCACAACACTACAAGCATACGATGACGATTCCACTATTGGTGAATACACCATCACACCAAACGCCTACTTTGCTATTAACAAAACCACTGGCATCATAACCTCAATCTCACGCATAGATTACGAAACAATTAAAGAGGTCAAATTCATCGCTTCTATTAGCGACACTGGTGTACCATCACTCACCTCTACCGCTGAAGTAACAGTTGATATCATCAATTTGAATGATAATGAGCCACAATTTTCACAAACGGAATATCATTTCAACGTGACCGAAAACTCACCACGCGGTACAGTGGCTGGCAAAGTGGAGGCATTCGATGCTGATGTTGGCCCCTTTGGTGAGCTCACATATTCGTTGATTGGCGAAAACAACAAATACTTTAGCATTGATGCATACACTGGCAACATAATGGTGGCTGATGCGTCGATACTCGATCGTGAGAAGATCAGTCAATTGACTTTGACTGCTGTAGCGCAGGATAAGGCGCCAGCTACGGTGCAAAAGTCAGCAACCGCTGTGGTGAGTATAAGCGGCTACAAAATTTATTTACGTTCTTCATAATTTTCTTCTCTCTCTTTCACTCTCACTCAGATCCATATCAATGTCTTGGATGTCAACGATAATGCGCCAATTTTCACGCAAAACGAATACACCACCACATTGGCGGAGAATGCGGCTATAAATCCACCTGCTGCTTTGTTGCAAGTGAAAGCGCTGGATGCGGACGAGGGCATTTTTGGTGATGTGCGCTATTTTATCACTACCGGCAATGAGCAAGATCTTTTCCGGTTGGATGCACAAACAGGCATCGTTTATCCAGCACAAAGTTTACATGGCAAAAAGGGCAAATATGCGTTGGAAGTGGCAGCGCGCGATACACAAGGTTCGGGTACAATGGAGAGTAAAACGCGCATACTCATTACGGTAATGGGCGTGAATCAACATCGGCCAATGTTTGTAATACCAGCGCTATCCAATGCAACTATTGAAATACCTGGCGATATCGTACAACGCGATTATTTACTGCTCACCGTTAAAGCCACCGACAATGATACAAATGAAAATGGCTACATCACCTATCACTTGCAAGTAAATAACGAGAATCTGCAAGAAACGGATGATTTTCGTATTGATTCGGTAACTGGTGAGCTGCGCACGAAACGCGAGTTGAATCGCAAAGAGCGCGCTAAGTAAGTTGATATTTATAAATTACACATCACTTCAGCTAAACTTATTTGCAATTTCTTTTCTCTCAACTTCTAGCTATGATATCATATTAGTTGCACGTGATGCTGGCAATCCGACACCCTTTGAAACTTTACGTTTTCTAAGCATAAGCATTGTTGATGCCAATGAAAATCGCCCTGAATTCCCTGATGCTTCAAATCCATATAAAATTGCAATCAAAGAAAATAGTGGACGTGATATAAAAATTGGACGTATTCAAGCAACAGCGCGCAGTAAACATAATCGAGATGTTTATTATTACTTGATCTTAGGCAATGAGGATAGTGCTTTTGTCGTGGACAAGGCAACTGGTGATATTTATACCAATAAAAGTTTGGATAGGTAAGTTTGAGAGACGAGATGTTGAGGAGTATTTTTTTTTTTTTTTTTTTTGGAAAAACTGCTGATTACGTGATGTGATATGGATGTAATATGATGTGATGTCATTTGATATAAAGTGATGTGATTTAATTTAATGTACTGAGGTATGAGATGGTGCTATTTGATGAGTGTGATGTGGGGAGATATGATTTGATGTCACGATACGCTTTAAACTTAATGAATGTGATGTTTTTTGAAGAGTGTGATGTGCTAATGATGTACATATAATTAGAAACTACTTGACATGCCATGGCTGTTTTGTGATGTGATTTGATATAAAGTGATGTGATTTAATTTAATTTAATGTTTTGTGATGTTATGTGATGCTATTTGAGGAGTATGATGTGGGGAAAAGTGGGCTATACAAATTTTGCTGCGAATACATATATATATGTAATGGAAAGCTGCCTGAGTTCAAGATGATGATTTTGGCATTACATATATAATGTGATTTGATATAATGCGATATGATCTAATTTGAATGAAAGTGATATTGATGTAACCTGATATGTTGTCGGGTGCTTTAATTTGATTGAATGAACTATAGTGTGATGTGATGTGGAGAGGTGTGATTTGATGTCACGAAACGATATAAACTGAGCCTAAATACGATATGGGAAACTCGATAGAAGATAATTTAAATTATAATTGGTTAAATAATATCGATAAACTCGTCAATGGGGAATTGTTGATTGTGATGCAATATAATATCATGAAGTATGGTATGGCAAGGTGTGATGTAATACGGTGTCACATATAAAAATATGATGTGATTTCACGTCTAATAATAAATTTTCAATATTACAGGGAAGAAATTGATTTCTATACGCTCTACATACTCGCCAGTATCAAGTCAGATTTACACATATCTGAAGAGGAACGTGCTTCATTTTCAATAAAGAGTCTCGATCGTGATAATACCGTGGCCAAAGTATGGATAACCGTGCTTGATGAGAATGATAATGCGCCAATTTTCGAAAAAGAGGTTACTATTACATACAACATACATACAACTTCATATGCATACTAATCCATTCATTGAGCAGGTCTACTACGCTGGAGTAAACGCCAAAGCAGCTATCAATAGCGTCATTACTGTGGTAAATGCGACGGATACAGATGCAGGCAAGAATGCCAAGATAGAATATATGATTGTAGCTTCCAATTTGTATAAATTTGGTGCGACTAAAGCGACTGGCTCTATTGTACCCAGCCCTTTTTGTAAGTTTAAGATAAATAAATAGTCATCAATTTTCAAAAAAAAAAAAATGTATTTACTTATATCACCTGCAGCGATATCATCTGATGGACGCATCACCACCGCCGCTTTTATGGCTGAATATAATCAAGATCGTTTCGAATTAGAAGTAATTGCTAAAGAACTAGAACAACCGCAACAAACAACGCGTACTAAAGTTTTTGTATGGGTATTTGATTCAACACAATTGGTACGCATCATATTATCACGTCCACCAGAGGAAGTGCATCAAGAGCATGAGGAGATCATAGCTGAGTTGCGCAATGCGACACAACATCGCATCATAATCGATGAGATACGTTATCATGTCGATGCAATGGGACGCATACGTATGGATTGGTGTGATCTTTTCTTTCATGCAGTTGATCCGCATACACAACAAATTGCACCGGTGGATGAAATTTTAAAAGTTATCGATGCAAATTATGATTATTTGAGAGTGAGTGCTGAAGCGATATTGATTTTTGATAAGCTATGAATTAAATTTCCTTCTTTTTTCCTCTCTTAGGATTATTATGCTGGTTTTGCTATTGAGAATGTTGTACCCGCTTACATCACAATTGTTCAAGATGAATTCGATTTGGCTGTCGCCGGTTTGGTAGCGCTAGTTATTGTGCTCTTTGTTGGTGTTATAAGCTTTATTGTATTATGCTGTTGTTTGAAGCACTGGTAAGTGTTGATTAGGAGCTCATAATCCAGTTTCTTTCCAGCGATTTTAAAACGTTTTAATTTTTTTAATTAGGAATCTTTCTGTGCCTGTTGAAAATCGTCGCAAAGAAGCTTTAATCAAAAAGCAAATTATTGAAGATTTAAATACAACAGAAAATCCTCTGTGGATAGAACAGTGAGTACTTAGTAGTTTGAATTATATTCTGGAATAAGCTCATCAAAATTGTATTTACAGAAAACTTAAGCTCTATGAAGAACAAGAGTTGACTATGCAGGTCTTCTCTGAACCCGATCATATATCGAATTCGGATTCACCAGTAAGTGTATTTAGTAGATATATTTTATAAGAGACAATTAACCCTATAACATATGTCGAGAGAAATCGATAATCGATAATCGATTCAGTGAAGAGTCGTAATAGGATACACTGAGGCGAATTCAATATTTAATTGTACTGAATTCGCCTTATTTATACTACTGTCCATATTTCTTTCTTACTCCCATCTTTATTTGGAATCTCTTGCAAATTCAAAATCATTTATTTTCTTTTTCAGGCTCAACTGGAGCATCATGTGCCACATCATAGTGTTATCGATAACACATATGCCACTATACAACCACGTAATGGTAATCAAGGCCTCAGCAGCTCGACTGCGCACAATGGAGAGCATATTGGTGGCGGCGTGAATAATATGAATAATACCAATTCGGGTCGTGGTGGAAATCAGGACGCTCATATAAGCGAATTCGCCGACTATGCGACGTTGCGAAATAATCGAGCGCCATCGGTAGGTAGTTTTTTTTTTTTTAATTTCTCAAAACTTTATCGAAATTAAACTCGATAGAGTTTATAGTAATTCGGAAATTAATTTCGATAACTCGGGTAAATATTATCGGGGTCTACCAACTAATTCGGAGGAGCTCCCGCCGAGAATTTAATCGATTTCATTGGATTTTGGCAGTGAATTTCGTTATAATTTTTTTTCACCTAACGGTACTACGTAACGGCACAAAATAATCGATATAGATAAAAAGTTCCATATATAAAAGTTCTTAGGTTGAAAAGAGGAGTTGATTAAGTGATTTCCGTCCGTCTGTCCGTCCGTGTACATGATAACTTGAGTAAAAATGGAGATATTTGCATGAAATTCGGTATGCAGGCTACTTTCTTGCTATTGAAAATAGGCGAAATCGACTGATAACCACTCCCTCTTTTTCGATATCGAAAATTTCGAAAATCATACAAATTGGCATAACTTGAGTAAAAATGGCGATATTTGCATGAAATTCGGTATACAGGCTACTTTCTAGCCTAGGTAGGTTGCTATTGAAAATAGGCGAAATCGAATGATAACCACTTCCTCTCTTTCGATATTGAAAATTTCGAAAATCACACAAATTGACATATCTCGGCAGCTGAAATGGCTAAAATGATATAATTTTATAGGTGAATCTCCCTGGTCATTCTCTTATGATTTTTTCATACATTTTTTATAGTGGGCGTGGCACCGCCCACTTTTAAGGAAGCCCTTTTTGAAAATTTTGCTGCTCGTAACTCTTAAACTGATTACGATAGAATGATGGAATTTTGCACAAAGCATACTAGTATCGTTGGGAGTATACCAGATGAAACTGGATAAAATCGCCCTCCAACCATGCCCACTTTCGATATCGAAAATTTCGAAAATCACACAAATTGACATATCTCGGCAGCTGAAATGGCTAAAATGATATAACTTTATAGGTGAATCCCCCTGGTCATTCTATTATGGTTTTTTGATAAATTTTTTTAAATGGGTGTGGCACCGCCCACTTTTAAGAGAAACATTTTTGAAAAATCCACTGGTCGTAACTTTTAAACTGATTACGGTAAAAAAAAAAAATATATAATGATATTGAAAAAAATCCCCCTCCAACCACGCCCACTTTCGATATCGAAAAATACGAAAATCGCCTTAATTGTCATAATTCGATAACGGAAATTGCTAAAAATGATATAATTTAGTAAGATTTGGTGATTTTTTTTATACATTTTTGAAAATTCGACTGGTCATAACTTCTAAACTGATTACCATAGAATCAAGAAATTCGGCACAAGATTATAGGGAGAAAAACACATAAATTTGTATCCGGTTTTGAAAACTAACGCTGGATATTTAATGTTCCGTTTACCCGAACTTTGACTTCCTGAATTTTTTAATGCATTTTTATACTCCCTTTTCTCTCTTTCAGATGTATGAATTTACTGGCTCCACATTCCAAGCGCCCATACGCGAAGGTGATGATGCTGTGGCAGAGCTTATATAAGATTCAATTCATTCATCGTATGCTCTGGATTGTGTATATGTATAGATCGTAAACGTTGGCATTTAATTTAAGTAAGCGAGTGATTTTTATTTTAAATTTTATTTTATTTTTTGTAAGCGTAGCAGTATAAATGCATGCCATAGTCGGAAAGCCTTGTCTTTTCGGTATCTTAGATCCAATTCGGCACAGTTATTGTAATAAGTAACCGGGCAATAAAGTGGCATAGTTTCAAATGCATTTAAACATTGATAGAAAATGGTTATCTCATACACACACAATCCTTGATAAATGGAAGAAAAAATAGTATATGTAAAATTATATAAAAAATACATAGGTATATGTATGCATGTACAACACTTTGTTTTCAAATTATACAAAAATACTCAAGGCAGCTTTGAAGTTTAATGAACAATCGTTGTTATGTTGTAGCTATGTAATTGATCGTCATCATGAGTCATGACAAAGTTCATAGCTACGAGGAGTACTCTTAAATATTAATTGTAGGCTAAAAGAACAATTCGTAAATATATCGCAGACTGAGTGAAAGATCATCCCATTTTAAAAGATTTTTCAAAAAAGCTCTATCACAGAATTTCGTTTAAGAATGCCTTAAAGTTGATTTTCTGGTCGATTTTTCATTCAACCTTCAAATACAAGGTGTGAATCGATCGAATTGCTATTTACACGGTGCAAAGACTAAAAATTTACCAGAAAATTTACCCGTGTAAATCAACTTTTAATCCAAATTTTTATTTCTATAGAATTCTCTACTCAGTATTAGTTTCAGATATGCCCTATTTTAACGTAAATTCATAACATTTTCAGCCGAGAGGTGCTTTTGAGCAAAATCTGAAAAGAACGCCTTAAAGTTGATTAACACGGATCGATTTTCTAGTCGATTTTCTGGTCGATTTTTCATTCAACCTTCAAATACAAGGTGTGAATTGCTATTTACACGGTTGAGCGACTTGAGTCGACCCGTGTAAATCAGCCTTTAGTTCGACTTTTATTTCTATAGCAATCTCTACTCAGTATTTGTTTCAGAAATGCCCTATTTTAAAGTAAATTCAAAAACTTTTCAGCGAAAAAGTATTTTAAATGGGGCAATCTTCCGCTCAGCCTTCGAAATGTAGTTTAAAATTGTATTATACAAAAAACAAAAAAAAATAAACATAAATAAAAATGAGACAATAAACTAACAGTAGATATTTGCAACGAACAAAGCTAACAGCTATCTACATAAAGTAAACAAGTTCTTCCGTGAAATAATTTTCTTTTTTTTTAGATTAACTAATTATAACATTTTTTTATTTAACATGATTATTTCCACTTACTATTAGGTTAACCTAGATATATATTTTATTTTTAGAGCTTCAGTGTTTAAAACATTCAGTCTGAAATATAGAAACTAAAAACTTTCTAAAATGCATTGTAAATTGACTAAGTTAGATTAATAAAAAAAACGTATTAAATATTTTTTTTTTGGTGGATTCAAGTGAAAGGTATTAAGAGTTTTTCTAACAAAACAAAGCGAACATAAATTTTATTGTCTATCGCGGTTGTCGACCTAAGTGACTATCGATATCTGTGTAGATTCGACTTTTGTTGTTTAATACACCACTTAGCATAATTTTTAGACATGTCGTGTTGACATGTTCTAATCTTTTTCTGAACGCATCACCCTTTTCTTTCCATATAATTAAAATTTGGTTTTTTAGAGAAAAGTACGCAGCAATTTGTAACCCATTTTCATATTTCGAATAATGGCCACTTGTGAACCCTTGCTGACCCACTGTGCAATGGCAGCTAGACGAGTAATCTATTACAATAACTTTAATACCCTGCAAAAATCGAGAGAACTCAGTCCGATATCTAAAGAGTACTCCAATTAGAATATCAGCGTATTCCAAATGTAATCCTTTTTCATATGAGCCGTTTACAGTAAAAGTGGCATAAGTCCAGTTTTCGATTTTTCGAGTTAGACATGATGCTATGTAGGGGAAAATGTGTTCTATATAACACGCTAACTGGGTAACTCCTAGCTTCCATAGCAACCGAATAAATGGCAGAACTAACTTGTGAAATCAAGGGTACCCACTATTTGTTAAAACAACAAAACCTTGAATATCTCAGTTCGAAAAAAGGTGAACTTATGTCACTTGTGAGCTAAGGTGCTCATATAAGAATTGTGCTCCAAATAACATTGCGATGTCCTTGGACTGGATTAACTACTCCAACCTTCGCTTTGTTTTTGGTACTCCAAGAAGTACCTACATTCGAGTACCTTGGAATGGATTTCAATATTGTTACTTCTTGGAGTATCTACTGTCAGAGCGATCGTGTCGTGATTTTTGTCGATAAAGTAAAATAAGTGGCCCGCTGAGGCACCTGCAAAGAAAATGAGTTTTTTCTGAGAAGCTTCTCATGGCAGAAATACACCCGGAGAGTTTGCCAAACTACTGCCGAGGGGCGACCTCGTTTAGAAAATCGAAAATGTATTTTCCTAAATAATTTTTGATGTTGCTTTTGCCGAACGACAGCGGCAGCCATTTAGGTACACTTGACAAATTTGAAAGTTATTTTTTTTATAGGTTTAATATAATAGAAAAAGCCACTCTTGCTCAATACACTTCTACTTAAACAACATTTACTGTTAAACTCAGAAATATTTGTATATTTACATATGTACAACCAAGGACTGAAACCGAAACCGAAACCGTAACCGTAACCGATTAAAACCGATTCATTTTTCAAAACCGAAACCAAAACCGTAACCGTTATTTTGATCTGGAAAAGACCGAAACCGAAACCGTTTCAAATGCCGGAACCGGTTCCAAACGGTTTTGAATTTTTTCAATACCTTACTTCTGTGAGTGGGCACATAGGTACTTTCTTTTACAAGCAGGTACCCTGAAAGTTTTCATGGAAGATTGTCGAGCCATGTTTTGACATCAGTATCAAAATTCTGAAAGAGGAAGTTTGACTATAGTTGAATGAAGCGATCGAAACAAATTTACGAGATCCGAAAAAGAAATGTTCAGGCTTGTCTCGGGAAGCGCCACTAATTTTAATGTTTTTAACGATTTATACATTTCATTTGGCTTCCATTTTATTAAAAAAGTAGAGTTAACTTTAGGAATTTGTTTTGCAGAAATTTCATCCATGCATAGCGTTAATAAATGTATTATTATATTGGAGAAATCCCATCATGGCCGCAGGAAAAAAGTTATGAAAATTCAGACCTATTTCGTAGCTACATAGGTACATGAGTATTTTAGTAGTAAAATTTTTGTTTTCCTGTTTTTATTTGGAACCGAAACCGGAACGAAACCGTAACCGAAACCGAAATAAATTTTGAAGAACGAAACCGGAACCGAAACCGAAACACGTTGCAAAAACCGAAACCGAAACCGGAACGTTATTTTAATCGGTTTCAGACCTTGTGTACAACATATGCATATGGGTCATTCCATATCAATTCAGCCCTTAATTTTAGAAATCACTTAAGGTGATTAAGGTTTAGTGTTGGAGATCTGTTGATATCGTTGGCAATCAAAAAAATTATCGAAAAATAGTGTTTGAATTGCTTCGGAATGACCCATATGTCCATACGTAAACATAGCTACGTACACGTAAACCCTTATCTAGGCTATAGTGTACTAGCCATTAATATTGTATTTGTCTTTAAGAAATTCTCATATATATAAATATAAAAATATGTTTATATTTAAAACAAAAAGAAATCGGTAAACACAAATGCGTGAAGCTATGTATGTAAGTAATTAGTATAAAAACTTTCAATATGTAAATGACAAACGACAAAATAACCCATAACAATAAAATAAAAATGTATTTATTTAAGAATGAATATTACTTGGTCTTTATTGTTTGTATCCGTAAGTACTTTGAGTTGCAGAATCGATGGGCAAAGTTCTTACTTTCATAGTTTCCTCTGGGACCATCGTTAGTTGACAATGGATAAGTCAACATCCGATCAGAGACCATCCTATTTCAAAATAATTTTCAAAAACTCTATGTCTCAGACCTCTCTCAAGGTCTCAGCAGAAAATATACTAAATTTTCATTGAGATAGGGCGTAAATGAAAAGCATTCTAAATGAGAGCGTTCTTCAAACTAATTCTGAGATAGGACGTTTTTGAAACAAATTTCGAAATCTTCTCCCTTCTCTACCTTTTTATTTTGCTACTTCTCTGCTCCTTCTCGAAATTTGGCCTCAAATTTTCAGGCCTATCAGCTATTACGTCGGAGAACCCATATAAACTACGAATTTTTCGAAATTACAAACCGATTTCTTGTAAATTCGTGATTTTTAAAGAGTGATTATCTGGGTTATTTCAAGCATTTTTGTCCATGAAACCGTAGGTCTTAAGGATGATTTACACGGGTCGACTTTCCCGTCGATTTTTGTCTTTCCACTGCGTGTGAATCGATCGAATTGCTATTTACACGATGGAATGACAAAAATCGACTAGAAAAATCGACCCGTGTAAATCAGCCTTAAAATGAATTTCAAGCCAGAAACTTTTGGAAACCAGTTTTTTTTTTCAAAAAGTGGCTCATAACTGAAAACATAATTTTTTCTCTGGCTAAAATGGTGCCAGAAATGGACTCATGTACCCCAAAACCTCCCATATGCACATTTCGTCTAGTTTTCAATACATCTGTTCCAATTTTAAGAGAAAAGTTAGAAAGAAAAAATAGCTTGCTCGAAATTCATGTCATAAGAAATTTTGAAAGTTTCTTCATACAAATTGATGTCAAATTTCTAAAAATTTCTGAAAAAGCAAACATGCTTGAAATTACCCAAATAATGGTCCCGCTAAAGGCAGCGAACCCGGGTCCCAGAATTTCAAAATTTTCCGGGATTGCCTTATGGTAATAAAATAGAATTATTTAAGGCAATGTGACTGTTTATTTTGAGTGTTTCAATTTTACATTACAGGGCACACGCACATTTGAAATTGCGGTAATTGTATACAACAGCACGTAACCGCTAAAAAATGCCGGTACAGGAAAATCAAGTTTTTTATCTCAGTAAAATTCACCCGGTCCGATCACAAAGTTGGGGCATTTATCAGCAGAGCACCTTTCTTAGTTGGAAGCCGCGATTTAGAGAAATACGGTTCAGCACCATTATGTCATCCCCAGTGTTTTTACCCAGAATACATCTCACTTTTCGAACTCCCTATATGTATATGTGACTACAGTAATCATATGTACTTAATTGGTAGAAAATTTGAGTATACGGTTCCGTACTATTTATACCGTGGCCTAATAGTGTCTTTTGATACCCCTCCTGACGTTTTCGGACGTACCTCGTATAAAACTATCAAATTTTTTTAACCAAATTCCGGCCTCTTAATTAATTCCGAAAAATCCCGGAATCCCGCGGTTGTCATTTTAAAATCCCGAAATCCCGGGATTGGTTAAAACTTTCGGGAATCGATGCGGTAGTTCCGATATACATATATTGGTATATATACTTTGAATTACTACGAATTGTACTACGTCATCGAGCCCCGGAAACCTCGAACCCCTATTCGGGGCTTTTCGTGTCATTTTTTCATCCCGAAATCCCAAATTATATTTGTTCAAATACTGGAAAATGCCTAAATCCCGCGATTTATTAGGTTATTTAGGTGCAGACCACCTTTCTGAGTTGAAATATCTCTTGAATGAAACAAAATATCTGGTTCTCACTTTCGAGTTATGCGTTCCGAAGCCTCTCCCAACCTTTTTGGATAGTGTCTGAGATAAACCTATTCTATCAAAATATTTATTCTGCAACCAATTTCTTTAAGTGTAATATAAGTAATAGAATTAAAATACGGAAAAATTATTTTCTCCATACAACCCTGCGTCTTGAGATTCTATTACATTCTCAGCTGTAAACAACCGGCTGTCAAAAATCACAAAATTTCGCCTTTCTGGTTGCAAAAATACAAATTCTTCTCCCATTTTTTGTTTGAGGTAGAAAGTTCAATAAATAACAATGAAACAAAAACGCAAACATCCAGCTACGGAAGATGGTGGTAACAAGCAAAATCCACACACAGTGACCGTTTCCCAAATAAGCTCCGACATCATTTGGCAGGTGAGTTGAGTTGCACTTCCACCAATGCTATGCAAAACGTTTACAAATCCACTTTCGCATTTCCACAGCTTGCACCTCAATATTGGTCACCAGAAACACCAACCGAAGAACTGCTGCCCTTCAACCCGAACATAATCGATGACATCTACAGTCGAGAGATTTTCAGCCACAAATCCACCACGCGACGCATCATGATGCTCGAGTTCAGCCAGTATTTGGAAATGTATTTGTGGCCTAATTATAAACGTGAAACTGCATCGCATGCTCATTTAATGTCCATTGTGGCGATGGTCAATGAGAAGTTCCGCGAACGTGTTGAGGTGTGGCCACTGTTCGAAGGTAAGCCGGAAGAGTATCCGGCATTCTTTAGACACGTCTTGGAGACATGTTTGCCGGCAGACGAAAGCAGAGGTAAAAAGCAGGCAACAATGCGTGAAAAGACTGCACTCATTGTATTTCTCAATCATTGCTTCAATAGCATGGAAATTGAATTGTGTCGAGAGCAAGCTAAACGTTTGGTGTCGCTATCAATGTGGAGTTGTTTACAGCCTAGTAAGTGTTTTTAGTTTTTCGACTTTTGGTGGTATTAAAATTCTGTTGTTTCTATTTTTGTAGAACGCTTGGAGCAAGAATTGCGTGAAGTACCAGAATGGCGTAAATTTTGGCGTCGCTTGCAGAAAAAAGAAAAAGGTGTTAAGAAGCCCGAGGTGGAATGGGAACGACATTTTTTGCAGGTAACTAAAGTAATGGACTTTATAACACGACGGAAGCAATGCTGGCAATTGGCCTGGCAGCACAGCCTAACCTAAAGTAATGGGCTGCTTGTTGTAGCCTGCCCTAATTAAGTCATTCTCCCAGCGATTCAAAAGGAATTGTAGAAGATATTTGAGGTACGAGTGGAGTGGTTGAGGTCATTACTTTGTTAATATTGTAGCTAAAGTATCGTTAAAATGTAGTCACCTGCCTAATCTGAACTCAGCAACGACGGCTTATGGAGCCTGGTTGGGAAAATTTCGGACACGTTTTCTTCCATTTCTAGTTAGTCTTGGTACAATATGAGGAGTATATCAGAATCATTCTTGGATTTCTTTATGGGTCATATCGAAATAGTTTCGGAACTATATGTATTTAGGAAGAGTTTTTGATCATTTATGGCCTACTAGGAAACGCCCATGACTTTGCCGGTGAATCTTACAAAAATGGATCATGAATATCTCGATTTCAGCGCCACCTAGCGAGTTTCTTGCTCTTTTACATATTAAACATAAATACATGTCAAAAAGGAGCAGAATCGGATCATCAGCGCCATCTAGCGAGAAATATGAAGCCTATGTTGAGAGGGCCAAAGAATAACCTTGCAAAATCCATGGCTAATCATATCCCTATCTCAACCCCTATTGTACCATGAACACTCAGAGATATTCAGTATGAAAATTCCCTTTCTCCGCTCCTCCCATTTTTTTTTACGTGGAAGAGGTTATTCATTTTTTTACCCGTTTACCTTAACTTTAATGAAGGGGCTTGAATAAAGCCGGGAGCTTTCACACCCCTCATACAAACATTTTCTTGTAAACTGAAAGAAATTAGAAAGCTGAAGTGAAGCCCAGTTTAATCGTAAACATACCCCCCAGGTTTTGTCTAAAAGCCTACCTCAGAACTAATTTCTCACTAATTTTTTTCTTTATTTTACAGAATTTAATTATTCAATTCTTGAGCATACTGGAAGCCATACCACTTGAAGGCGACGTGCAATATAGTGTCATCACATATTGTGAACGTTTTTTGGAATTCATTGTCGATTTAGAAGCATTGCTGCCAACACGTCGTTTCTTTAATACCGTTTTGGATGATACACATCTTTTGGTGCGTGCGCAAATTTGCAATTTAGTACAACGTGAAGAGGGGAAATTATTTGGTCAGGTGAGTGATTTATAATTATTGATATTATTATCCTTCCCGGGATTCTGCTATGTGAAGAATCCCGAAAGCACAGGGAATTTCCATATGCCTGGGTCCAGGAATTGACTTTCCTAGTGTTGGTGGTATCACAACGGGCCTTTTAATACTGGCTAAGTGTGCCTCTGCGGCAGCCACTTCAATCTAACCTAACCTATTATTATCCTGGTTTGTTGGGCATTTCGATAAAGTAATAGGATACAGGAATACAGGAAGTAGAAGGATGAGGATAGGGCTAGGTTTAAGGATAGATTCGGGGATAGATGGAGGTAGGGATATGGTTAGGATAGGAATAATTACAGAGATAGGAATAAGAATAAGGAGAGAAACATAGAAGGAATATAAATTTAGATAGGGATAGCGATATGGATAAGGATAAGAATATGAATACGGATAGGAAGAGCGATTGAGATTGGGATAGGATAAATAAAGAGATGGGATAATGATAGAAATAACATAGACAGAAGACTTTGGCCTCTGCTCTACCGTCAACTAAAATTTGAAAACATTTTGAAAATTGTACCTAACGACTCTTTGAAATCAGATAATCCTGCCGAAATTTTGAAGGAGATTAAATTTCAGTTAAATATTTTATATAGAAAACATACATCTTATACAGTCTCATTTTTTCTTAATTTTATTCAAATCGTTTGAATGACTTATTCTAAATTCTCTACAAATAAATGGGTCATTCCATGCCGAATCGATTTTTGAAAAAGTTACAGCATTTAAAAAAAAAGGTTTTTTTTAAAGTTCATAGCTTTTTTTGACTTGGGGGAAAAAATTTGAAAAAATTCTGAAAAAGATAGCAAAATGTTTAGCGAAATCGAGAGGGGTCAGGTAAAAAATGTTTCGATTTGGCATGGAATGACCCAAATAAAAACCTATTTCCGTTACGGAAAATTTTGAAATTTTCAGCTTAAGTACACTTGTTAGACATTTAGTAACATAATTCAAATTCGAATGTGCTCTTACTTAAAAATTATTTAAAATTAAAAATGTAATAAAATATGTAATTAAAATTAGTTACGAGTTCAACTTAGTAATAGACTTATCAATAAAATGTTGTACAATTGCTTTTTGTTACGTTTTCAATTGAGTAATTCTATAGACTAAACTTTAACAAAAACATTTTCATATATTCGAGAAATGAGCAAATACGCTGTAATTATTACATTTTCAATTACACCGATGTGTATCTGTAAACATTAACTGTAGCTGTAGCTATTGGTATAACAGCGGGATATATGCAGGCGGGCTTTAGTGCCCTATTGGGCTGTGTTGTGGGCGCGTTTGAAACGCGCGCCTCATTTCAGTAATCATTACAATTCATATAATGTAATTCATCACCCCAATCATTTGCGGATGGAGGTTCATTGTAGCAACATGACTTTTTCAACAGAAATGTAACATGTTTCTGACTTAGCACACATACGTAGAGAAGAAGTGGAGCTTGCAGCGCGTTGACTAAAATGTGTACGTAGAGGAGGCCATCGTATGGAAGCCAAGAGAGTACAAAGAAAAGCCACGCAATAGACATGATGAGCAGCATCCAAGAAAACATGATGAAGCTGTGAGAAAGATCGAAAATAAATTTAAAACAGCTGGCGTTATAAAATTTTTGTAATGACACTTACTTCGATCTCAGCTTGTGCTGTATACGTCCATAAACATTACGACGATTAATTAGCTTCAACGTTGTCACATAAAAGAAGATATTAATGAGTATTATGCAAGCGATGGGCGCAAAAAATATCCATATGCCCAACCAACCGATTGTCTCCTGATCGCCAATAAGATTTTGCTGTTTATACGATTCAGCGTCAAGGAAGAAGTGCGCAAAAACAGCCAAGCCCGCCATCAGCAGAGTAAAACCCCAAGCATACGCGGAGTAATAGCAATATTTGCGACCATCAGTCACGCGCAAGAAAACGTTACGCGAACGAAAGGTCTTCCAAATGTAATAGCCAAAACTATTGAGCCAAAAGAAAGCGCCCAACAAGCTCACATAGAGTATGATGTCTGGAAAGGTAGTAAATGTGTTTGATGAGTTCAAGTAGTATTTATTCGGCGTGTAAATATTTACCTGCTATAATGAAGCTCACATGATTGGTGAACTCAGTGAAGATGCGCACAAAATCCGCAGCCTGCACAGCCATCAGACAAACAGCTATTGTGGTTATTATGTTGCCAACAAGATCACTGCAGTGAAGATATTGAATTTAGTATTAGTTAATTAAACTTGCATGCTCGTTGAGTACTTACCGTAAAGTGGGCAGTATAAAGTAGATAACCGAGATGAGCAGCAACATTATTAGCGAAATTATATGAAATATGGGATTGATTATTTTGCGCAGTAAAAATGTTGAATCAGACCATTTGATCTCCTTTTTGGCTAAACAAATATTTGCATAAAGTATTTGTCGATGTTGACCTGTTGTGGAGATGGCCTGGAAAATAAAAAACAAGAAGTAAAAAGAACTATAGAGAAATATTTGTTAAAAGGGTGCCTCAAGATATGCAACTCGATGACTGTTCTACGGACAAAAGATTTACAAACTCGAATTGCCTATCTTTTGTAAGAAAACACGTTAGGTCATGGACAGACAGCCCAGCAGAAACAGTGGAGCTGCTTATAAGAACATAGTTCCTAGGTCCCCTTGTGTTTATAAGCTCACCTACTTATAGGATCAAACAAGATTGAAATCAATAGCTTTTCACCTTAACAGGGTCACCCCGAGTGTATTGCTCTTGGCCGGGTCAATATAAGAAAACGGCCCGGGTCGTTTCGGCACGATGGGTACAGCACAAGTACTGTTACCGTTCTCGTAGAACCGGCAATACAAGAAACTAGCCGTGAAGGCTATGTAGGTCATTTAGCGTTACCCAGGGTGCACCAACTGGGAGGCGACCTACTTTTACACCCCTTTGTATGTAAAACAGAAGTACTTCAGATCCCGTAGTATCGCTTAGTCCGTGTTGAAAACGTTCCAAAGACTTGTTGGATCACTTTCCAAAGAGTGCCCATAATTCGGGGCTGCCATTAGCTCAGAATTCTTATCTCAAGAGAAGCTCAACGTAGACTGATCTTAATCTAGATAGAGGCAACCCTTGAGAGTAATCATTTTAAGGTCAGGGGCTTATTATTTACCTGCAGTCGGTATGCCTGTCCAAAAAGGCTTCGAAAATCAACAACCCGACAACTAGTCGCGATCAAACCAATTGCCCTGACGGCATTCTGGCTTGTACCAAACGACCTAGTACCGAAACTTGCCGGATCCATGTCTGGCAAAGAACTCTTCACATCGGAAATATTTCACTAAAACCTTTGGGGAGCGCTTTTGTTGCCACTCAAACAAGCAAACAAATCAAACAACTCTCTAACATCTGGCCCAGGAAAGCCTTGCTCCATTCAAAGGAAAACATTGAAAAGTTTTCACGGACGGATGCAAAACGGCCTGTAAAATAGGATCCACGATCTTTGCAACACTTCCGACCATGGCTCTTTCTTCGGATCTGTCCGGAACATAATATTTCGTGCCGCAACCTAAATATTCCGGGGGGAGGGAGGAGACGATAAGCAACCGCTGTGCCATTGTCCAGCGTACTGTCGTGGTAGAATGAAGTTTTTAGGAAACTCCTTCTTCGTGATCCTCTCCCAAGTTTTCAATTCAGAAACTCAGCGGCTTTTAAGAACTTCAACATCATTTGCATTTTGGAAGCTCTCAGGTATGGGCGTGAGCTATCTACATATTACTTTAAAATATTTCATAAACTTGTTGCGAATAACAGCAGTATGTGAGGCAAATAAAATAAAGGAAATTTCAGCTTATGACGCTCAAACACTCAACAATTCTATTTTTTCTACATTTTTTTTATCAGTTTCCACTTACCTTATCAATGCAATAATGACCTTGCGTGTAATCATGAAATAAAGATTTGCGTTCATCATCCAAATCCGCATCATAATCAGTACGCTCATACGAATCTTCTTCATCCTCATTCGTATTGGTGTAATGCCGCAATTTACCATCATTCAAAAGCACTAACTGGTCCGCGCTCTAAAAACAAAAAAATAAAAAAAGATTTAAAAATAATACTCAATTGAAAGGCTGATAAACTACACCAAACACTTAATTATTTAATGGCGTTTTCTTTTCTAGAAAAAGTGTTGCCCTGTAGATTTTTCTCAGCTCTCTCTAAGACTTATAGGTTCATTTCACAAAATAATACCTCATAAGTAGGCAGAAGGACACTACTATCTACAAATTAAGCCATTTTGATAGGCTCTAAATTGCCGAGGACAAAAGTTACAGTTTAAGAGGGCAACATTAGAGCAACATTCTGTCGAGAAAAGAAAACGCCATTAGTATTCAATTTCATTACAATGAATAATGAACAACTTAAGTCACTGTCATACACTACTTACACCCTGATAATGATATATAGGCCATGTCTGCATTGTGCCACAAGCTGGTATACCAATAACAAACTTAAATTTTACATCCACATTATGGACACCTTGATAGCTCGTGAACATTGGCTGAAAGTAATCTGCAAAAGTAAAGAAGAGTAGAATTAAGTGGAATGGAAACAGAGTGTATTTTGTTGTAGTTATTTAATGATACCCTGCAGTAAAAACTTAGACTATTCAGGAATGATACTAGCTCGAAATCGCACTTTTCTGATGGAAATAGAACTAAAAATATTGAATATTTTTTTAATTTCTATAAACTGGGCGAATTGGATCATTGTTTTGTGTAATCCGGGGTGATTCCCGAGAGTTACTTTCTCGATACTTTTTCTAGTCTCTTTAGATACCAAATTTATTCGATTCTCAAGAGTGTTTACAGGACTGTATTTTTAAAACTATCGATTCTAACCTCAAAGTTCATAAGAAATTGACCTATAAGAATGTTCAACCGATGGGACTTACTCGTTAAAATAACACTGTACAACAAAATTGAAGTTTCTCAGCGGTTTCTGAAGTTTTTGGGTGTGCTGAATCCGAATATGAGGTCAGAATAAATAAATCGGTCGTTGTCAAATGTTTTTTTTTTAATACAACAATTTTTCTGGGGTCAAGGAACCATAATTTAATTTTGGTTTTTATATTTGGCGGCATACAGATGTTCCATAGTGCAAAAAATTGGGGCATAGTAAGTTATTAAGCAAAATTTTAAATTTTTTCACTTTTTTTACTACTACCGACCTCTGAACAAACTACTCTCTGGAGAGAAATCTTGGGGTGACCCGAAATATCTGACTGAATGACTAGTGGAGCTTGAGAACTCAACAACTTTGACTACAGGGTATACACTCAGATGGTTCTTTGCATGGAGCACAAGTTCATACAGCAAATAGCAGCAAACTACATTCGCACATATCGCACCAATTTTGCTGACAATTGGAACTTGTTGCATCGCATCAACAGGATTAATTTAACTTGAATGGCTATACTCCAATTTTACAATTATAGCGCACATAGATTCTAACAATAGCTACAGTAGTTAAAAAAAAAAATCTTTTCGTGTCGAGGAATTTGAATAGCTTTGTTCGGCGACAAAACTAGTAAGAACTGACAGTAAAAATAATATTTGGTAAAACTCTCACAAAATCTCAAATTTGCAAAGTTTCTGCCGAACAGGAGACAGTAAAAACTAACAGCTGTTAAGGGTAATAACATTTGAGCCGGTCTGTCTGTTTGTCTGTATGTTTGTTTGCGTATCACTCAACAACGTCTGAATGTAATTTAATGCCACTTCGCAAATTCATTACTAGATGTTTAAGTTAAAATTTAAGATATCCCCTATCTCGATAACTCGGCTAGTTACGGAGTTATCGACCAATATGTGGACCAGGGGTGCACTAAAAGGTGTTAGTACAATATGGACATCAAACGAAGGGTGTTAACGAGTTCTTCAATAAACGATTTCATTAATTTAAATATCTCATTTGGTTTCGGAGATATCGCCTAAAATGTGAGAGGAAAATGGAGAAACTTGGGTTGATGTATTCAAGTTTGTGCAGGTCTATCTTGTTAAGGATCAGATCAGCCGGATCTACTAGTTTTTAATAAAAAAAAATATCAACGTATTTAGACTTTTCTATGTCACTGTAGCTACAAGCATTCCTCTAGAATGTCTTGCCAAATGAGGAAGCAAACAATTAAGGCATGCGACGGGTATACACCAACAATCAGCAAACAGTTCAATGCGCTTCACTTGGAAAACATCTCATGCACTTGCTATGTACTCATGAAAGCAGCGGGCGTGCAGTACAAACAAGGTGTTTACTCCATTTATTTATTCAATCAAAATTAGAGTGATTAAATATTTTGCACGAGCTGCAATAAAAGCCAGAATATGGGATCTATCTCTAACAGCGTAGGAATAGGAGAGGAAGACCCCCTGCGGTTTAGGGGTTTAGAATATGCCCGAGGTAGGCATACCGGTCGTAAGAGGCGACTAATATGCACATAGGTAATGACGCGCTAACTCGATGATTGATCTACGATATAATGCCTCTCATTACCCATCGTCTCCTTCTTCATGGATAGAGGGATGACATGACCTAGCAGGTTCCACTGGTCATACCAAATCGCTACCACGACAGTCGGGCACTACTGCAAGGGAGTCAATTTCGTCATCACTCCCCAAAACCTTCGGGGAGTGTTTTTGCTGTTAGCAACAACCACAACAGGAGAGGAAGAGAGGGGGGCGTGGTACCTCCCATACAATTGAAATTTTTCGTCGCGCTTATCTCTGGAAGTAGAATAGGGATAAAGATATTGATAGGGATAGGGAACTCATCGCTTTGAAGTGCAGGTTTCGAAAGCTATCAAGGGGCTTTGATACCCCCAAATAGTCTCCCTTATTCCCGCCTGCTTTGCACATATTCCCATCTCTGTGTATCATTTCTTGATTGTCTTTGTTTGCTTTGCAATTTTATTGAGATCACAAGAATGTCTGCTTAGCACAAACAAAGAAATTGTGGATTTGAAAAAATGCATCTGCGAACAAAGCGGCCACTGACCACTGCCGATCAATGTCTCCATGTTTGTTCGAATGGGCGAATTGCTGTGCTATATTATTTTAGTTTTTATTGTTTATATTCTTCTAGCTCTATCGTATATCGAATGCAATTCAATTTATATTTGTTTTAATTTACAGTTTTGTGATAAATCACTTTGTTACAGCTGCAATTCCATATTAGAACGCAGACAATTATTATTGCTTGCGAAGTAGGTTTCTGGGGGCATATGCGTGCATAGTTAATTGGTAATTTCATCTTTCGATGTGAATTGTTTTAGCGCGTGATAGTTTTACGCAATAGGTTTCGCCTTTGTTTGCAAACAGCCAATAGAATAGAACTCGGTCAGAGAGAAACCTATACCTATACTGGAGTTTGGTTGGTGAGGCGAGTCGCCTCTAAAAAGAGATCCCATAGAAAAGTGCCCCTAGAGGGTGCACGACCGTTTCTTCCACTCTGGAAGATTACAGGATTATAGGACCGTCCATGCCGCATGACCCCCTTAAGTCTGGGTGAGCACCGCAACTAATTTCTGAAAGATGGGTACAGGTGTTGTGGTTGGTTTCGTGGAGTATTGTCGATAGTGATACTAATTTCTCAGCTATGGAACATTTAGGGTTCCTGGTCGCATCCTATGGCAGGCATGCCTTAGGGCGTGTATATTTTAAGTCCTTGACCCGATGGGTTGCAGGACGAGCTTCGTTGAAGGAGGCCCACATACTATACAGAACTTCAAACGCTTCCACCTAGTACTAGCCCCGTCAGATCTGAGTTGAGGGATACCACCATTGCGTTCCCCTTTCCGATGCCCTAGCTCCCTTTTTAGAGAAACGATATGCCGAGTTAGTGGTAATGCTGTCGCTGCGGACCCTGAAAACGTGGATCGCAAATTGAAATACATTCGGTGTGAATCCGGAGACATAAGCGTGTGCCTGGGAGTGAAGCAAAGAACCCCGGTCTTATGTCACAAGCAAGTTTGAATCCGTCTGTGAAAAAGTGTGAGTTTTGAGTAAAGAGGATCTTAAAGTTTGCATTGAAGACTGTCCTGGCACAGATGTAGTCCTTTTTCGTTGTAATGTTACCAAACTACGTTCAGTGCCTCTTTGGGACATGATCTAATCCTCCCTGTCATTATTTCAAACATATCTCGCTATCTCTAACACAAATCTAGAACTGTGGAGACAGGGCACCACTCTGTGGTATTTCTGTAATGATGAAAAGATCAGATGGAAGAACCTTGCTTGCCTCGAGGGAAAAATACTTCTGGGATACTTATGTAGATGTACTCTGGGCGAAATCAACTCGACAGTCGATGTCTGATAATCAAAAAAAATAGTAAAGGAAATCGTTATCAAGCCAATAGAATCAAAATCAACCATTTTTAAGAACTTTTGTGTGTCTGTCTGTATGTTTGTCGATGGATCACTCAAAAACTGCTGGACATAATTTAGTGCAACTTTCACCTTTACATTACTAGACGTTTAACTTAAAGTTTAAGATATCCCTTATTCCGAAAACTTGACCAGTTTCACCGTTATCGACCAACAGTGGACCAGGGGTGACCAAAAATGTGTTAAGAAAATATGGTAATCAAACGAAACATGCTAATAAGTGCGCAATAAGCGATGGGGGAATAATTTCAATATCTCAACTGGTTGCGGAGATACATATATCCTAGAATGTGAGAGGGAAAAGAGATGGGTGGGTAGATGCATTCGAATTCCCGCAGGTCTACCTTCTGGAGTGATAAATTCTGCCAGCTCTGCTAACTTTTACTAACCCTAAATTTTATTTAAAAAATTAGATGTTTCTTACCACTCTCATTAACCTGCGCGCAAACGCCATCAACATGAATTTCAAATTTTTCACAGCATTTATTTATAAACACCAAATTTGTATCATCTTTTTTATCAATAATTTCTTTGGTGGTCGCGTGCCGTCGCTGGAGTGGGCGTTCTTCTGGCGCTGGTGCTACTGTTAAACCGCCTGCAAAAGGCAAACTCTCGCTGCTGCCCACACCACCACCGCAACAATCGTTAACACTGACGACTAGAAGTAGAAGCACAGCATAAACCAGTTGCCGGCTAAATGCAAATGCCGGTGGAAGATAATTATTATGATGAAGGCAACGTTTGTTTTGAATATTATAAAAGTTATGGTTAATGTTGGTGGGTTGTGCAACGGCTGGAGAGTGCTGGTAGTGCTGTTGTTGTTGATGTGCAGGAATGTTGACGTTTTTTCGCCAATTGCATTCTACTTCGTTTCTTTCCTCTCTTGTGTGAACTGAATCAACTTTGGTATTTAAATGCCTTGACAATGATTTTGGTGGTAGTTGTGTTGATGATGTTGGTGGTGTTGGTGGCACCTCTGCCTCTTTTGTTGCTCTCGCCATCAGGCCCGGTGGTTGTTCTCTTCTTCTCTTTGTTGCTGTTGATATTGTTGAGTTTGCTGTCGTCATTAACGTCACTGACTTATTCATTTGATCGCGCTTCCCAACCACTACAACAACACATCAAGTTTTTTTTTTTTTTATAAATTATTGCGTTGTTTAATGTCTACAGTACTTTTTTTGTAATACGATCCGCAATGTTGCTTTGGCTCAAATTGTCAGTTACGAAATACTTAAAAGGAAATGCAAAAATGCAAATGTAAAAAAAAAATGTTTGTTTTCTCTTGCGTTTGGTGATTAAGATTTTTCTACAATATTGCTCTTAATGATCTTGTGCGTCGCACAGTGGTCGGGGAGGCCATGACTCAGATTACAACTTGTTATTTATCGTTAAACAGAATAATAAAATCAGATGCCAATCTGATTTTTATATTTTGACAGTTGACAGCTGTTAAATTAAATGTATATAAGTAACTCTTAGGGCCGCTTGCATAAGAGCTGATAGCGACTAACCGGAGTTTAATTGACGTATTTTGTATGGTTAGCTGTCAAGTTAATCACCGATTAGGCTTAATCGGCTTTTATGCAAGTGGCCCTTAAAGGAAATCTTTTTTTAATGCTAGCCACTAAGTTTTCAAATATACCTTAATATTGTTTTTTAACCATAATGCTATTTTTTCATAAACTGTGTATGCTTGGCTTGATAAGGGTTAAATTTTTGAATTCTAGACGTCTAACTTAAATTTTAATATATCTCTTCTTTCGACATCTCTCGACCGGTTAAGAAGTTATCGGTCAATATGTGTCCCAGGAATCACCCCTGGGTGATCAAGCAAAAGGTGATAATGAGTACTACACTAACACCACAACCTAAATTTGAGGGTTGAGCGTTTTAATCAGGTTGTCCCCTTTTAACATATAGTATTTTGTTAAGTTAGAAAGGGACAACACGATGAAAAAACGCGTAACGTTCCAATTTAGGTATGGGTCTAAGGGATATGATTAATTTCAAAATCTCAACTGGTTTCGGAGATACATACATATATTCTAAAATGTCAGAGAACAATGAAGAAGGATGGGTAGATGCATTAAAATTTGGCAGGCTACGTTTGGGGGGATAACTAACGTCTACAGGGTATGCTTGTTTCAATTGAAAAAATTTGTAAATATACGAACTTTATAAAGGAAAAAAATCCGATAGGTGGCGCGTGCATCGCCCCCTTTGCAAAAATTGCATTTTGGGCCGGTTTGGCTGATATTCAGAAAAGGTATTGCTCCCAGGAAAAGAAAAATTTTCCTAAAAAATGCCGGTAGGTGGAACTGAGATCGGGGTAGTAAAAACTTAAAATCGTATATACTGTGAGCTGTGAAAATCTCGTTAGCTTTGAAAATCGCATGTATGGTCCGATTTGACTGATATTTGAAAATTAGATTACGGTCTGTTAAAAATTCAAAAAGTAAAAAAAAATGCATTCGATAGGTGGCGCTGGTGTCAAGACATGGAGAAAAATTCTGATTTTTTATATTAGCAGACTTCAACAGCAGATGTCAGGGTGCTTGATATTATTTTATAGTTTTTGGTCCGCCTTGAAAAGTAATTTTTTTTTTTCAATTTCCTATTTGATTTTTTCATGTAAAACTATTTTTGAGCATGAAAAATGTTCTCTCCAACCACTGTGCGTCGTCACAACTAGCGCTCGAACATTCGATGTTGGCTGAGCTTCGTAATGATTCGGTGAGTCGGTTTCACTATTGCGGTTTTGATATTCACTTTGCTGCTGCGTCATCGATAAAAGCCGGTTTGTGGGTAGAACGCGTGCTACAGAGCGTTATTTTTTTTTTCAATGCTTTCAAACGCCCACGGAAGGTAATGAATGTTTTAAATTGTTTGGATCTAAGTTAAGATTTACTTTTAATTTTAAATAAAACCAAATTTTTTGAAGGTTTTGACTTTTAAGCTTAATTTAAATTTAAAACATAAAAAAGTGAAATTTATCACGAAACTTGTTCATGCAATCTTCTTTCTCAACTCTCTTCTCCCGACTTATGCTTCAGTTCGTCAAAAAAATCCATATATGTTTGTATGTCTTCGCTTGTTTTAAATTTATTTTCACGGCTTAATATTCAATTGCTGTATAACTCCAACCCGTGTAAATTAATTTTTTATAAAATTTAAAAAAAAACGTCATTGAAACGTTGTCGCTGACTACACAAAATAGTTTAAAACAACACTTTGCGGCATTTTCATATAAATAATACACACTCATAAATTATTTATTATATGCACATGCAATTATACATAACACATAGCTACATATGTACTTTTGTATTTACTTATATGCAATTTAAAAAACAAAAAACTGAATGAAAATGCCGACAACACAAATATCATCATTCAGTCGGCCATCGCATTTAACGGATAAACAATTTAACGCGTCGTCCTCTATTCACCGTTCGCCAGTATTTTTCGTACAACTCTCCAGGAACACTAAAAATCAACTGAATCTTGACTACCGATGTGCGCTAGTGAGCGACTTTCAACCGTTGCGCGCCTTGTTTGCTTCAGTGCTAGCTCTAACTATATAGCACCAACACTGTAACCGCTACTCGCTCAGCGAGTAATCCCAACGGTTGACTTGTTTTTGTTGTATTACCATCTGGTTTTTGTGGTGGTTTAGCTCTATAAGTTGACTTGCTGATATTACTACTGACTCCACACTGCTGTTGCTCTTGAATACGTCATCAACTATGTAGGGTGTCCCCTCTCTCCACATTCCATTGTATATACATTCGTATTCGTATAAGAATATTTTACTCACTTTTTGAATAATAAGTGCTGCTGGTGGTGGTGCTGTTCCTGTGTAAAATGGTTGCTGGTGTATGTGTAAAGGTACTCCCGACTTTGTTAATAGCCCTTTGTTTAAGTATATCTCATTGTTGTTACCTGGCAGTAAATTGAAATAGTTTCGTATGGACTAGTTTTGGAACATGGTACTGATTTTGGGAAATTTCTTGATAAGGTGACTGAAGAGAAGTTCGATTAGGGAGCCACGAATATGATAGGTATAACAGTTAGTACTTGGGATAGCGAGCTTTTTGGACGGGGCTTTTCGAAATTGTCGCTTAATCTTAATTACCAACAGTTGCTATAAGTTCTGCAGAAGAGATTTCCAAAACATATAGAACACTATCTGGAAAAAGCAGAACCGATAATCAAAATTATTTTTTAGAAAATGCTATCAATAATTAAAAAATCAATCGCCATAAATCGCGAGAATTGGCAACACCCAAGCAGACCGAGAGTACCTTTCATCGGATACCCAAATTGATATATCTATCTTGCTCAATATTTAAAACCACCCGAAGTGGCAACGCTCAAGTAGAAAATCAAATAAAGAAGCTAATTTTCTACTAGTAAAGGTCAAGTTATCAAAGTGAGAGATATCTTAAATTTTAAGTTAGACGTCTAACAATGCAACACTGAAATTTTCCATCAATCAAAATACAAAATGGTCCCAAATGGCCCGTAAAATTATACCAAAAAGGTCCCGAAATAGTCCCACTTTTCCTAAGCTGATCCCAAAATGCCCTGAAAATGATTGTAAACTGACCCCAAAATGTGCTCAAACAGCTTCCAAAATCAGCCCAGAATGATCCAAAAGTATGGTTGCCACCTTACCGCATTATATTTGTATAGTTGTATATCCGGTACTATCTCGAGAACCACTTGATCGAATTCGATTGAATTTGGCATAGAGAGACATTGAGCATGGGTATCAAACGAAAGGTATTTTCGGTGACATACCAACTGAAATATTTTCAAGTAGCGTTACCGCATAGGGTTGCCACCTAACCGCATTATATTTGTATATCCGGTACTATCTCGATAGCCGTCTGACCGATTTCAATGAAATTTTGCATAATCATAGTATGGTTGATTCTAAGACTTTTCACTTGGGTGTAGCCACTTGGAGCGGGTTACAGGGTTGCCACCTATCTACATTTTTTTTTTAATATTAAGCAAGGTATGCCACCTAGGGTGGCCACTAGAGTGGACTTAAATTTTTTTAAAGTACAGATTGTCCTATGAAAACTCATAAAATGAGACTGATAAGCTTATCTGAACTTTGGGCCCCGTACGACATGCCTCAACGTTATCCGATCGAAACCAAAGTTTTAGTAATAGTAATAGAACGGCTTGTAGTTAAAGCTTCAGGCTAGACCTCAATTTAATGCCTTCATATTTTTTGTATCACTTCAAGCTGCACCAAAGAAAGCAAAGCGAAAAAATTAATAGTGGAATACATACATACCTTCGCTCTAAAAACGTCCTTACAAAAGCAAATCAACATAAAACCCCCAGAAGCTTTGGCTTTGAAACACCTGCTTCTACATCGGCAATCAACGAACTCTGACACCGACACGCAACTTTTAGTTGTTAGGTAATTTCGGTTTGCTTTTTTTCATTCGTTTGCAACATTCAAATGCCGGCAACATAACAAAACACACAAGAAAACAGGTCACAAACCGCCAGCACACAATCTCGTATGTGTGTTAGCAGTAGTAGCCGTTACACTAGCAGTATGTGGTGGTGACGCACCGTTAAAAGCTGTGCAGTGCAATTTGATATCGTGTCACAACACCACCAAACAAATCAACTAGAAATCGATGAACCAACGCCATACCAAACAAACAAGACGTGCCAGCTATTTGGATTGCGGCGGCGGTTTATGCGTCTTTCGAGCCTATACGTTGGGGTGTTGGGTGGCTTTAGAGGTTAAGAAAGTAATACAAGCATGCTAAACGCTGGAAATTACACAACACGCGCCATACGAAACAAAGACTATAATCTTTTGTACTATGAGGTGCGCGCCTCCAAGCGCATATCCTATATTTAGAGCATTCTTATGGAATCTTGTACACACTACAAATCTTGCTTGCTGCTGTTGCCCACACGGTCTTTGTTGTTGCACCAAACGCAGTGAAAGTCGAATTTGTGTTGGGGGGTGTTGGTTGTTATTAAGGCATCGAGGCCGGGGAATCCCGAATCACGGACCTACCGTGCCATTTTTTCATCTCGAAATCGCTGGACTATTACCAGGTCCGAGCGCAAAATTTGGACGTAATCCATGATATGTATGTGCAGAACCCCTGATTTGGGATAATCCCGAAAAATCCCAGGACTGTCATTTTAAAATCTCGAAATTTCGTGATTGTCAAAAAACGTCGGGATTCGATACCTTAGTTCTTATACGGAAGTTGTTTGTTGCCTAGTATGTACCATTAGCGAAAAATGTAGGGCACAACTGCTCCTTGCCGATGGCAACCGATAACCACAACGCTGCATGACCATGCTTGAGAGCACAACTTTTGAAAGATCTGGCGGGCACATGCAATGGTAAGAATGACTTGGATATACCAACTTTTTCTTTTGTTTACCTAAAATAAATGTCAAGTAGTTTTTCACTTTACTTCTCTTGGTCTTATTGGAAAATGCTTTTAATTTAATATTTATCAATGATATAAGCCATCGTAAAAGCAAGAAGGTAATGAAAATAGGCTCCAGTTTCTGTGGACATCGCTTGATTTTTTTCTTTTTATATATTAAATTTTCATTTTGAGTTAAGACAACTTTTGTTTTCAATCAGTGACCGTTTGGAGTGACACAATAAAAGTTTTCGTGGCGCTTTGAGAATGTTGGGAGGACAACGAATTGAGAATTTAATAAATCTAAGTTAAAGTAATTTTTACTTTGAATAATTTTTGTGTTTGCCGAACTAGGTCAACCACTGCAAGTTGACAGTTCATTTGATGGTGATGGAAATAGAATGCAAAGGAATCACTTATGGGCAGTTTTACATTCAAGTAAAATACTTATAATACAAATTTCAGTGCTGAATGTAAAGAAATTCAATTAAACTACCTTTTTTTGCTAGTCACTCAATATTTTTTATCTTATAAAACTATTTCATTAGCACTAAAATTAAGTTTGAATGGAACTTCACCTACATCAAAAAATCAAATAGGTGGCAACCTTGCAAACATCCTCTTATATTGAAGCATGGTTTCTACATATATGCCAAATTTGTCGTAAATACTAACAAGCACATCGCCTAAACATTCTTTAACTATTTTTTAAATTCATTCTTCTCTACCCACGCTCACAGCTGCTCGACATGCTGAAATTTTATACACGTTTCGAGATCAGCGACGTCACCGGTGACTCACTAACCGATCATCAAATGACGCAGCTACACTATAAAAAAATCACTTCCCTACAACGAGCCGCTTTCGCCAAATTTCCGGATCTACGTTTATTCGCATTATCCAACGTAGCTAATGTCGACACGCGTGATGCGCTACAACGACACTTTGGCGCACTCGATGCTACGGCGCTCAAAGCAATTGCTTCATTTTTGAATCTGGTACCGGAAGCGCTAGAACCACCCTTTCAATGGCATCGCCTCGATGATGAATTTCTCAAAGAACTTTTGATAACCCGCCACGAACGTCGCTGCTCACAGCTGGAGGCGCTCAATGAGATGCCGCTCTATCCTACCGAAGATATTATTTGGGATGAAAATGTGGTACCCTCTGAGTACTTTTCAGGTGAAGGTTGTTTAGCTTTGCCAAAGTTAAATTTACAATTTCTCACCTTGCACGATTATTTGTTACGTAATTTTAATCTGTTTCGCTTGGAGTCCACATACGAGATAAGGCAAGACATCGAAGATGCTGTAAGTCGCATGCTGCCATGGCAATCGGAAGATGGTGATGTGGTTTTTGGAGGTTGGGCGCGCATGGCGTTACCGATTGCGTCATTTGCTGTCGTGGAGGTGACGAAACCGCATATTGGCGAGCGCAAACCTTCGCGTGTGCGCGGTGATGTTTCGGTTACGCTTTCGGTGCGCAAGGAAATTAAAGAGGAATGGGAAAATTTGCGTAAGCATGATGTATGCTTTTTGATAACGGTTAAACCGACAAAGCCGTATGGTAAGTACGACGGAATGTGTGGTAAGAATACCGGGAATTCTATTAAACAAACACTTTTTTTTAAAGGTTCTAAATACAATCCACGTGAGCCCTTTATACCTCAGGTGGGCCTTGTTTATGTGCGTGGCTGTGAAGTGGAAGGTATGTTAGACGCAAATGGGCGTGTTATTGAAGATGGTCCAGAGCCAAGACCACAATTGCCAGGCGAACAACGTACTTATCGCGTTTGGTTGGATTCAAATCAATACCGTCTGGATATGGATAGTTTGCAAGAAGTAAGCAATTTTCGTTGAGGTTCTCCGATATCAACAACTTTCCTAATTGTGTTGAAACCTTCTTAAAACAAAAATTACAAATTTACATTCTACCATTAACACTCATCTCAAAATTTTTCTCAGGGCTCCGATGATGTTTACGAAAGCTTCAACATCATAATGCGTCGCAAACCTAAAGAGAATAACTTCAAAGCCGTTTTGGAGACCATACGTCACTTGATGAATACGGAATGTGTTGTGCCGCCATGGCTACACGACTTACTACTTGGCTATGGTGATCCAGGTGCGGCTCACTATTCTCATATGACAAATCAAGAGCGTAGCTTAGATTTTAACGATACGTTTTTGAACTATGATCATCTGCAGAGTAGCTTACCTGGCTACGAAATAAAATGCACAGCACCAGAGGAAGAACGTGTGCCACCCTTCCGCTTGATATTTGAAGATGTGCCGGAAGAACAGGATAAGGTGGTGGAAGAAGAGGAAAAGAGTGATGAAGCAAAGACGTCATTAGAGAAGGCTATTATTGTGCAGCCATATGTATTCGAAAGTCGTGGACCATATGTGGCGAATAAGCCGAAACAGTAAGTAAAGCAATTTTATATTCTGCATGGTGTCGGAATAATTCGTTTGCGAACTAAAACACAAACATAAAAATAAATGCATACACATTTCGCAAACGAGAATAGAAAAGGCCACATTGTTAGTGACAAATTTGTTCGCGAATGCACTCATGAGCCAATGTTGGTGCGTTCTTACACGATGCTGCATTCTGCTTCGATGCCTTCGCGAACGTTCATCTTCAGAAATGAATGCATATGTTGCGTAGACTATTCGCAGAAGGTTTGAGTAAAAAATGCAAAACTTATTCGGTACCATTTCGGCTTTTATCGGGACTAATTCGAGATCATTTATTTTTCGGGATCGTCTGGGACAATTTTCGTAATAGTTTGGGTATGGTTTTCGGCACTTTCGGAATCATTTCGGGACTTTCTCCGGAACACTTCGTAATTGTTTTCGGGATCACTTTGGGTTATTTTAGGAACTTTTTTTGGGATCATTTTAAGACCATTTCGGAACTTTTTGGCGATAAGTTTGGAATTGTTTTCGGAACCTTTTCTGGATCATTTCGGGATATTTTCTGATCCACTTCAGATTGCTTTTCGGGACCACTTCAAGATAATTTAGGAACTTTTCCGATTTTTTTCGAAATCAATTCAAGATTATTTCGAGACTGTTTGTGAATAGTTTCAGAATTGTTTCCGGGATCATGTCGAAACTGCTTTCGGGATTGCTTCGGGATAATTTTTGGACTTTTCCATGACCATCTCGGGAATGTTTTCGGGGCCACTTCAGATCATTTCGCAATTTTGCTCGGGATCTGTTTTCGAGATCATATCGGGACCACTTTGTGATGATTCCTTTAGTGACTGGTTCCAAATCCCGATGTCCAGTCCCAGCCAAGACATTTTTGCCATCCATTTATTTCTAATCACAATATAAAAATTTAGGAACTCCGTCCGCTTCACGCCCACTCAACTAGAAGCTATACGCGCTGGCATGCAACCTGGTCTCACACTTGTCGTCGGTCCACCTGGTACCGGTAAAACAGATGTTGCTGTACAAATCATTTCCAATTTGTATCATAATCATCCCAATCAACGTACGCTCATCGTAACACACTCAAATCAGGCGCTCAATCAGCTTTTCGAAAAAATCATGGCTCTAGACATTGACGAACGTCATCTGCTACGTTTGGGCCACGGCGAGGAAGCATTAGAAACGGAAAAAGATTTCAGTCGTTATGGACGCGTCAATTATGTGCTTAGACAACGTTTGAAGTTACTCAAAAAAGTGCAAAAATTGCAGGAATCACTAAATGTGCTCGGCGATAATGCTTACACCTGCGAGACTGCAGGGTACTTCTATCTCTACAATGTGGTAGCACGTTGGGAGAAATTCTTAACACAAGCCACTGCGCTACAAGCAGACGTCGCAGATCCCACCATTTGGCGTACTGTTTTCGAGAAAGATTTTCCATTTACGCGTTTCTTCGCTGATGCACCACAGCCACTATTCAAGGGCGACACCTATGATGATTATATGGAGATTGCGAAATCTTGTTTCCGTTATATAACGCATATATTCACTGAGTTGGAAGAATTTCGCGCATTTGAATTGCTACGCACCGGTTTGGATCGTTCGAAGTATTTGTTGGTGAAGGAAGCGAAAATCATAGCTATGACTTGTACGCACGCTGCACTGAAGCGTAAAGAGTTGGTTAATTTAGGTTTCCGTTATGACAATATTCTAATGGAGGAGTCGGCGCAAATTTTGGAAATTGAGACATTTATACCGTTACTATTGCAAGATCCGCTTGATGGTTATAATCGTTTGAAGCGTTGGATTATGATTGGGGATCATCATCAATTGCCGCCTGTGATCAAAAATATGGCATTCCAAAAGTATTCGAATATGGAACAGAGTTTGTTTACGCGTTTAGTGAGGTTAGGTGTGCCCACCGTTGATTTGGATGGACAAGGACGTGCGAGATCGAGGTGAGTTGATTTGTATACTTTTTTCATGCTTTTGCAGAGCTGAGGGACATAGTATCGCCCCTAGTGGAATGGTTCGAAACCAATCAACTCAATCTAACCTCACTCTTTTTTTCTAATTTTGCTCTCAACTTTTTTTTAGTATCTGCTCCTTGTACAAGTGGCGCTATAAGAAATTAGACGATCTTTCGCATATATTGGAACGTCTTGAGTATCGTAGCGCTAATGCAGGCTTTGTTTATGATTATCAACTCATCAACGTCGAGGATTTCAATGGCGTAGGCGAATCTGAGCCGAATCCTTTCTTCTATCAGGTAATGTAGCTTTTATTCACAATACACCATATCCTTTCAATTTTCTTAACACACAGAATCTCGCCGAAGCTGAATATGTAGTCGCTGTTTATATGTATATGCGTTTGTTAGGTTATCCTGCCGAAAAAATCTCTATATTGACAACATATAATGGTCAAAAGCATTTGATACGTGATGTCATCAATTCGCGTTGTGGTAATAATCCACTCATCGGTTGGCCATACAAAGTCACCACTGTGGACAAATATCAGGGTCAACAAAACGATTACATATTAGTGTCTTTAGTGCGCACGAAGGCGGTCGGACATATACGAGACGTACGTCGTTTGGTGGTGGCGATGAGTCGTGCACGTTTGGGATTGTATATTTTTGGACGTGCGGCATTGTTTAAAAATTGTTTCGAATTGCAGCAAACATTTAAATTGGTAAGTTGAAACAAACATTTCACCGCAGAAAATGCTTACCCCAAAAAAATATTCACCTCAGAAAGTGTTCGACTCAAAATATTCTCACCTCAAAATTATCATTGTTACCCATCGCTAAAAAAAACGAGGTGAAGTTTATAACCCCTAAAACGCCCTTGAGGCTAGTTATGGCTTTAGCTTCGCTACGTATAAAAGTTTATCATTTCCAGGTGGATTTCTTCGTTGTGTATTGTATGTATCCATTATAAATTCCCAATATTTGAACCAGGGTCTGATATAAAATATTTATTACAGCCCCAACAATTCAGCCAAATCTGAGGAGAAAAAAAATCAGTTATAAAAGTAAATAAAAAAGTTTTCTGATTAGATTATCTCACCATAGACAAGCTCTGTGGTGGAAAATTAGGTATTACAAAGGCGGAAGAATATTATAAGTTGATGTATCCATCACAAGTGCCCTGTAAGTTATCCAGAACCTGAGAAGAAATCAATTATAAAAAATAATAAAAAGGTTATCTGTATTAAAGTTTAAATAATCTCACCATAGTCAAATTCTGTGGTGAAAAATCTGTTATTCTAATAGTGAGGTTAGGTAAAACGTTAATAAATTTCTCACTTTTTGTATGTATTCATTATTAAATCCCAATTTTTACCTGCAAAGAAAAATATTAGTAAAAATAATATTTTAAAATTTGAAAACTAAAACAGTAACAATTTTATTTAACCTCTTTCAATGCAGTTAACGCAACGCCCTCAACGTCTACACCTGCTGCCGCATGAAACCTATCCGACAGAACGGCAAACCAATGATAAACCGAATCACCAATACATCAAAGAAGTTTACAACATGTCACAAATGGCCGAGAACGTCTATGAAATGTATATGAAGCATATGGAAGAGATCAAAGATAAGCTACCAGAGGAAGGTGATTTGCAAATGTATGCAAATATACCACAAGAAAGCGTAGCAGCAGAAGAAGATGAAGAGGAGATTGAAAGCGCTGAGCCGCCTGCTAAGCGCGCTACAAAAGAAGATAAGAAGACGCCGAAAGCTGCTACCGCATTCACGCCAACGCCCATAGTCAACGAAATAAACATGGATGTTGATGAGGAGCGCGAGCGGGCAGAGCAAACAGCTGTCGTGGTGGATGCAGTAAAACCGAGCGCTCCACACGCAGACGCTGAGACTACTGAAGCTGCAGAAAAAGCTGATACTCCACACACAGAAACTGAGCATACAGTAGCGGTGGCGAAAACAGACACTGTACCCCTGACGGTAGACACAGAAGCAGAAAGTACAGTTGCACCGGATGCTTCTTCGCCGAAAGAAACTGAGAGTACAGATGCGCCAGTGGCTGAAGCGCCAACGGTTGACTAGTATGTAAGTCCGATATACAAATTGACAAAATGGTTTTTTAAAATCTAGATCCATATAAAATAAAGAAAACATTTTATTACAACAAAAAAGTAATTGCACATAATTTCTGTCTATCCGTATTGCACCAGTGCCATATACCAAAATTTGCTCGCATTACTTCTTGGGCGCCGTAATGCCCTCCAGTTGTGCCTTGAGTTGTGTGTTGGTCTTCTTGAGGAAGGCGACCTCTTCAGCATATTTCTTTTCTTCAGATGCGCGCAATTCTGCATTACGCCGTTCGGCTTGCTCTTGTTTAATCTTCATATCGTTAATAATCTCCTCAAGCGCCTCCTTCTCCGTTTCCAACGTCTTTACACGATCACGCAACATTTCCTTCTCTTCGTGTGCCTGCAGTGCTTTGCGCATACCAAATGCAACCGAACTGCAGTATAGAGTCTCATACGCTTCCATAGACATCGCGATCTCATCACGTATACGTAATAACAGGAGACCACGCTCTGAGCAATTGATCGTAACCTGACGTATGATTTCATCTGAAAAAGAGGGAAGTGAGATTAAGTGGTTCTAATTGGCTCATGGTTAGGATTTTTTCCTACCAAAGCATTGCGTATACAGCTCTCTACGTATGGGACAAATTCCGGTTTCGCGTGCTTGTGTTTGTTGTAGGCGTGTGTCGAGCATCTCTTGTAGATTGATAACATCCTGCCTTGTGGCTGGTGTGCTTGATACCTAAAGAATTGAGAATACTCGTGATTACAGGATTTTAATTAGGTTAGGTTGAAGCAAGGCGAATTCAATACAAGGTGGAAGCGAAGCCCCAGTAATGCAGCCTTATTACCATTACTGCTGTGTGCGGCTGATAGGACTTGCACTAGCACTAAATTTATATAATGGTAGTCCAAGAATAGTGCATTAACACTCCTGGGGGCTGGGGCTGGACCATTAATGCACTACCCCAATGTATGGTAATTACCCCATAATCGTCAAGGGCTATATATTTGCTAACTATAATTTTTCTTGGGTTTTTTCATTCGGCAAGGTTGGGCAACGCCCTCCCCCTGCGTATGCCCTTGTCTGATAATATTATCGCGGCGAATTCCTGTTGTTGTTGTTGCGGTTGTTGTTGTCGTTGTTGTTGTTAAGAATGCATTGCCCTGCCTAGAGTGTATGATCATTCCGAAGATCTTCATCAAGCTCTTCTAACGGGAGTCCCAGGAAACGCGCAGTTTCAACTGGGTTGGACCAGAGGGTCAGAGGAGTTAGAAGAGTAGGTTCAATTGGACAATTGAAGAGATGTAGGGTATCATGGGGGGTCCTCCCACATGCAGGGCATGTGTTTGAAATTGTATCATTCAGTCTGGATAAGTAAGAGTTTAACCTCACACTGTATCCAGCCCTAAGCTGTGCCATGGTGACTCTTGTCTCCCTTGGTAAGGTGCGTTCTTCTTTAGCAATATCGGGTGGAAGACTGGTTAGAACGGGGTTCACAGGTCGAGATCCGACAAAAGTATCAACCGACTCAGTGTGGATGTCGGTTAGAGCTCGGTTATGATTCCGCAGATCAAACGGCAAGGTAATATGATAACGGATCTCGTCATAATGCTTACGGAGATGTGTCCTTATGTCTCTCGGGGCCGGATCTGTGTCCAAAAGATGACGGTTTGGATGTCCTGGCTTGTGGCAGTTCAGGAGGAATTGCCTGCTAAGCATTTCCGTGTGCTCTCTAACATTGAGCAGTTTTGCCTTTTGATGTAGGTGAGACTCAGGAGATATGAAGAGACATCCCGTAGCAGTTCTGATAGCGGTATTTTGGCAGCTCATCGTTAAGTCTGCTTCGATACTCGCCGTTGACATCACGGGAAGGATAAATCTTCTGAGAAAACTTTTCTCCCGAACACCAAAATGGCCATCTCATCTCAACACTGTCACTGATTTCGAGGCGTAAATATGGACAGGTATGGTGTGAGGTTTCTTCTTTGAGCGTATGATATCTCATCTTCCATGAGCTCGTCCTGAACAGTGTTGCTCCGAGCACCGGGCTATATCGTCCGACTGACAGCACCTCCCAAAACCTTTGAGGGTTTAAAAGGTCAGTGTACGTCCTGCCTCATAGTATACCAACCACCCTCTCGCTCCCTCCATCAAACTACTTACCGTTTGTTGCCATAATTGTCCATCCTCCTCCCAACAACGTGGTGGTAATATCGAATTGAGTATCTCCTCCGTTTCACGTTTCGTATCCAATAAAGCGCCTGCGGTCAAAGGACGTTTCATTTCCTGTGGATATACAACAACACTTAATTAATTTCGTTCGCACATATAAAACCCACATACTGTTTACTCACCATCTCCGTAGGCACAGTTTTTTTCTCCGGATGCTTAACCACCAGCACCGGATTATTGTAACGCACCAGCGTTTGGTATTGATCCACCGTGGTTCCATCGACCTCCTCCATGTTGCTAAGTGTAGTAAATTTATCGTAAATACAGCAATTAAATGTTCAATAAGTTTTGTTCCTTTGTATAAAAATAAACAAAATTATAAATTTTCCTTCAGTTCAGACGTTTTGTTTTTCTTTATTGTTATTTTGTTTATAGCAACCGGAAGTAGAAGCGTCAAGTGGTTGTGGAAAAGGGTGCCATGGCTATTAACGGAATTTTTGTAAATTCAATATTGGGGTCACCCTGTGTAAAGTTTGTAAAACTTGCTGAGGGAATTCACAGCATGGAAGAAATACTAAAGAAATGTGTGAAGTCACCCTGCAAACACAGTGACCATCATGTGATACATTGAGGTTCAAGCTTGAGGTAAACGTTCCTCTCTATCCTCCATCACGTTCTTAAAGGCAATGTGAAAAGCTTTATAGAAATCTCTCGCATCAGGTAGTAAAAACCCGAAGTCACTTTTATTTGTTCGGTAATTATGACTTTCACGTATATGAAAAGAACATAATCGCACCAATAAAATGCATAGACGCCATTAAGGGATCGAGCCCGAATCCCGAGCCCCCCCACGCAATTTTTTCGTTCCGAAATCCCGGAACTATATTTATTCAAATTCCGGCCTTTCGGGATCCCGGTGCTTCAATAAATATACACACATGAAACTCAGCTAGAAAAATCGACCCATGTAGATCAGGCCTTAGAATTGCCCAGCAAGAACCTTAATCTACATTTGCACTGCACCAAATTGGCCAAGTTTTTTTTGAGACCGTTCATTCGCAGATTGAATTAGATCACCAAATTAGGTCAAATTAAATTAATTTCGTCTAATTTGGCAAACAAATTCATTCTGCGGACAAACATTCGCGAAATAACTTCGCAGTGTAAATGTATCATTAATGGTTGTTGTTGTTGTAGCGAGGTGTAGCCCTGCCTAAATGTCAGACAGGGTCACCTCGAGTGTATTGGCCGTGTCGATATAAGAAAACGGCCCGGGTCGTTTCGGCACGATGGCTACAGCACAAGTACTGGTACCGTTCTCGTAGAACCGGCAATACAAGAAACTAGCCGTGTAGGCTATGTAGGTCATTTAGCGTTACCCAGGGTGCAACAACTGAGAGGCGACCTACTTTTACACCCCTAATTAATGGTAATTAACGTGTGATAACTTTTGCATTTGGTACAGCTGTAAATAACAGTTTCAACTCGTTATTATTACTCTACAGGTGTTTAAAACATCACGGTGGTGCATTTTTTTTTCGGTGGCTTTGTGTTCTGGTAGAAGATTCTTGCAGGGAAGGTGAAGCCAAATGCAAATTTGCCAGCGTGGACGGTGTCCAAATGGCTCATTTGAATTCGCCAAACTTGGTGCAGTGTAAATGTACTATTAAACTATTGCGATTTTTCGTTGGGATGGCAACTTCGACAATAATTTTTCACAACCAGCGATAACACATTCACCGATACATTCACGATCGAATGCTTACGTGCTGTATTATCGAAAGTAGGTTCACTTTGATTTCCATATCACATAATTATTAAATTCGCATATCAGTCTAATATGAAGTAGAGTGCCGCGCATCAAATGTCTTAAAACAACACCCGTTGATAAAAATGAATCCAATCGCTAATGTCGCTGACAGCAATCCAAATGTGTTATCGATAACGGCATCGATATTTTTAGCACAGCCGGCTGCCGGCAGAATTCGCTAGCAGTGACAAAAAAACTTGCCGCCGTTTTGTAGTAAACAAACCGACTGGAATATAAAAATTAATAAATCTGTGTAAAAACTGCAACAAAAGTGAAGAAAAACCATGGCGTTTTATAATGAAAATCTTGGTGTAAGTGAAACAAATGAAATATGCGTATAACTGCATAATTTAACCGCAAATGCTGATGCGACCACACGCACTCTTTCTCCCTTTCTTGCAGAATCGTATAATGGAGCTATTGAGTTATCCCATACCGGATCGCTGTGTGGAACTGACACAATTGTTTGAACGCTGCAGCTTACGTGAACTACAGGATATATTTCCAACAATTATACAGTCGGTATTTGGCATTGGAAGCGGTGGTCTGGGCTGGGGACTGCGTGCAACCACAAAAGAAAATTCACCAATGTGCTTTGACATATTACACGAATTTTTTTCGCCAATGGGACCAATGATGCGCCTCTGCTATCGACTACTCAATGAAGCTATTAAATTTGATTTCAGTTTGGATCTGCTGCCGGTGAGTTGAGTGTTAGAGAATGTATGCTCGCTAATTGATTGTATTTTGTTTGTACTTCCACAGCACAAAGTCAGTGAAATGATACAATCTGGTCAATACTCACTCTTCTATGCTGATCTCGTCAACATCGATCCTTTCCGCCGTCAAGTAACATCGCTCATGTTGAACGCTTTTGATTACTATGTGCTACACTTTGTTATACACGCCACCTTCCCGCTGCACAAAATGTATCCAGCCGCCTTGCAAGTACACAATGAACGCATGAAAACTGTTTACTTTTTCTTGACGGCTGAATATTTGTGCACATTCATGCCGGGCAATCCAGATACGATCGTTTTTCCTACAAATATTTGTACATCGATAAAGGCACCACAACCGTTGCAGCCTGTACAGCCGCTGCAACCGCAACGTTCACCAAAATATTTAAAGATACCAACAAATACAAGTTTGTTTCAATCGGACGGTCCATCTACGTCAGCTGCAGCGGCTGTACATGCCGCACGTAGTTGTGAATCGCCACGAACGCATTGCTGGCGCACAGAATCGGTGCTGCATTTCTTTGTGGATACTTGGTTGCGGTATGACATTGATGAGGCGAGGGTGAGTTAAATTAAGACGATGGAAATAGGAAAAGCGATGGGGTTACGGATAAAGGGATAACGATAGGAATAGGGAAACGAATAGGGATAAGGATATGGTTAGGGATAGAAATAGAAATAGGGAGAGCGATAAGGAAAGCGATAGTATAAGCTATCCAAACTAGATTTTTCAAACACCCCCTGCGGGTTAGGGGTTTAGAATATGCCCGAGGTAGGCATACCGGTCGTAAGAGGCGACTAATATGCACATAGGTAATTGACGTGCTACTCGATGGTTGATCTACGGATATGATGCCTCTCACCTCTCATTACCCATCTTCTCCTTCCTCATGGATGGAGGGTTGCCATGACCTAGAAGGTTCCACTGGTCATACCAAATCGCTACCACGACAGTCGGGCAGTACCGCAAGGGAGTACCGCAGCGTACCGGGGTCATATCCGGCCAAGGACTGTCAACTTCGGCATCACTCCCCAAAACCTTCGGGGAGTGTTTTGTTGTTAACAACAACAACAACAACAACAACAGATTTTTCAAACAGACCCACTACGGATAAAGGTAGGGGTAGGAATATTGATAGGGGGGAAATGGATAGAGATAGGAATAGGAATAGGATTTGAATATGAATCGGAAAGGGGATATGGATAACGATAGGAATAGGGATAGGGATAAGAAGTGGAATAGGGATAAGGATATTGTTAGGGAGATAAGGTTATGGATAGAAATAGGGATTGCGATAAGGACAGCGATAGTATAAGCTATCCAAACTACATTTTTAAAATAGACCGATCACTACCCGCAAAATGATCAAAACGGAGGAAGAAATAACTTAAGCCTGTTTGAAAGTTAGGCCTCGATATATCGTCCAAGCAGAAGGCACCCCTGCAAACTGTTCCCCTGATAGTGAAATAAATAAAATATTGAGATAGGTGGCAAGTAAAAAGTCCTAGAATGAAGCAAGCTATCTATATATCAAAATTTAACTAAATCGCTTCAGCCGCTCCTGAAATTTCATTTTCCATAAAAGCTTTGTATAGCCGCCGAAGAAGTTCACTAAAAAAAAGTAGAAAAGTGGTAGAGAGGGAGCGTAGAACAAGAAGTGAGAAATGAGAGAAAGAGTAAATTTTTTACAAAAGCAATAGAGCGAATTTTTGGGGAGGACATGTATTATACAATTCTCTTTTTGAAATTTCCAGGACCTACCCAGCAGCGAATTTATACGCGTGGTGCGCATACTCGTTAAACAAGTACACACCTTTGCCAACTCAATGCACATGGATCATACACCCATGGCGATACTACGCAAGCTAGCGCATCCAATGATTAAAGCACGTATTTATCCATTTCTTAAAAGTATTATTGGACGCTGGCCGCTAGATAGCTCACTTTCCGTTGTATTAGAACTTTGGTTAAGTTATATACAACCTTGGAGGTATATGTTCGATGGACAGAATGTTAATTGGTAATGCAATTTAATTCAAAATTATTTATCATATTATAATATTTCCCTTTTGTCACTTTCTAGTTATGGTGGTAATATAAGCGCAAAACCTAGTGCTGCCAGTAATATGAACCCTTGTGCGGGTGGTAATGAAGTTGCAGTAAGTCAACGATTTAGCTCATTTATAGCAGAGAATTTAGTAATATATACGCAAGTGTTTGTGTACTTATTGCCACGCTTTGAACGACTTGATTTCACATCATTCAGGAACGTGATAATGCTTCATCGTTTAGTTAAGGTGAGTGGGAGGAAGGAACCAATCTGAATTTTGTTTCTCGATTGCCTATTTGCATATAATTTCAAAATTACTCTACTTTTAGGTCTTCAGTCAGCCTAATCTACCAAATATGTTATGCCAAGCGGAGCAAGCTTATATTTGCCAACTTGGAATTGATTCGCCGCGCAAACATGCCGTTTATGCGAGGTATTTTGCATTTCGCATTTGCTCCATTTTTATCTAATGATCTCTTTTTTCTAGACACGGCAAAAGTGAATGGGATGGCGTTTATCAAGAAGAGAGTTACACTCCCATATTCGGTCCAGCTGTCAAATGTGAAATAGAACAAGTTATTAAAACAATATGCATATCACGTTTATATGTACTACAAGAAATCGATAGTATACGAAATGATATTGTACAATTGCGTAAATCGCATAGCTTTTTGCGTAAAATATTTGCTAGCTTGTTTGAAGATGTTTCACCAGCCGAATTGAAACTGCAAGAAATTGGCAAAATACCGGATATACTTGACTTATCTGTGCGCTCGTTATCTATTATGTTTGATGTAAGTTTTTATAGATCGATTTAGTTCGATATTTGAGTAAAATTCTGGTTTTTTTAGGCTCGCCTGCCGGAAATAACATTGGAGCAAGTGCATGATCGCAATAGTCCACCACTAAATTTTTCAGCATACGATAGTAGTGATTACTTGGATATTACAAGAGTAACACCAATGCAGGTGTGTAAAACATGATAAAAGGAAACAATTCTTTCAAATAGAAAGAGGTCGATTTCAACTTGTTGATGAATTGATATGGAATGACCCATCTTTATTTTAGGAAAAAGTCAATTTATATGTTAAAAAGAGTCTTTCAAATAGTACATAGAGTTTTGTGGAACTTTGATAAAATTTTTAATTGTCTAACTGAAGAAGCCACCTCTTACTCGAAAAATCGAGTCTGAGCAAATGCTCGACTTTTATGGTACAGGCAAAATATTTCCTTGCTATCTCAGTAAACGATTGTAAATCACCTGATCTCTGAAATTGGTTGAGGAGTGTCCTTTCTCAACGTAAATTACATACATTTTCAGCTGAGTTAGCTCCGCCGTTCATTTATTTGCGTTTACATTAACAATTACACCGTAGAACAAAATTGAAGTTTTTGGAAATCCCACCGGGTTTCTCGATAGTTTCTGAAGCTTTTGGGTGTATTGAATCCGAATCTGAAGTCAGATTTTTCGGGACACCCAAGGTTTTCTCTACAAAATGTGGTTTGTTTAAGCTTTCGAAATCTATGAGAAATTCCTAGGGGATTTTTTGGCTGTTGTACAGTCTTATTAACATTTTCAAATCTATTTTATTTTCAGATGCAAAGTAATTTAGCCAATGTATCGGCGACGGTTGATCCGGCAACATTACCTATACAAGATTATGAAGTGAAATTTTTAGTGAGATTTTTACATAAAGCATCCTGTCGTTTCAATGAAATGGTAAGCATATTATTAGGCAGCATAATAAAATATGTTCAATAATGTTCATTACTGCATTTCAGTTCGTTGAAGAAATCGAAGCGCTATGGTGCCGCCCAGATTTTTTGGGAAAATTAGCACGACAATTATTATACCCGCCCATGACGCAACAGTGGTTTGATAAATCAAGAGGTGAGTAGACAAATGTAGAGGAGATAACTTGTAAGAGTTATATGGTTGGGGAAGGGAATACAAACAGTTAGAGCTAGAGAGGAGAGGAGAGGAGTTTTATTGTAGGTTTTTGAGCATCTATTATTGTTCATGAAAATCCTGTATTTTACCCAAACAATGATAAAAAAACATAATTTTTAATTTAAAGTTTATAAATATTTTTTATGTTTATGTTAAAATACATTAATAACAATTACAATTTAACTAAATTATATTCACTTAATAAACACATTTATATTTTAAGGTGTCAGTGAATTGTGCGAGGAACGTCTACCTGCCCGTATATGCTTACGTCCGTTAGCTTCATATAAAGTGCTTGGACTCATCACATTTTTCATGCTATTCGGATATTCATTGTGGCATGCGCCCATCTACGGACTATTAATTTTTATACTACTTTTTTCTATTTATATAACTATACTAGCTATATGTGCGTAATTATATGTATACGAATACTTATACATATAGATATAAATAATTATTATTGTTCTTATACTCCTTTTTTTTTTTAAATATGTATGTATTTGAAATTTCTTAGCATTTATACTACGTATGAGACGTGTGTCTGTTTTAAATCTAACATAAAAAACTGAGTGCAAAGATTATTTATTTATATATATAAATAGTATATTTATATGTACTATATAAAACTGAGTTGTGTGTGTATGTATATAGTTTAAAGCTATGCGATGTCACGAAATTTTATAGCCAATCTTAGCGGCTGATCGGGTACTGTTACCAGTCGCAGCTTGCAGTCTATTGGTGTAGTATTATTACATTGCAATTCGAAGGTGCTTATAACCTGCAGGAGTGAGAATATGGGAGAGAGAGAGAGAGAGAGAGTCAACTGTATAAAACTTCTCTATAAGTATGGGTGTATTGGAAACTTACCGTCGCTAGCAAGGAATGCATTTGTTTCATAGCCATTCTACGTCCAATACATGAACGATTGCCAATGGCAAAAGGCAATGAACCATGCGATTGTAGTACACCTTGCAAATCACCGGTTATCTCATTGCGTTCCCAACGTTCTGGTTTTGCTAACTCTGGTTCTGGAAAGTGTTTAGGCTCACGTCCAGCTGTGTACAGGGATAAAAGCACTAAACTCTGAAAATGGAAACAGTTGTTGGACATTATAAAATAAATTAAAGTTAAATATTGGAGAACAAAGCTGCACATTTTAAAGATGCGATAAAGCAAAAAGAAATTAAATTGTTAGAGGAAGGTCACGGGAAATTTTTTTATTTAGAAGGTAATGGACCTCATGCATTATGCACTAAATTTATTGAGCAAAAGCTGGGTATTTTTTTTTTGGTTATAAAAACAAAGAAGCCACCTTACTCACCTGAGCAAATGCTCGAATTTAATGCATAAGGCCCAATAATTTTTTTTTTTATTTTACATCCAAATTATTATTTTATTTTATTTATTTTAGACAGCAGTATGAAATCAATAATTTAATTCTGGAAGAAATATCATAAATATTTAAGCGACGAAACTTAATAATAATAATTCATCATTCTACTCATAAGAAAATTAGATTTTAACTAACACGAAAGCAAATATTTGAAAATTTGAAAGTTTAACAACAAATGAAGACAAAATCAAGTCAGGGTTAACAATTTGTAAAAAATATACAGAGGTATATACTATGTACACCTTGACGACTGAATTACACTACTTTCTCTGTACTTACATTTCTCTCAATTTCATAGCCGCCAATATTTGCTTCGGTAGCTAAATAACGACCAATAAATGGTGCAATCGGATATAAACGCATTGTCTCCTTAATAAGCCCATGTACAAGCATGTTGCCACGCCCATCATTCGCCGTCATTTCTGTGGCCAAACGTTGCTGCATTTGCGGGTTTTGGGTGAGTAAATAAAAAGCCCATTCTGTAGTGTATGCTGTCTGTAAAAGTAGAAATAATTATGCGTGGAATGGAGTGATGCTAAGTCAGTAAAAAAGTGTTAGATCTAGTATGTATATTAGGGTGATTCAAAAAAAATGTCATCTTGGTCTTACCCCCTAAAAAGTTAGGTATTGATGAGAAAATAAACTAATGGCGGCGATATACCAACAGGTTATCATAACCTCTAACGAGATTTTTAGCCGAGCTTCTCTTTCCAACTTGTGGTGTGTTGCTTTTTGAGTTTTTACTACAAGTTGGCGGGACCTACAGTTTTTTGCCGACTCCGAACGGCACTTGCAAAGCAAATGAGAGAAGCTGAGAAGCTTCTCATGGCAGAAATACACCCGGAGAGTTTGCCAAACTACTGCCGAGGGGCGACCCCGCTTAGAAAAATTGTTTTTCTAAATAATTTTTGCCGAACACTTAACCGTTACACCACGGCGGCCGCCAAATAAGAGAAAATAAGCCTTGCAAAAAATTAGCGCTCTAACATAACCCTTAGGGATGGCTATTTTTTTCGCTCTTTCCCATTCATTTTGTGTGGGGAAAAAAGCCATTGCTTACCATTTTGGAAGCTTCAACTTTAAGAGTATGTAAAAATACTTTCAAAAAAGTTTCAAAAATTAAAAGAAAATTCACTTTGACAAAAATTCCATTTTTCCCCATACAAAATGTATGGGAAAGGGCGAAAAAATAGCCCAAGTCGACCTTTTTTTTGAATCACCCTAATGTATATTGGTCATTCCATGCCAAAGCGTGAAATGATTGGAATCGGGTACATTCCGACTAGCATGAATTTTGACGCAGAACTTTAGGATGAAAGTCAACTCTCAACAAAATTCAATCGTAAGGCGTCGACTCCAATCATTTGTTGGTTTGACATGGAATTAACAAATTTTATTACCCAAATAAAGTTTGTTAACCAATTTTTTTTAAATTTTATTTATGTATTTAGTTTGATTTTATTTTATACATTTTTTGTAATTTTTTTATTTGATGTTATGTTATTTTGTTTTATTTCATTTTATTTTCTTTCAATTTATTTTATTTTTTTCTTTATTTTGCTTATTTAATTAAATTTTGTTTTGTTTTATTTTCTTTTACTTTCATTTTATTCAATGTTTTTATTTTATTTTTATTTTTTATTTATTTATTTTTTTAATTTTTATTTATTTTTTTTTTTAATTTTTATTTATTTATTTTTTTTTTAATTTTTTTTATTTATTTATTTTTAATTTTTATTTTTTTTTATCTTCATTTCTTTACTTAATTTTAATTAATTTTATTTTTATATTTTGATTTTGGTTTATTTCGCTAAAAATGGATTTATTTATTTTTGATTTAATTTTATTTTGTTTGTAATTTTTTTTATATTTTTTTAATTTTGCTACATATTAATTTATTTTTTTTTTATCCTATTTTTTCATTTCAATTTATTTTGTTTTATATACATTTTTTATCTATTCATTTTTTTTTTTTTAAATTTTTTTTCTTCAAATTTCTAAGTTGAAATGAATTCGCCCCCAACTAAAATACTGTGGCACAAAAATATCAAAGTAAACCGTTAAATAAATAAAATACACCATTACTAACCGTATCGCCTGCTGCAATTACCAAATCAACAAATATCCGCTTGATTGTCTCCAATGGCATACCGGCTAACAACAGCTTCTGATAGAGCGCATCACCACCACAATCATGACAATCGGCACCATTTTTAGCACACGTCCCTTTCGGCGGCAACTCGACAAATTGTTCAATTAAAATATTGCCTTGATTCAAAACAGCCTCCACACTCGCTTCAAAATCACGCCACATACGCATATTCAAACGTTTAGCCAGTTGTGGTGGAAAAGTCATTAGTGTTGAGCTGGTTTCGAAAATGCGGTGAACGATGCGTGAAAATTCATCCATTGTTGCAGCCATTCGAGGATCATCGGCGGCGGATACGCCAAACATAACAGTGCAAACAACTAGATGGATGAAATTTGAGGATTCAACTAAATTTGTAATAGAAAAATCTAGCGGTATATGCGAGGGTGCTAATAAAAGCTCGCTTAGTGAAATAAAAATGCCCAACTATACCTTCTTAGTCGGATACGCAGGCAATACTGCGGCAGTCATCACCAAGCAAAAACAAGTAAATACTTTTACAAAAAAATTGCATACCGCTGGAGTTGGTTTTGAACCCCTCTCTGCAACTATAACCCCAAAAGACCTAACGTTACAAAGAGATAAAATCTGAGGATTATGACAGGAGTCCTCACGGATCATTGGATGCTCAAGGCCTACGTGCATAAATTAGGCATATCCATTGCTTCGAGTAGCCTGTGTCGTTTCTGCAATATTGAGGATGAAACAGCATTGCACGAACTGTGCATCCCATTTGCAGAAGAAGTCAGAAAACATATATGATCTAAACCCGAACTTAATTCTGAAGGTGATCGGTCCTGAGGATGTTACAGTATAGTGAAAACAGTTTGACGAATAGCATCCGATTATCGAACCGTATAAAAACCAGACGCGCAGTTGATAACCAGAAAAACTCCGTTGGCCTATTACCGCGGTATCCCGTTCCATTCCATGAATGGATTCGCCAGCTAAGTAGGGCGAAGTTTTTGTACTACAACAACAGCAACAACCTTTGGCGCTGCTAGACAAAGTCTTATGGAAAGCAAAAAAGAGCTCGTGGGAGCCCTTTATCAAGAAATTAGCGAGGGAACTTTACGCGTATGTCTTCAAATGCTCCCGATCAGGGCACGAGGCGGAAGTGCTGGAGAAGCGACTCTCGGCAGTCACACTATCTTGAAAATTTGATATGTGGAGCCCCAACCTGAAGCAATACGGAATGAGAGATGGCTTTCAAAGTCGTAGGACTTATCGAAAACCATATCCGCAGTAGCGCTGGAAAATGGCAGACCGTAATTGTGAAGTTGTATACCGAAGATGGCTTATGCATTTAATTTTGAGTCCTGGACTTAGAGTATTTGAAAGATCTAGTCTAAAGTCGCGCTGATAAGACTCAATCGATCCTTTCTCTGGCATATTACCCCAGATAGGACCTTATTTTCCGATTTTAAGGAGTTTGGATTGCGCTTCTTGTGAATTGGGTATATCGTCCTTATGTTCCCTGGAGGCATACGTTCATCCGACCACATTCTGCTGGGGCTTCACGAATTTTAAATGCGCTCTAAAGATACAGTTGACTTCAAATAACGAACCGAAAACGTAGCAGCAGTCCACCGACACACCGGAAAGAGATAATACCGCTGGAAAAATGCCAGACGTTAACTGCAAAACAGTATACCAAAGATTGCTCAATATTAAAAATGATTTCAAAACTAAAAAGGGAAATTGGGTCTACTCAACTAAGCGAATTTTTGTTAAAGCCCTCGTATATGCAAAAAAAAAAAATTGTCAACCTACCATCGATAGCCCAATTATAAAGTTGATGCTCAAGATCCAACAATTCAGTGTATGTTGTTTGTCTAACAGCCTGAGCTTTCCACAAGTTCACTAAACGCATTGTACACGCCTCTATATGCCCATCCATCCATCTCATGGTGCCACCCAATAGAAAACGATTTAATATGCGACGGTTATGTAGCCACTCTTCACCTTCCCTATTTACGATATAGATGAGGGGGTATGTCGCGACAAAATCAAAGTGTTAATGAAATTCAACAAATACATTCGAACAAAGGTACACATACACATGCACATACACCCAAGTACTGTACTCACATGAAAAACAAACCGCGCTTGCAATTGTACGTTTTATTGTATATAATCCATGATTCTGGTAGCGGATGCCGTGGATATTGGCCCTCATATTGAAACACAGCTCTCATTTGACTTGCTGATGAAACAAATATGGCATCCTGTACACCACCAAGACGTTCAAAAAATATTGGACCAAGCTCGTCATGACGTCGATGAATGTATTTGTGTAACCTATAAGAAAAAGAAAAATAATCGAAAAAAAACAATCAATTCATGTGTTAAATTTCCAAAAAACCCAGTAGATGACTAGTGCGGGCAGGTGATTGTTGATGCTTGTCTATGATGTTGATTTATGCTAGATAAAGTTTGATGAACTATGCATGCAATTATTAAGTTAGATCCGTATGTATGTGGGAGGATGTGGTCTCAGTCATTTGAATTGCTCTCAAAAAAGTTCACAAACTTTGTTTATCTCAAAATCGAACGTTAATTCAATTTGGGATGAGAAATTGATGCGCAATTTTCGGTTTGCCAGTTTGGCATTGAAATTTATTCGAATATAAACTAAAGATTCAGCTTCCATTAACCTTCAAGGGATATACGAATTGTTTGCCTATTGGTAAAGTCAAGTTGCGTTTACATACCAATTTACGAACTTATGCATTTTTAATAGCGCATATTGAGAAGGCGAAGGTTCTGCAAATACTCCATTCAGTAAAACAAATATTTTTGTACTAATTTAAGTTATTCAAAAAAGCTAAACCGTCAACTTGTCATTACCATCACTCTCAGCCCATCCGTTTTTATCGTAGGACTATAAATCATTCTTCGCCATTTTTCCTCTACCGGATTCGGGTGTCGTACAATGGGGTCAAGCATGGGCTCAACACTCAAATCTATCTCGCGATTAGATGAAAATAGTGGTTTTATCGGTTTACCAGGTTGCGCCGGAACTTTTGATAGGACTTTGGGCATTACTCCTGTCAGCAAGCATCTCTAGCTTTTCGCACTCAAGGTCTAAGAGCTTTTTTCTAAGAAGGGACTCTCTATTTCGACACTCCACGTCGTACCAGTTCTAACCAGCCTCCTGGGATCCTTCTGTGTCCTCAGCGGCTGAATGTTGTAGGTCAGTAAATTAGTTAGCTAGATAACTTATCAGCTATCTTCATTATATATAAACATCGGCTCTGCGTGCAGGAGCTTTGTGACAACTCCTAAACACCTGGTCCGCAGGATAGTATTTTCAATTCTTTTTGCACTCATTAAATAACCTGCTGGGTGCGTTTTGAGTTAGACATTTGAAATTCAAATGATTAAGCTTTCATCATTCAAGTTGATTTATTCCTGATATGCGGTCACCCATCAAAAAATAGACACAGACATTTAAACCTTCATACACCTTCGAAATTTGCGAAAATCCCCTCAAGTTTTTTTAAGATAAATTTTAAATTAGATCGCTAAAAACTTAAATTAAATTATGCAAATAATTTCACAGATCAATCGATATTAAATTTAAACACTAACTGCTTTCTTAATTTGAGAAAAAAACCGTTGTGTCCGATTTAAGACTGTTTTTTTTTTTTTTTAATTTGTATGGTTTAATAGATTCGCATTTTTTTGATACATTTTTTTTTGTTAAATTTTAATAAATTCTAGCTCTGGACATGAGTCCGTGGTCAAACACTTTTCGTCGAGTCTCGTTAAAGGAAAAAATGGGTCTAAAACCCCCAAACTCGCTCTTTAAGGATCTACACCTGCTGAAGTGTATACTCAATCGTTAGCGTAGGAAGAAAGCTTACCGCCTGATGACGTTTTGGATACAATGCTAAACTTTCCGTGCCTATCCATCTTCAGTCAAATTGCGCTAAAGGCCTTGGCTAGCTTTCTTCGAAAAAATAAAGACGATTCAGCCCAGAAGGTGCTCGTTATGCCACTCGATTATAAAACTAGAAGGGATGGCTAGGGTGACAGTTAAGCGTGAAAGTTTCCCGGTTGCAAGGAGCGACTGATTGATCTAAATATCCATGTGATATTGACTTTTAATAGAGGTGAAGAGCGCTGAGATTCATTTCACATAACTCAAAGAAAATCGCCTGAAAATGCTATAAAAAGGAACAAGAAAATTAGCTTCAAGAAATTTCTACATAGAATATCCCGATATCGATCCTAGGGGTTCAGCATACAGGACAGTGACGGCCAAGTTTAAAAGGAAGGTATCGCAGGAACCCACGAGCCCGATACTGTTGAAACGTGTCGTCGAAGCCCTTTTTCCAAGACAAGAACTATGGACTTTCCAAACCGAGAACCTGGAAGAATGTAGAGGAACCTAAAGAACCACAGAGCAAGAGGTAAACTATGCTGTATCCAAAGCTGCGGATAGTAAAACTCTAGGGCCAGATGGACTGCCTAAAATAACTTTCAAAGCAGCGACAAAGCCAGGCTATCGGTATTTACAGATATTTTTGACCTAGAAAATGTGTTTTTTACGAAAGAGACTGGATCTGCTCCAAGCACTATGTAATCACGCCGTAGGACGAATCAAAAAATGTTTGGTGGGACTGGAATTAGTGAGTAAAAAGACAGAAAAGGTAGTAGTGAGCTTCCCAAGGTCTAAATAAGAGTTAGTCTTAACTGTGGGGACTCAAAAGTAACGTTAGTGAGCACTTTGAAGCGGGGGGTGAGATAGTGATTAAGCTAAACGGAGCTCTAATGCCTAATATTGGTCGTCCAGGCGTATCTGCCCGGGAGTTACTATCCACTGTAATCAATGCCCTGTCGAAATTCAAACCGCAGAACACGACTTGTTCCATTTCCCTCGTTTTCACGAAGAAAGGAGCGCGGTGCATAGAATTTTTAGGGAGGAATGCGATGAGCAAAATGGCGTTTATAGTTATGTCAAAACTTATGGCAGTTGAAATTGAGCGCAGAGAAAAGCGTGTCCGAAGCAGTGGCGGAACTAACGGAGTCCCACGAGGTGTGGAGATGTGAACAGAATTCCCCTGGTTTTATTGGGCCACCTGAGGATACCGCGCTGCCACAACCTCCGTGAAAATCAAAAATTAAGGTGACTTTGGTCATATTCCAGGAATTTTGGGACACAACCCAAAACCTCACGGATGAAGGGATGATATGATAGAAGATACCACTGGTCATACCGAATCGCTACCACGAAAGTCGGGCAGTACCGCAAGTACTGTCAATTTCGGCATCACTCCCCAAAACCTTCGTGGAGTGTTTTTGCTGTTAACAACAACAACAACATGGGAACCAACCAGCTAGAAGTATCTGGAGTTACATCAGAGTTACTCCATTGTGTTCGGAGACCTACTGATCGAAATTTTATTAATTAAAACTCTTTCAACTTTACAACAGAGAATCACTCTTGCCAACAAGTGTAACATTGGACTAAATAGGCAATTGGGAAGTAAAGTCCTCTCTCGACAAACAAACAAACAAAATCACGCTCTATAAGTCTCTCAACATACCAGTCATGGAAAGTGTCAAGAGAAAATGGGATGACCCTTGGAGCATTTGAGAGAAAAATTCTCCGGTAGGTTTATGGTCCTTCCCGTGATGCCAACGGCGAGTATCGAAGGAAATTGAACGCTAGCCTGTACGAGCTGTACTCAAACATAACCATAGTTCAGCGAGTTAAAGCCCAAAGGCTCCGCTGGCTGGGTCATGTTATGCGAATGGACCAAGAAGCTCCAGCCAACAAGTGGAGGATGACTTGGTCCCTTGGTGTTTTCAATTGGCGTAAGTTTTCGCTAAAAAGGGACGACTGGCGTGCTTTGATACGAAGCGGCCAAAATCGCCTTGGCCGTTAAGCACCAAGAAATCATGATGATAAAACTCATTCACAAGTTAGCTTCACACCGAACTCCATTCTACGCACTCACAATTCTAACAATCATCATACAAATTATGTAACTTTTTAAAGAAATTTTACACCAAAAAAAATCTAAATTACAGTCACTGGACACCGCACAAAAACTGAATCACCTGCAGCCAACACAGACTAAACAAAAAAAACGCTAAAAAAAATATTAATCAATTATGGCAGTTATTAATTTATCAATATTAAAATATAAACTCACTGTTGCGCACCGCCAGCAGCCAAAAAATCCCAAAATGTGCCTATCAAAGGCAAACCTTTTGGTCTTGGTAACTTCCGATCTGCTACCGTTTCAAATTTCGGCTTCTGCTGCCAAATCTTCATGCATGGCGCTAATGGAGCTGTTGTTGTTGTTGCTGCCGCCGCTGCTGCTGCCGCCGCTGCGGCAATGGAAAATGTTTGTGCTTGTGATGTTTGATGTGAAAATTGACGTTTGACGTTCAACCGGCATTTGCTATGACTCCGATCGAAGATGAGCAGCAGACGGAACCAGAAGGCGCGCAAAGCATTTGCCACCGTCGCTGATAACGAATTCAGCATTACCACGAGCGCGTGTTGTATCGTATTCAAGTGACAATTGCAATTTTATTTTGATTTATTTTTTTTTTAAGTGAACACTTTTTCTGAAGTCGAGCTTAAGTGCTCCGAGCGCAGCTTTGATGTTACGGTTGTAACGGGCTCGAGTAAGCGCGGGATATGCTGATTGCTGATGATTGGGTGGAGAAGTTGGTGTGCGAGCTGCGAGCGCGTATGTGGGGTGATGACGATCGATATGTGGCTGTGTGTGTGTATCTATGTGTGTAGGAGCAATGCAATTGCTGTTTCGGCAAAACTTAATTTTTTGTTGCAATTTTTTTTTTTTTTTTTTTTCCTTGCTGCTTGATTTTTTGTTCGATTTTTTTTTCGTTTGCTAAAAAACGCGTAATCGTAAATTTAAGGAACGAATAAAGTTGCGTTGGTTAGTGAATTGTATATATAAATCAATGAATGCGCTCATATACTTATATTTATACCCAGCTGTGCTAAAGTCGTTTCTTTAATGGTCGGTTTTAATTTTATGAAAAAGGGTTAAGAATAAAAACTGAAAAAATAAATGAAAAATAAAGCAACAAAAAATAAACCAAAATAAAGTAATGTTAAATGAAATGAAATGGAATGGAAATGAAAAAATAAAAAATATGAAATGCAATGGAATGAAATTAACCCCAGAATTCCGTAAGCTGTCTCTAGCACTAATAGAGACATTTTGGGTTGCAATTCCATTTCGTCCATATCAAACCTCAAACGACAAATCTCAATTTTTGTGACTTGAGATGAGACAAAATTACAGAATTCGGGGGTAAAAATAAAATAAAGTAAAACGAAAATAACCAAAATAAAATAAAATACAACAAAATAAAATAAAATAAAGTGAAATGAAATGGAATGAAATGAAATGGAGTAAAATGAAATAAATTACAACAAATAATAAAATCTAAAAAAAAAAAGAATGTAATGTTAAATGGGGCGAAACGGACTGGAATAAAATACAAAATATAAAATAAAATGGAATGAAAAAAAATAAAAGATATGAAATGAAATAGAAAGAAACGGAATGAAATGAAAAAAAAAAATTTATTTATTAATAAAAAATAAAAAAATTAAGTAAAATAAAATAAAATACAAAAAAACAGTAAAAAATAAAAATAAATGAATGTGAAATAAAATATGAAATAACAAAAAAAAATAAATAAATAAAAATAAAAAATATGAAATGAAATAAATAGAATGAAACGGAGTGAAATGAAAAAAAAAAAAAATTATTTAATTAAAAAAAAATAAAAAAAATAATATAAATTAAATAAAAAAATTTAAATAAAACTAAACAAAACTAAACAAAAAACCAATCAAAAAATAAAAATGAACGTGAAATAAAATATAGGGAAATATTCGAAATGGAATAGAATTAAAAAAAAATAATAATAAAATGAAACGGAATGGAATAAAAAATATAAAGAAATTTGAAATGAAATAGAATGAAGCAGAATGAAATGAAAAAAAATAAATAAAATTTAATTAAAAAAAAAATAAAAATATAAATTAAAATTAAATAAAATACAAAAAACCAATAAAAAACAAAGATAAAAATAAATGAAAGTGAAATAAAATGTATGGAAATATTCGGAATGGTATAGATTAAAAAAAAAATAATAATAATATGAAACGGAATGGAATGAAATGAAAAAATAAAATAAAAATAAAAAATATGAAATGAAACGGAATGAAATGAAAAAATTAATTTGAAAAAAAAATTAATAAAATTTAATTAAAAAATAAAATTAAATAAATTTTATTAAAAATTAAAATTAAAAAATTAAATTAAATAAAATTTATTAAAAATTAAAATTTAATTAAAAAAAAACCAATAAAAAATTAAATAAAGGTGAAATAAAGAATAATAAAATAAATTAAAGTGAAATAAAAATAAAACCCAATGGAGGACTAACGAAAGTTCGCCCAACTAAAAGAGAAACTTGATAAATTTTGAATGCGGTAGTTATCAACATTTTTCAATAAAAAGTAGATTTTTTTTCAATTATTTTATTAAAAATTTATTGTAGCAACAATAGTTCTCCCTTTTAATTGAACTTCTTTTATTTTATTTAATAAACATTTATTCTAGCAACAATATTTCTCCCTTTTATTAAACATTTATATTCCGAACGATATTTAACTTTTAATTAAAAAAAAAACATTTGTCTACCTTTTACTGAACAAGTTTTTTGAAACCTTTTTATTCAACATTTCTAGCAACAATATATGTACATATATATATTTGAAAAAAAAGAAGAAAATTGTCTACTCGAATTTTTTTTTCTGCCTTAATTAAAAAAAATGTATTTTACCAACAATATTTTTCTCTTTTAATTGAAAAATAACATTTTGTTTACACCTTTTTATTTAACATTTCGTTTTATTTGAAAAAAAAAAAAACAATGTCTACTGTATTTTTTCTGCCTTTTACAAAAAAAAAGTTTAACCATTTTTAATAAAAACTTATTTTACCAACAATATTTTTCCCTTTTTATTGAAAAATAGCATTTTGTTTACACCTTTTTATTTAACATTTCGTTTTATTTGAAAAAAAAAAAAAAAAATATTATCTACCCTTTACTAAAATTTTCTACCTTTTACTAAAAAAATTATTTTCCCTTTTTTTATTAGGTAAACATTAATTTTAGCAAAGATATTCCTCTTTTAATTGAAAAACTTTATTGTTTACCTTTAACTAAACAATTTTTTATGAAACATTTCAGCAATGGAAAAAATACTAAACTGTACGTTTTACTAAAAAAAAATGTTTGTCTACCTGTTACTAAAAATATTTTATTTAACCCTTTATAATAAACTTTTATTTTAGCAATGATATTTTCCCTTTTATTTGATAAATTTATTTTGTCTTCCTTTCACTTAACATTTTTTTACATCTTTTTATCAAACATTTCCAGCAACATATATTTCGCTTTTAACTGAAAAAAAAAAAAAAAATGTTTACCTTTTACTAAAATTTTTTTTTTAACCATTTTCAAAAAACATTTATTTTAGCAACGATATAAAAACACGATTTGTCTACTCTTAACTTAACTCTATAATCAAAATATTAACAGTTATAACTTTTCCTTTTACTTGCATGCAAAATGCGTTTACTTTTTACTGCCAGCAGTTCATTTGATTTTCTATTTTTGTACCTAAATTTTTATGAATGGGCGTGTCACTGCCCTTTAAAAATGTGTTATTCGCGAGTTATTAGAACACATAGCTGGGTATAAAATATACGCTTTCAACTAAGCTCAGCACTCCTTACTTCAACCTATATCCAATGCGCAAGGGTGCAATTTCTTAATATTGTAATTGGGCCGCCGACGGTGTTACGGCAAGTATGTTGTATGTTTTGTTAGTACGCTAGGGATTAACCTTTGGAGTTGCATAAAAAAAAAAAAAAAAAAAAATCACAAATGCTCCAATAAATAATTGTATGCCAAATTTAACGCATTACAACATTCCGGACAAGATAACAACAACTGTAAGAAAAATATCTCAAACGACGACGGACACAATCAGCAGCAAACACATGTAATTCATCGAATTAGTAATTATTCAACAACAATAACGAACACAAAACAAATTGTTTAACCGAGCAACTTCAATGCAGCCTTTCCTTCAGCATAACTCAAATTGCTGTTCTGATTACGTACGAGTATCTATGTGCACATATCTATGCGCGCCCCCCAAAAGGTTTTTGAATTGTTTTTAATTTATATATTTTTTTTTTTTTTACTTTTTTTACACTTTTTATTTATTACTTTTTACTTCTCGATAGTCGTTAGGCAGTTAAGTTCTTGACGCGTTCACCGTTCGTGGTCATCTGAAACCGATCGCGCAGCTGTGATGTATGTTAAAGGCAGAAGGCGAAGCCGGAGTCAGAGCCAAAGCCAAAGTTAGAGCTAAAAAAACCAAAGTCAGAAACGAAGCAGCAGTAGCAAACAACAATAACAACAACAGCAATGTTAATCCACACATCGAACGCGAATCCGTTTGCGTCTACGTCTCTGCTGCGCCAATGAATCCAAATTCAAATCCATTTTGCACAGCTGTGCGCACGCTGAGTGAAATTGTATTGCTTTCGAGCATCGGGAAAAAGGAGTGTAAATCTAAAACAAGGGTAAGGTAGTGTGGAGTTTGGTTGAAATTAGTCGCGTATACCTACATATACTCGGCTGTGCGTTGATTTTACTTTGCTTAATTTTATTTTATTTTTAAATTTTATTTAATTTTTGTAATTTCATTTTATGTTTTATTTTTTTTGTTTATTTTATTTAGCTTATTTTAATTTTATTTTATTGTATTTAATTTTTTTTTAAAATTTTTTTCAATACTTTTTTTCATTTCATTTTTTTATTTTTTAATTTTAAATATTTTTTCATTTCTTTTTTAATTTTTTTTTTTTTAATTTTATTATGTTGTATTTTATTTTTCTTAATTTTATTTAATTTTTTGAGACTCTTTATTCATTTTTTATATTTGCGAATTTATTAATTTTTTAAATTTTATTTAATTTTGAAATTTTATTTTATTTTTGCTTCATTTTATTGTATTTTATTTTTTAATTTTTTCTTTTACATTCTGTCTTAATTTAATTTTAAGTTGGATTTTAGAAAGCAGAAGGCAGAATTTAAATTTTTTCGTTTTTCTAAAATCCAATTGACGCTTTCTGAAATACAATTGACAATTCTCAAATCCAAGTAACGCTTTTTAACATCCAATTGACTATTCTAAAATCCAATTAACTTAATTTTGTATTTTATATTAATTTTAATTAAATTTTTTTAATTTACAAATTTTATTTTAGTATTCTTTTTATTTTATTTATTTATATTTTTTTTTTTATTTTTAAATTTTATTTTATTTTATTTTTTTACCATTTTGTTGTATTTATTTATTTTCTTTTAATTAAATTAAATTTTATTTTTTTAAATGTTTTTTTTTTTTATTTCATTTTGTGTAGTTTTGTTTTATTTTATTTAATTTTTTTATATTTTTTATTTTACAATTTAGTTTTTGTTATTATTGGTCATTATATTTACAAACTTTGAAAATTTTGTGGACTTTTTCGAATAATTTTTATCAAATTATTATTTTTGTGTTTTGGCTAAAACAAGTTGAAAAATGCTACAAACAATACCAACTACGATGATTGCAATTTCGATCTTGTTGAGGGATCTTGTCAAACCGCTTTGTATTGTTGCTTAGAAATATTTCATCACTTTTACTGGCCATCGAACCAACGAGAGGAGATTAGGAATATCTAAACCACAGTGTGTAACCATTACACCAAACACTGCTTAGTGTGCCTGCAGGCAAATTGCTGTTTGACAAGATCCTTCAACAAGATCGAAATTGCAACCATCGTAGTTGGTATTGTTTGTAGCGTTTTTTTTATTTTATTTTATTTTATTGTTTTTTTTTTTAGTTTTTTAATTTATTTATTTTTTATTTTTTTTTGTTTAATTTTCAAATTTTCTTTTATTTTTTTTTTCATTTAACTTTGTTTTATTTTATTTTGTTTTATATTTTTTATTTTATTGTTTCTTTTTTTAAATTATTTTATATTTAATTTATTGTAATTCATAATTTTACTTTTTTTTAATTTTATGGTATTTTATTTTATTTTTTTAAATTTGGTTTAGTTTAGTTTCATTTTATATTATTTTGTTTTGTTTTATTTTATTGTAGTCTTTTTTGTTTAATTTTTTTTTTGTAAAGTTTTGTTTAATTTTTTTTGTAAAATTTTGCTTATTTTTTCTTTGTAAAATTTTTTTTATTTTTTTTTTGTAAAATTCTGTTTTTTTTTTTTTGTAAAATTTTTTTTTATTTCATTTTCATTTATTTTTAAAAGTTTTTATCTCAGTGTTTTTTAATTTATTTTTTATTTTATGCTTTGCTTTTTGTTTATGATTTTTAATTTAATTTTGTTTTCTTTGATTTTATCTTACTTTTATTAATTAAAAAAAAAATTTATATATTTAGATTTAATTTTTTTAATTTTATTTTATTTTTTGTCATTTTATTTTAGTTTTTTATTTTTATATTTTTTATTATTATTTTATATTTAATTTTATACTTAATTTTTTTTTTTTTTTAATTTTTATTTTATTTCGCTTATTTGTTAAACTTTATTTAATTTTTATTTTATTTTTTTTTAATTTTATTTCATTTTTTTTTCATTTAATTTGTTATTGTTTTTAAAAATTTATTTTATTATATTTTTTTTTTACTTATTTATTTTTTTTTATTTTTTATTTTTTTTTTTTGAATTTTTATTTCTTAAATTTCATTTTTATTAAATTTTTCAAATTTTAATTATAATTTAATTAAATTTTTTTTATGTAATCTTACACAGCTGAGTATAAAAACAACTTTACGTATGTGCATGATCACACAACTAGGAAAATGATCATTATTAAGATATCAAATCAATGCGCGATGATCACTTTGCGCTATCGTAGCTTGCATACCTTGCATGAAAATGGAAATGGGTGAAAATTCAAGAAATAAATATCAAACAAAAAAGTGATGCAATGTGTTGCCTGAATATCTATATGAGGGTCCCAGAAACACACATTCCTACTGGACGAAAGTGATGATGATGGCGAAGCTATTTATTTATTCTACGCATCAGGTTTTATGGATTATGTGACCGTGATTCTCTAAGTCTTCATTTGATATTTTCAATTCGTCTATATCAGCAACAAAAACAATTAACACAGCGCATACCCAAATATATACTCGTTACCGACATGAACAGCCATCATTAATAAGAAAAAAAAACAATAAAAAATAAAATAAAATAATTATGTAGCATGTCCATTTAAAAAGGCAATAGCAGAAGCGGCTAAAGTAAGAAAGTGAACAGAAAACAAACAGAAAAATGTTACTTTTACAGGTAAGAAAGCAAGAAGAAAAGATACGCCTGATGAATTACAGGTTCATTACTTCATTAATTAATTCAGTGTACGAGTACATTTTGCAAACAAAAATAAGAATTTGAAATTTCTAAATAATGATGATACAAATACAAATGAACATACAAGGGCGGTTTGATAAGATTGTGATTATTTTTTGTGGTTGCTGTTTTATGTACCACAGTTCAAGACAGGTCAAAAATAATTGTTAAACGTCATAGACAACGTTAAAGACGTCTATTTATCTATATCTATTAATATATTTGGGGCAAAAGAATATTAAGTGGGCGTGGCTCCTCCCATACAAACTAGATTTTACAGGCGTAATATTTCCAAAAGGGTGTGGTGGGGATCTGTATGTTGGTAAGAAGATATGCTGTATCAATACCCAAGTTACGGGAAAAAGTGGGCGTTAACGGAAAGGGAGCGTGGAACCTCCCACAAACTAAAATTTTCAAGCTAACTATCTCCAAAAAAGTTCATGCAGGTCCCTAGCATTGTTAAGATAAACGATAACATAACCACAGTCAGGGCAAAAGTGGGAGTTATCTGAAAAAGGGGCATCTCCCATATATACTTAATTCTGATTCTCAATATCTCTTCTAGGGTTCAAGATAGTGATCTGAAAATTGGCATGAAGATATACGATATTAACACCATGCTCACTAAAATAATGGGAGTGACCGGAAAAGGGGGCGTGGCACCAAGGCGTGGTGCCAAGGTAGGGACCATTCTCATTAATAAAGAAGAAGGCTTAGCAGCTCCTAGAGTTAATAACCCTCTGCTCACACCACATCAATTCTTCACTAGAAATCTGTCTCCTGGGTCATTCCGCTGCGTCTGTACTAATTCAGTTTTTTTTTTTATTCACTGACCTAGGCCACCTAGAGATAGTTCCCACTTTCCACTCACAAGAAATCAAAACGACCTACTAAATCACTTGAAATTCTGAAGGTCTTAAACTGAAGTATTGTGTTCTAATTTCAGATAGTTTCCCAACAATTTTCAGTTAGCCCATCTAATAGTTTTCCATTGCAAACGCATTTCATCTTTGGTAATGAAGTCAGCGCAACAGGTTTCTTCAGTATCTAATGGCATAGGTATCTGTCGTATTTAAAGTGCGTACTCAGCTGTGTTGTATGTTTGTGGGTAGCAACTGCTGCAAACAGGGTTTGTATGTCAAGTTCACATGGGGCAGGTGTTTGTAGGTTCATAGGTGTGGAAAGGTCATGAAATAAATGACAATGGAGGAAATAACTTTGAATTTGGTGAGAAAATGTTCAGCATCGTTGGCGTCTTTTAACGATGTTTCTCTCTGTTGGATTTCCCGTAACTGGAATATTATAGAGAGTAAGGATCTCTCAACATACATAACCTATGTAACTAATTAGCCATGGACTACCCATACTATCCAATTTGATATACAAAGGTGCTCCATTTTACATGGCGATGTCCTATGACTAGAACCACCTAAACCAACTAGGAGTACACCATTCCGTACTCCATGGAACACCCACACAATACTATTTTACAACAAAAGTCCATTCGGAGTACAGTACAAAGCGAGAGAGGAACACCTTCTCCTACTATAGCTTTGCTTTGGAGTCATCATCAACTTCCTTATCTCCTATTGTAGCATAGGGCCTTTACAGTACTCTACACGGTTAAAAAAATTAGCCTAACTTTTAAACACGTCTAAAGTTTAAGCGATTTTTTAAACTTTTTTTGGAATATTTTTAACCTTCTAAATACCTACAAAGGTTTTCAACTTCTTTTTGTTTCGATTTTTTTTTAAAGTCATTGCATTTTGCACAAAAACTCCATATGCGGCATAGCTCAGCGGTAGAGCAGTCGGCTGTGACTCCTGAGCGCTTCCGTTAGAATCCTGAGCAGTGCCACTTTTTTAATTTAATTTTATTTTTAAACTTTTCGGTTCAAAATTAAAACCTTTTGGTTTAAAATTAAAACTTTTCGGTTTAAAATTAAAACCTTTTCGGTCTACAATTTATGTTTTGTTTTTATTTATTTTGTGAAAGCTTATTTGAGAATGAATTTTTCCCACAACATTTATGTATGCGATGTAGCTCAGTGGTAGAGCAGACGGGCATGATGCGGAGAGTCTTGGTTCGAATCCCAGCCAATCGACAAAACAATTATTTTTATACCCAGCGTACTAGTACAAGGGTATTATAATTTTGTTCACATAAAGGTAGTATGTAACGGCACAAAATAATCCAGATAGATATAGAGTTCCAAATGAAAGTTCTTGGGTTGAAAAGAGGAGTTCATTAAGGCCTGTCCGTCCGTCTGTCCATCCGTGTACACGATAACTTGAGTAAAATTTTAAATATTTGCATGAAATTTTGTATAAGGGTACTTTCTGGCCAAGGTAGGTTGCTTTTGAAAATGGGTGAAACCGGATGATAACCACGCCCATTTTAAGGTATTGCATAGATTTTATCGCGGGCTTGGTACCTAAATAAAAAAAAAAAGAAACGGATATTTGTAAAAAAAGGTTCGGTGTTAGCAACAGGCCGAGTACATAAAATTGGATCTCTATCATAAAGTTAATGTTAAAGTTAAAGTTAACCTTAACTTTAACTTTGACTTTGACTGGGCTTTGATTTTGACTTTGACTTTGCCTTTGACTTTGACTTCGACTTTGACTGGACTTTGACTTTGACTGGACTTCGACTTCGACTCTGACTGGACTTTGACCTTGACTTAGACTTAGACTTTGACTTTGACTTTGACTTCGACTTTGACTGGACTTTGACTTTGACTTTGAATGGACTTCGACTTTGACTTTGACTGGACTTCGACTTTGACTGGACTTAGACTTTGACTTGGACTGGGTTTCGACTTTGACTTTGACTCCGACTTCGACTTTGATTTCGACTTTGACTTTGACTTCGACTTTGACTTTGCCTTGGACTGGATTTCGACTTTGACTTTGACTTCGACTTTGACTTTGCCTTGGACTGGATTTCGACTTTGACTTTGACTTCGACTTTGACTTTGACTTCGACTTTGACTTCGACTTTGACGTTGACTTTAACATTGACTTTGACTGGACTTCTAAATGTTTGCTGAGAAGTAGGTGGAATAATATATTTTTACTAATACATACATATATCGAAGAGGCATTTTTTTTTATAAAAACTTGGAAGTGAAACAAAAATCGATTATTTTCTGAGGACCAGACTTGAAAAAGGGTCAATATGATTAAAAGAAATTAAAATAGATACTCTCTAGTTTCCCAAACCGAAAAACACCAAAAACAACCCTCGTACGAGAAAGAAAGTAAAATACTCATTTCGTTGAAGAATTTGGTGAATTTTAATTGTTGCAGCCGGCATAAAAACCAAAACATTCTCTATTCCAATTAGGGTAGCTACGCTCTCATTCACACATCGATGATGATTTTATTATTTGAGTTTTGTTGAGTTTATTATTAGCTCCCCCAGCAAGATATGAGCCAGGTATGATAAAAAATTTAGTACCAAAAAAGAAAAATGTATTAACTATGCGAAAAAAGTACAAACATTTCAATACATTTTCAGCTGAGATAGGGCGTTTTTGAATGGAATTTGGAAATAGGGCAACATTGAAACAAATTCTGAAATAAAACGTAATCGAAAACAATTCTGAACCAGTGCGTTTTTGAAAAGTATTTCGAATTTGGATCATCTTCCACCCAGCAGTCGATATACTACTTAGTTTTCAAGAATTAATTTTTTTTATAAAAAAATTTCTTTCACAATATGCTTACTTAACGGTTTTACTCTGAGCTTGCCATATGCCAGCTTTGAACCCTCGATATTCTTGGCAGACGATATGAACCAAAAAAAGTACAAATGTCATATCGTCACTGGTATGAGTGAGATTTAAAGAGAATAATACACCAATCTCACCACTGCCTTCAGTTGGTTTTCTCGAAGGCATAAGATACAATACCAATGTGGCTAGAATTTGCATTGCCAATCCAATGAATGTGTGTTTGTAGGTCCCCTCATATATTTAAGTATTTAGGTATGTCCATTAGGGTGCATACATTTTTATAAAAAATCATTCAAACTATTTTAGAGCACCTCATCTCCAGCTGTCCGGCCTTAAGCGGCGCCAGAAGGCGCTTTTTGGGAGTTCTCTTCCTGGATAGCCTACGCCAGGTCGTGGGGCTGAACATAAAGGACTTGATGGCCTTCTACAAGTCATCTAAATGGTTCGAAGAGGAGTAACACTGTCGGGTTAGGAGTGTCAGTCCCGGTATTTAGCTGTGTGGAGAATCCCGACAACTCCCTGATTTTCCATATGGCCGAGTCCCAGGACTGACTTTCCTAGTGTTGGTGGTATCAAAATGGGCCTTTCAAAACTGGCCTAAGTGTGCCTCTGTGGCAGCCATTTAAACCTACCTACCTTGCCGTTTGGCCTTTATCTTATCGCCTTCTTTGGCTGTAAAATAAAAATAAAATAAATTTAAATAAACAAACAAAAAATTGGGGAAAAAAATAAAACAAAATTAAATAAAAAAAAATAAAAATTAAAAAAAAATAAATAAAAAAAGGAAAAATAAAATGTAATAGAAAAATAAAAGAAAATAAATTAAAATAAAATAAAATAAAATAAAGTAAAAAATTAAACAATACAAAATAAAATAAAGTAAAAAAATAAAATGAATTAAAAAATTAATATAAAATGAAATATAAAAATAAATAAAAATTTAAATAAAATGAAAAAAAAAAATTTTTAAATTTTAAAATTTAATGAAGCAAAATTAAATTAAAAAAAAAATAAAAAAAAGTTAAAAAAAAAATTAAAAAAAAAAAATTAAAAAAAAAAATAACAAAAAGGAAAAATAAAATGTAATAGATATTCTTGGCAGACGATATGAACCAAAAAAAGTACAAATGTCATATCGTCACTGGTATGAGTGAGATTTAAAGAGAATAATACACCAATCTCACCACTGCCTTCAGTTGGTTTTCTCGAAGGCATAAGATACAATACCAATGTGGCTAGAATTTGCATTGCCAATCCAATGAATGTGTGTTTGTAGGTCCCCTCATATATTTAAGTATTTAGGTATGTCCATTAGGGTGCATACATTTTTATAAAAAATCATTCAAACTATTTTAGAGCACCTCATCTCCAGCTGTCCGGCCTTAAGCGGCGCCAGAAGGCGCTTTTTGGGAGTTCTCTTCCTGGATAGCCTACGCCAGGTCGTGGGGCTGAACATAAAGGACTTGATGGCCTTCTACAAGTCATCTAAATGGTTCGAAGAGGAGTAACACTGTCGGGTTAGGAGTGTCAGTCCCGGTATTTAGCTGTGTGGAGAATCCCGACAACTCCCTGATTTTCCATATGGCCGAGTCCCAGGACTGACTTTCCTAGTGTTGGTGGTATCAAAATGGGCCTTTCAAAACTGGCCTAAGTGTGCCTCTGTGGCAGCCATTTAAACCTACCTACCTTGCCGTTTGGCCTTTATCTTATCGCCTTCTTTGGCTGTAAAATAAAAATAAAATAAATTTAAATAAACAAACAAAAAATTGGGGAAAAAAATAAAACAAAATTAAATAAAAAAAAATAAAAATTAAAAAAAAATAAATAAAAAAAGGAAAAATAAAATGTAATAGAAAAATAAAAGAAAATAAATTAAAATAAAATAAAATAAAATAAAATAAAGTAAAAAATTAAACAATACAAAATAAAATAAAGTAAAAAAATAAAATGAATTAAAAAATTAATATAAAATGAAATATAAAAATAAATAAAAATTTAAATAAAATGAAAAAAAAAAATTTTTAAATTTTAAAATTTAATGAAGCAAAATTAAATTAAAAAAAAAATAAAAAAAAGTTAAAAAAAAAATTAAAAAAAAAAAATTAAAAAAAAAAATAACAAAAAGGAAAAATAAAATGTAATAGAAAAATAAAACAAAATAAAATTTCAAAAATAAATAAAAATAAAAATGTCAAAAAATTTGAATTAAAAAAAAAAAAAAAAACGAAAACAAGGAAAGAAGAAAAAAAGGAATTATGTACAATAAAAAAGAAAATAAAATAAAATAAAGTAAAAAATAAAAAAATTAAACAATACAAAATAAAATAAAGTAAAAAAATAAAATGAAATAAAAAGTTAATATAAATTAAATAAAAAATTTAAATAAAATGAAATAAAAAATTTAAATAAAATAAAATAAAAAATAAAATAAAAATTAAATTTTATTAATTCAAAGAAAAATAATTTAAAAAAAATAATAATTAAAATAGATAGAAAACTAAAATAAAATTGAAGTCATAAAAATAATAAAGAATCGCCAACTTTTAAATTTAATTAAGCAAAAAAAATTTAAAAAAATTAAAAAAAAAATTTAAAAAAAGAATTAGAAAATAAATTAAAAAAGGAAAAATAAAATGTAATAAAAAATAAAAAAATGTCAAAAAATATTAAATAAAAAAAATAATAAAATGAACAAAAAAAGAAAAGGAGGAATTGCAATAAAATAAAAGAAAATAAAATAAAGTAAAAAAGAAAAAAAAAACAATACAAAATAAAATAAAGTAGAAAAATAAACAAAAAAAATAGATAAAAAAATTTAAATATATGAAATAAAAATTAATATAAAATGATAATAAAAAATTAAAAAAAAAAAATTTTAAAAAATTAACAAAAAATAAATAAAAAAAAATTAAAAAAAAAATTTAAAAAATTGAAAGCGAAAATTAAAAAAAAAATTTTTAAAAAATTAAAAAAAAAATAAAAAAAAATAAAAAAAAAATTTAAAAAAATGAAACAAAAAAAAAAAAAAATTAAAAAAAGGAAAAATAAAATGTAATAGAAAAAAAAATTAAAAAAAGGAAAAATAAAATGTAATAGAAAAAAAAATTAAAAAAAAAAAAATAAATAAATAAAATGAAAGAAAGAAGAAACAAAGGAATTCCAATAAAATAAAAGAAAATAAAATAAAGTAAAAAAGAAAAAATAAAACAATACAAAATAAAATAAAGTAAAAAAATAAAATAATTAAAATAAAATGAAATAAAAAAATAAAATTATATTAAAACAAAGAAACATAAATAAAAAATAAAAAAAATTAATTAAAATAAATAAAAAATTAAAATAAAATCAAAGTCATAATAATAATAAAGAATAGCCATTTTTGTTTGGTCAGACCACTCTAATTTTCTCATTATTATATACTACGAGTAACTGAGTATAACTATAGAGTATATATTTATTAAATCGAGCAAGAGAACCGCTTATCATTAACATTCCGCGGTGCTAGACTCCTCTAGCGCTAGAGAGCCACCCAAATGATGGCTACAATCCACCACAGCTACTGCTCATGATTTCAGTTTTATTCGCAGCGCGCGAGCAGCCAGTCATCGGCAAGTCGCAAGGTACCTTCGATTGGATTGAAATCGGTTTACTGTGCAGTTGTTGTGCCGGTTTTATGGTGTCTCGTGCAAAAATTTTCAAAGTGAATCGGTGACGTTTAACATAAATACTAAGAAGGTGCAGCAGATTATTCTTGTGCATAAAAACAAAATAAAACAAGAAAAAAAAAATTTACGGGTTTTTTGACTCATGTGATCTTTTGCCGTTTTTTTTATTTGCCGTCTGACTCTGCAAATTGTTGCTTCTTCCCGCGATTTAATTTCATTTTTTACAAATACTTGTTGTTGGCAAGTGAAATTCTTATACCTAAATAGTGAATGTGTGTGGTGTATTTTTTTTTTTTCTCGCAGCTTTGGCATTGAATTGCACAACGCATGACCTGAAAATATGTTCAAAAAGAATAAATCGAAGAGCGAGTGTGTTTCGAATTGTGTTTAATTTTTGTTTGAAAATGAAAGTGAAACAGCTGTCGCATCTGCCATTCCAAGCCGTATTATCACGTTTGCAGTGAAGGTGTGTTAGCTGCTTTGAAAAAAAAAAAAAAAAAAAAAAAAAAAATTGTTTAAATAATGCCACAAGTGGTCTTAACGCGCATGCAACGATTATTGAGTACGAGCCGACGAGTAGTGTGATTTGAATGACACACAAATTTTGCAACTTGATTCAAAATTACACACATTCATTCGTTGTACGTTTGCGTGATTTTAAGACCAGTTTGTTTATTTTACCTACTTTATTTCTGCTTACTGCCAACAATAGAACAATTTTGTATAAATAAATACATTCAACAAACTCAGCGCCACATCAGACATCACACATCCGAAGCGTTTATAGTGACATTTACTCGTATTCCATAAGGTATGTTTTCTACTGTATCTATAATTATTTCTAACTAGCTGGTGCCCGCGACTTCGTATGCGTATAATTTCTTCTTTTTTTTGCAGCTGGGTTAGCAAAGAATAAAATCCAACAAAAAGACTGGAGTATCAGAACTTAAGGGTACCATAATGTACTAACACATTTTTGTGGAAATATTCGTCGATAGCTCCGAAACCGGTCGAGCTATCGACATTTCAAGATATCTCCCAAACCATTTCAGATATTTCAATGAATCACATCGCATATTATAGCACTCAATGACACCTTTCTATGACACCCATATTGTACTAAGACATTTTTGGTCATCCCTGGTCCACATATTGGGCGATAACTCCAAAACCCGTTGAGATATCGCCAGAAATAATATCTTGAACTTTAAGTTGAGCGTCGAGCAATCCAACGATTCAATTCGATTTAGTACTTTTAGACTGTTACGACCACAAACATACAGACAGACATGGTCCATATATTGGGCGATAACTCCAAAACCGGTTGAAATATCGAAAAAAGTAATATCATAAATTTTAAGTTGAGCGTCGAGCAATCCAACGAAAAAAGTTTCATTAAATTCCATTCATTACTTTCAGAGTGATACGGCCACAAGCATAGGGACAGACAGACACACACAAATTTTTAAAGGGGTTGATTTGGATTCTACTGGCTTAATAATGCTTTCCCCAATCAATTTTTTGTTGATATCTGCCATGTACAGACATCGACCTGTTACAATTTTATTATCTGTAGAGATGTAGAGATTTCTTATCTTGGCTTGCGTCATATATTGAAGCTTAACCGCCTAAATAGGCGATTTTGGCCGTCTGGTATCAAAGCACGCCAGTCATTCCTTTTTAGCGATAACTGACGCCAATTGGAAACCCCAAGGGAGTTCAAGTCATTCACTTGTTGTTTCCATCTGAGTCGAGGTCTCCCCTTTCCTCTGCTGCCGAATTCTGGTGTCGATAGGAAAACCTTCGGTGCTGGAGCTTCTTTGTCCATTCGCATAACATGACCCAGCCAACGGAGCCTTTGGGCTTTAACTTCCTTATCCAGTCCAGAGAAGGCAGCGCTTACAGCGCTGTTGTTAAGGCCAATGATATCAATGTCATCAATGATATCAATGTCAAAAAAATTATCTTCTCCAGCATCAGGTTGAAGAAATCGAGGCCCTGTTTGAAGCCTCGTTTGGTTTCGAATGGCTCAGAGAGGTTCTTCCCAATTTTGACGGAGCTTTATGTATTGCTAAGTGTCATTTGGCAAAGCCGTATAAGCTTTGCAGGGTAGTCAAATAAAGACATGGCGGTATATAGGCAACTTCCTTTATACTGTCAAAAGCGGCTTTGAAATCGACAAAGAGATGGTGTGGGTCTTATCCAGGATTTGGCGTATCGTGAAGATCTGCTGATCGGTGGTAGACTTACCAGGTCTAAAGCCACACTGATAAGGTCCAATCAGTTTGGTCTTCAGTCTTTCACACAAGAGTTCTATAAGCAAAACATGAAAATCTTATATATAAATGCGCAATGTTCAAAAGTTTTTCCCTTTTTTACAATAACCACAATTCTAAGTATACAAAATTTGATATGTATCGATAAGTCTCCTCGAGCTGTGTGTGGCTCTACGAACCAAAAATTAAAAAAAAAATTAATTATGATATGACAAAATTAGTTTGAAAGTCACATCATTACAAATGCCAAACACGTTTTCACTTTAAAGAACCGCTGTTTTGTGTGTAGGTATAACCAGTGGGACTGGTGTTTTTGTAGGAGAGCCTGAGTGTGAGCACAAGAGCTGCTTTGTTAGTTAAGGGAGAAAAACAAACACAAGCAAGTACATTAAATTGATTGATAACGCATGTAGTGTTTAAAATAATAATGCCATGTGAGTAAAGAAAGGAAAGGAAAGGAAAGAAAAGAAAAGAAAAGCAAAGAAAAGGAAAGAAAAGGAAAGAAAAGGAAAGAAAAGGAAAGAAAAGGAAAGAAAAGGAAAGAAAAGGAAAGAAAAGAAAAGGAAAGGAAAGGAAAGGAAAATAAAAGACAGGAAAAGAACTGACAGGAAAGGAAAGGAAAAGAAAGGAAAGGAAAGGAAAAGAACTGATAGGAAAGGAAAGCAAAGGACAGAAAAGGAAGGAAAGGAAAGAAAAGCAAAGGAAAGGAAAGGGATGGAATGGAAAGCAAAGGAAAGGAAAAGGAAGGGAAGGAAAGGAAAGGAAAGGAAAGAAAAGGAAAAGAAAGAAAAATTTTAGAAAGGTGAACCTTAGAAAAAGGTAAATTAAAAAATTATATGAACTAAAAAAATAAAATTGAGATTGCGTTACTTAGTGGCATAAGTTTGAAAACAAATTTGTTTTTAAGTTTTCTCCTTTGGCAGAACTTTGTTTTATGATAAAAGAAAAATCCTGTTGCCAAAATTTTTTTAAAATCGAAAGTGGTCGATTTCGACCATTTGACACGATTTTACTTGAAGTGCCGCCTATATGTATGAGTTTATCTATTATCTTTTATTACTATTTTTCTGTCATATTTCTTCTAATCAGTGCCGCTTTGATTTCATTTCTGTCTGTACTTGTGTCTGGGTTATATTTGCTTTTCAATTGTTTAATAATTTCACGCCCTTTTATTTATACTTGCTTTTTAATTAAGCGTAATTATTTTATTATGAGTACTAAATGTGCAAATGAAAATAAAATTAGCACTTTATTTAACCCAAACAATCATTAAAATCGATAGAATTTATTGAATGTCTGTGGTTGGCCGGTTTTGAGGCAGAGTTATTTCGGTTTTTTTGGGCACGACTGTAACTTTGTTGGAGCTACTGGTTTTTTACCTGACCCCCTTCGATTTCTAAAATTTGCTATCTTTTTCTACCCCCCCAAAGACATTTTTCAGAATTTTTTAAAAAAATTTTCCCCAAATCAGAAAAAGTTACGAACTTTAAAAAAATTTTTTTTTTTAAATGCTGTAACTTTTTTTAAATTTAGTTTCGAAAAAAAAAATAAAAAAATTTTTAAAAGCCCAGATACATATATAAATTTTTTTTTTCGAAAAAAAGATCGACCTTTTTTTATTTTTATTTTTTTTTTTTTTTAACTCGAACTAACTTTGCAATAGTCCCTGCTTATACCAAGATAGACCGACAATCGCTTCTATTTTTTTTATATTTGATGTGCGACAATCCCTTCTAGTTTTTTTTGATTGAAATTTTTTTCAACTTTTTCAACAAAAAAAATAAAAATAAAAAAGGGTCGGACTTTTTTTTCGAAAAAAAAATTATATATACATTTAAAAACAGAAACTAAAAAAAAAGAACCCAAACGGTCGTTTTTTGAAAAAGTTACAGCATTTAAAAAAAGTTTTTTTTTAAAGATCATAACTTTTTTTGATTTGGGGAAAAAAATTTGAAAAATTCTGAAAAATGTCTTTCGGGGGGGTAGAAAAAAATAGCAAACTTTAAGCGAAATCGAAGGGGGTTAGGTAAAAAATTTGCGATTTGGCATAGAATGACCCACATGGATTTATACACTGCTCGTGTATTATTTTCGTTTGGATATGAAAATAATTTTATTTCAGTATAAAAAGAAAAAAAAAAATGCGTATATGTATGGCCATTAATGGGTTAAGTTGCTACTCCTTTGCTGTTTTTATATGGGTGTAGCGATTCTAATTTGAAAAATTTGATTTCGAAATTTTAGAAAAGTGGTAAGCAACGGGTTAATACATGACCATTCATGGATGAAGACACCTCTTGTGGGTTTTTTTTGTGCAGATATGGCGGTTTTTGTGAAAATATTGTGATTTCAGTATAAAAACAAAAAATATGGGTTACGAATGGGTTAATGCATGGTTAATAATATATTAAGACACTACTACTTCGCTGTTGTTGTTGTTGTACTACTTTGCTATTTTTATGTAGGTGAAGCGGTTATTATATAAAAAAATTTGAGTTCAGAACTAGGAAAAAAATGTGGCACCAAAGGGGTTAATGCATGACGGTCAAAGGGTTAAGACACCGATCAGGCCCACTTTTTTCCGTTCTATAACTCACAACTACCTATACGTATATCGTACATATAAAAAAGGTAAAAATTGTGTTCAGTCTCATATTTTGAATGCCCATTAACCCTTTGTGGGAACACAAATTTGGTGGAAATTGAAAAAATTCTTTTTTGTGTTTAATTTATTATTTAACCAGAAGTTAATTAATTACAGCTAGAAAAAAAGGTATTCCTGCGGATCTGATACCGGGCATTAATGGGTTAATTTAAGAATTTTGTACGGTTAGCTGTCAAATTAATCACCGATTAGCCTCTAACGGATTTTATGCAAGCGGCCCTTAATGTAGATAAGTTATCGTCATTTTTTTTCTATCGGTCATTGTACTGGTATGTAAATATTGACTTAAGAACAAACCATTACTCAGTATAAAATCTACAAAAACAGGTTAATGAGACAAAACCATGCGGCACTTGAATGGAAGAATATTGTTGTTGTTATTGATACAATAAATTTATTATTTACTCTATTTAACTATGTAGTTAGTTGATGCATGTGGATGCATGCATGAATAAAGCATTTTATTGTTATCTGCAAAAATTTTACTGATTACACGCCTCTATGACTGTGTAAATTCTTCACACAATTATGCATAGCTCATTGATAGTGGATTCGTTTTTAAAGTTTGCTACATCTTGCCGTCGTCATTATGTTTCATCTCGCTCTCTCTCTCTGTATTGACGCACGAGTAAATGCAACTGTGGTTCAAAAGGTCACTTGTAAGGCGGGAACTGAATATTTTTTTGTAGTGTGAGGGGTCCTAAACTTAAGGGGGATATCTAGCAATACATCGGCGAAAATTGCTTTAAATTATATGGAACAGCTTTTGAGTGATGCGAGTACAAACAGGCAGACAGACAGATTTTCAAAAGACTTAAAGTGAAAGGGAAGATATATATGAAAGGAAAGGGAAAATGAAAAGGAGAAGAACAGGGAATTAAAAAGGGAATAACAAAATGAAAATAAAAAGGAAAGGAAAAGAAAAAGAAGAAAGGAAATGAAAATGAAAAAAGGAAAAGAAAAAAGTACAGGAAAATAAGAAGGAAATAAAAAAAGTAAAAGAGAAAGGGAAAGAAAAAAAAAATGACTAATAAAAGGAAAGGGAAAAGAAAAAGGGAAACTAAAAAGAAAAATGAACAATAAAAGTAAAGGGAAAAGAAAAAGGGGAACTAAAATAAAAAGAAAAGCGAAGAAGAAAGGGAAAGAAAAACGAAAAAAAGAAATGGAACAAAGTGAGAGAGAAAACGGAAAGGGAACGGAAAGGAAAAAATGAACATAAAAAAAGAAAAAATTAAAAGAAAAAGAAAAGCGAAGAGGAAAAGGAAAAAAGAAATAAGGAAAAAAAAAATATAAAGGAAAGGAAAAAGGAAAAGGTAGTGGAAAAACAAAACGGAAAAAGGAAAACGAAATTGAAAAGGAAAGGAAAATGGAAATAAAAATATAAAGGAAAGGGTAAGAGGAAGGAAAAGAAAAAGCAAAAGTAAAATAAAAAGGAAAAGGGAAAGGAAAAGGAGAGAAAAAAGAAAAATATGAAAGAAAAATAAAAAGAAAGGGTAAGAGGAAGGAAAAGAAAAGGCAAAAGTAAATTAAACATGAAAAGGGAAAGGAAAAGGAGAGAAAAAAGAAAAATTTAAAGGAAAAATAAAAAGAAAGGGAAAAAAGGAAAATGAAAATAAAAGGAGAGTAGAAAGATAAAGTGAAATATAAATAAAAATTAAAAGTTAAGGAAAAGTCAAAATAGGAAAATCAAAAATCAAAGCAAGGGAAGAGCAAAATGAAAAAGGAAAATAAAGGAGAAGGGGAAAAGAGGAAAATTAAAATAAATTCCAAAAGGGAAGGCAAAAAATGAAAAAAAGAAAACTAAAAATAAATGGAAAAAATAAGAAGAAGCAGATGTAGGATGAAGTTGAAAAAGAATTAGCAGATGTATGGAGAGAAGGGAATACACTTTGTCATTTATGTCTGGAGAATTTTAGAGCGGAAAGATGGAGAGAGATAGAAAAAGGAAAAATAATTTAAATAGACTGAGGCTGAATAGAAAAACGAAAAAGGAGAAGAGAAAATAGTAATTTATTTCGGAAATAAAAAAAACTTACAAATATTCTAAACACTTTGAAGAAAAAAAGAATTTTGAAGTTAAAGTTGCATTCTGCACTACACTGCATGGCAAGGTCACAATCCCATTACCCATATGAAATGAGTGCTAATCGTAACTAATGCCATAAGTGGCTGATAAGAACGCTCTAAAAACCGCCAACAAGTGCAATTTGAATGTAGGGTAGTGATAACAAATTTCTGAGTAAAACAGTAATCCAATAGATTACGGGGAAGAAATTCTCTGAGAGAAACACTCACATAAAAAATAAACCCATATTAAAAGCACATATGTAACTTAAAGAGAGTTTTTTTTTTGCAACTAGGCTGCAAAAGAATACATTTTTGATACACATTTTTATTATCATGCTTTCACTTGTATACATTCTAAATATGTTTTTGTCTTAAATTACTTACAGATCAAATTAGTACTAAGTTCACAAACTCAAAATGGATAGTTCCCGTAAACCGGAAAAATCAAATCCTCGCCAACGTGCAAATATTTTATCGCATCTACTTTTTGTTTGGGCAATACCTTTCCTCTACAAAGGTTCCAAACATGGACTGAATACTGAAGACTTAACAAAGTGCCTACCTGAAGATAATTCAGAAGATTTGGGAGATCGTTTAGAAAAGTGAGTAAAAATGAGTTGATTATATTGTTTTATTAGATGGCAAGGTAATACATAGAACGAATGCATAGAAGCAGATCAGAGCGAAAAATGACACTGAGGATAACAGGAAACCGCAACAGTTTATCTCCAATCAATCATACACCCAGATTAATTTAGATTTGACAGTCGTGAATTGTTAAATTTATTTTCATTTTGTTATGATTTTGTTAACACAGCCAGTGGGCTAGAAAATTACTAGTTATTAAATTTTAATAATGCATACCTATTATAATTAAATATTGTTGCTCTACCGAACACTTTAAAAAACAGTTGTTGTTTCTGGCACGTGTTGAAAAGAAGAAAAAACATTTTTTTTCTGAGCTCATTATAGATTAGCTAAGCTATTATTTAAGCTTTTCGCTTCGGTTAACTATGTAAGTTAAAAATTATATTTTCACATCAACACACTCACCATAGCTTTCGGCTAGTATTATGTGCAATAACATAGCTAAATAAAGATAAGTAAAATAAAAATAAAATAAAATAAATGAAAAAAAATAAAGTCAAAATAAAATAACAAAAAAAATAAAAAATAAAAAACCAAATAAACTTAACTAAAATGAAATAAAAAATAAATAAAAAAATAAAAAGAAGCGATATGAAATAAAATAACCTAAATATAAAATAAATAAAAAACAAAATATAAAAAATAATAAAATGAGAAAAAAAAAATTAAAACAAAATAAAATCAAATAAAGTAAAATAAGAAAAATGAAGCAAAACAAAAAAATTAAAATGAAAAAATAATATAAAAAATAAAACAAATAAATATAAAAGAAAAAATAAAAAAAAAAATAAAAAATATAAAATATAAAATAAAAAATATAAGTAAAAAATTAAAATAAAATAAAAAAAAATTAAATTAAAAAAAAACATATATAAAAAAAATAAAAAATAAAAAAATAAAAATAAAATAAAATAAAAAAATAAACAAAAATAAATTAAAAAAAATAAATATAAAAGAAAAAATAAAATAAAAATAAAAAAATATAAAATAAAAAAATATAAGTAAAAAATAAAAATAAAATAAAAATTAAATTAAATTACAAAAAAAAAAAATAAATAAATAAAAAAAAATAAAAATAAAAAAAATAAAAATAAAAAAAATCAAATAAAGTAAAATAAGAAAAATTACACAAAACAAAAAAATGAAAAAAAAAAATTTTAAAAAATAAAATAAAATATAAAAGAAATAATAAAACGAAAATAAAAAAATATAATTACGCAATTCACAACCTCTAGTATTTTGTGCCATTTGTTTATTTTTTTTTCAAAAATTATATTGGAAACCATGGAAACATACAACGATAGACGAATACGATACCCCTTGTGAATTGCGCAAATATAAAAAAAAATAAAAAAAAATAAAAGTAAAAAAATTAAAATAAAATAAAAAAATAAAATAAAATAAAATAAAAAATAATAATAAAAAAAACATAAAACAAAAATAAAAATAAAAAAACATAAAACATAAAACAAAAATAAAATAAAAATAAAATAAAAAAATATAAAATAAAAAAAAAATAAAATAAAAAAAACAAAATGAAATAAAAATAAAATAAAAATAACAAAAGAAAAAAATAAATAAAAATAAAAACAAAAATTAAATAAAAATAAAAATAAAAATAAAATAAAAATAAAACAAAGCCAAATTAAATAAAATTAAAAAATATAAAATAAAAACACTAATACAAAATAAAATAAAATAAAAATAAAATATATAAAAAAATAAAAATAAAAATAAAAATAAAAAAAAAAAAAATAAAATAAAAATAAAAAAAAAAATAAAAAAAAAATAAAAATAAAAATGAAAAAAAAAAAATAAAATAAAAAATACAAGTAGGGAAGTCTCAGTTCGGCAATTTCATCAGGTATACTCCCAACGAAACTAGTATGCTTGTGCCAAATTCCATCGTTCTATCGTAATCAGTTTAAAAGTTACGACCAGTCGAATTTTCAAAAATGTGGGGCCCCGCCCACTTTAGAAAATGTGTCAAGAAATCATTATATAATGACCAGGGGGATTCACCTATAAAATTATAACATTTTACCCATTTCCGTTACCGAATATGTCAATTTAGGTGATTTTAGAAACTTTCGATATCGAAAGTGGGCGTGGTTGGAGGGCGCTTTTATCCAATTTCATCAGGTATACTCCCAACTATACTAGTATGCATTGTTTGGCACATTCCATCGTTCTATCGTAATCAGTTTAAAAGTTACGACCAGTCAAATTTTCAAAAATGCCCCCTTTAAAGTGGACTGTACCACGCCCACTATAAACAATTTATGGAAAAATCATAAGAGAATGATCAGGAGATTCACCTATAAAATTATATCATTTTAGCCATTTCAGCTGCCGAGATATGTCAATTTGTGTGATTTTCGAAATTTTCGATATCGAAAAAGTGGGCGTGGTTGTCATCCGATTTCGCCCATTTTCAATAGCAACCTACCTTGGCCAGAAAGTAACCTGTGTACAAAATTTCATGCAACTATCTCAATTTTTACTCAAGTTATCGTGTATACAGACGGGCGGACATGCCTTAATGAACTTCTCTTTTCAACCTATCAACATTCATATATGGAACTCTATATCTATCTCGAATATTTTATGCCGTTACGTACTACCGTTAAGTGAACAAAACTAATATACCCGTGAATGGCTGTTTTGGCGCCTGTTTCTCTAATTAAGACTACTAGTTTGCTCAATCCTGATCGTATAATTTAGGTTGAGCCTCTAGAAATGCTTCGGGAAAGTTGCATTCAATTTTATAAAGCGGTCGCTGAGTAATGCGCAAACAAACATATAGACAAACGATCTAAAGAACGATGTTTTTACTTCTATTACTCTATGCATATTTCTTCAACGTACAAAAAAACGACTTGTTACAATTTAAAAATATTTAAAGAAGCTGTATTTTCAAATATCTCACGCATGATCTTTCTCTCTACCTCTTTTTTTTTGCAGAAAATGGTACAGCGAAGTTGCGCGTGCGCATCGCAAAGGGCGCAAGCCACATCTACGAAATGCCATTCTACGTACTTTTTGGTTGCCAGCAGTTATGGATGGCTTAATATCGCTCATTTACATTATAATTAAGTAAGTTGTGTGGAAAATGAATTCAATTTTTGTATGCACTCAGTATACACATTTCTTTCATTGTATTTTTTTTTTTTTTGAAATTTCTAGATCACTGATACCCGCAGTACTTGCGCAATTACTGATGCAATTTCAAAAACAAGTTGCTGAAGTTACTGCACCATCAGCTCGCATAATTAATGCCACCATACCGTTAGAAGAGGCGGTGGCGTTTGTGAACGATACACAACGTATGACGCGTTCCATAGATTCAGCCATGAAAAACGTTTCATTGTTATCATTGGTAGCTGATATTGGTGGCGGGAGTGGTGGAGGTGGTGGTGGTGCAAGCAGTAGTGGGGGAGGTGAGTGTGTACGAGATTGGAAAAAATAGGCCGCAGAATATACAGACTGCGTTGATAGATACAATATTAAATACATTTAGTAATGGGGCGATGGAAAGAGTATTGATTTTTTTTAGCTTCAGATATGTGGCAACTCTGTAAAATCCTACTACGTGGCAACACTTCTGTATGAGAGCTTAGATTGCAGCAGATAACCAGATAACCTATACACACAATTTCATAGCAATGTGTCAAGACGTTTTCGAGAATGTAAATGTAATGTCTCACTTAATTTTTAAAAGTTTCAAATATGTGGCAACTCTGTAAAACCTTAGTGACAACGCTTGAGTGGGAGAGTTAGAAATTAATCATATAACCTTTATTCAAATATCCTAATAGGTCGGTGTCGAGATAGCGGATATTCCAGAAATAAATAAATTGGGTTTAGGTGGCAACCCTAAGTTGTATCTCTACATATGAATAGTTCGGCTGAAATACGAAGTAAAATATCTTTCGTTTGATAGCCATATTAGCATGTCTCAAGAAATTAAAAAAAATTCAAATAGGTGGCAACCCTTTAAAGTAAAAACTTGTAGTCGCAACACTTGATAATGATAAAGCTTGAAATGAAGGAAATCTATGTTCCAAAAATCATCCTAATACGTCGGGTCGTTTTCGAGATGATAGCGGATATTCCAAAAATAATTATAATGGATCAGGTGGCAACCCTAGCTGGCAACTTTACATAGAAATATTTTGTTTGAAATATGAAGTATAAAAATGTTTGATACCTACATATATCGCCATACTCTCCTCAATTAAAAAAAATCAATAGGTGGCAACCCTGTGAAAACTTTCTTGATTTCGCTAAAAATTTGAAAAAGAGCAAATTTTTAGCGAAATCGAAGGCGGTCAGGTAAAAAATTTGTCGATTTGGCATGGAATGACCCATATACACTAACAGCTCCCTTCGTAGCAAAATCTCGGCTACATTCGACGCTGCTTTAGATTCTCTAGACTCCTATGTCGGTGCTTGCCAGACCCTGTAATATCGTTTATTTCATAGATCCGGTTTTAGGTATCCACTCGCTCGTTTCTTGCATCACTGATAAGTATTATGTTGAATGCCTCTAGAGTGTTATAATGATTGCTTGTAATTGTTCCGCTTTAGTCCAATTCCATTATAATAATTAGGGCATGAGGCAATTGTTGCTGATACAAAATGATTACTAAGTAAATAAAGAGAGTAACACATAACGAGTATAACTGCAGCTGACATCTATTGAATTGCGTGCCAATTAGTTGTCCATCATCAATTGATTGGCTTGGCTGAACTGATTACTTTAGTGACAAGCTTTGCAATGATGATAGTCAGATGCACACGTTGCTGTATATTTTTTATGATTTTTTTTATATATTTCTTTTTTGTATGAAAGTATCAACAACTGATTGGTTTTTTCCTTTCCTCATAGCTTCAACTAATACGATTGGTGTCACCGGAAAGCCTAGTACAGATACATTTTTGCTTGCTGCTGACGATCAAACAAATTTTACTGATTTAGAAGATCCGCTTTTGTTGATATTGACTGATGTTTATTGGTTGGGCGCTATTTTGGTGTTGTCGACGCTACTTGGTTGCTTTCTGATACATCATGTGGACTTGAGACAAAGACTGATGGGTGCGCGCATGCGTATTGCTTGCTGTTCGCTAATTTATAGAAAGGTGAGTTTCTAGAGAAAAGAATATATATAGGTAAATGAATTAATAAAATACATATAGGAAAAATAAAATTTAAAATAAAATAAGATAAAAAAATTTAACTAATATTAAAAAAAAAAATTAAAAAAAAAAATTAGAAAAAAAATTTAACTGAAATATAACACTATACAGCAGCCGGCTGCGTATGGGATCAAACCAAATTTTTTGAGAGTCTAAGACATAAGTAGAAAAATGGCGTTCCACGTTTTTCGAAGTTAGTCTCTAAAACTTAGTTACCGGTTTTCGAAGATCGAAAGTGGTTTTCGAATTGTTTTGTTTAAAAAATTGAAAAAAGAAAAATATGAGCGTGGCCTGGTTGTCTCTTGTTTAAGAAGACATAAGTAGAAAAATGGCGTTCCACGTTTTTCGAAGTTAGCCTCTAAAACTTAGTTACCGGTTTTCGAAGTTCGAAAGTGGTTTTCGAATTGTTTTGTTAAAAAAATTGAAAAGGGAAAAATGTGGGCGTGGCCTGGTTGCCTCTCTTGTTGTGTTTCTATTTTAAAATGTATGTAGGAAGTGCTTTACAGGCCCGAAGTGAGAACTTCGAAAAAATTAAATATTTTTCAATTTAAAAAAGTGCACCAATCAAGTAAGAGAAGCAAAAAGACAACGCTCACATTAGCCTTCTTCAATCTTTCAAACTAAACAATCAGAAAACCAAATCTTCGAAGGGTCCAACTTCGAACTTCGAAAGCCCGTAACTAATTTTTGAAGACTAACTTCGAAAAACTGGAAATGCGATTTTTTTACTTATATCTTAATCTCTTCAAAAAGCAACATTTTTTTTATAGATTAAGACATAAGTAGAAAAATGGCGTTCCACGTTTATAGAAGTTAGCCTCTAAAACTTAGTTACCGGCTTTCGAAGTTCGAAGTTCGAAAGTGGTTTTCTAATTGTTTTGTTTAAAAAATTGAAAAAAGAAAAATGTGGACGTGGCCTGCTGGTTTTATTGGTGTCGTTTCTCTATTTAAGAATGTTCTTTACAGGGCCAAAGTGAGAACTTCGAAAAAATTAACAGCCGCATATTTTTATGAAATTTTGTATACAAGCTGTTTTCTGGCCAAGGTAGGATTCTATTGAAAATGAGCGAAATCGGATGATAACCATGCCTCCTTTTTCGATATCGAAAATTTCGAAAATCACATAAATTGACACATCTCGGTAGCTGAATTGGCTACAATGATATAATTTTATGGGTGAGTCCCCCTGGCCATTCTATTATGATTTTTTGATACAATTTTTAAAGTAGGCGGGGGACCGCTCACTTTTAAGGAAGGCATTTTCGAAAATTCGGTTGGTCATAACTTTTAAACTGAGAACGATGAAAGCAATTGGATGAAATCGCTTTTCAACTACGCCCACTATTGATATCGAAAAATTCGAATATCACCTAAATTGACATAATTCGGCAACGGAAGTGGCTAAAATGATATAATTTGGTAGGCTGAACCCCCTAATCATTCTGCTATGATTTTTTAATGCATTTTTAAAAGTGGGCGTGGCATCGCTCAAAACCAAACCTGCGAAGGGTCGAACTTCGAAAGCTTGTTATTAAGTTTTGGAGTCTAACTTCGAAAAACGGGGAATGCCATTTTTTTACTAATCTCTCAATCTCTTCAAAAATCTAGCCGGAAAAAGTTAATTTGGTCGAATAGCGTTATAAATACAACATGCACAGAAATAATCTCATCTAAAAAAATTTCTTTCAGACACTTCACCTATCGATGCGCTCCGCAGGCAAAACCCCAGCTGGCTACCTCATCAATTTGCTCTCTAACGATGTCAATCGCCTGGACTACGGTTTCATTTATATGCATTGGATTTGGATTATGCCCTTATGTGCCATGCTTATCTGTTATCTCATTTGGCTGCGCATTGGTTTGGCTGCCGTTGTGGGCGTTGTTGGTCTACTACTCAAAACTATACCCGTACAAACAGGCTTCAGTAAGCTCTCCTCGAAATTGCGTCTTAAAGTCGCTGAACGTACCGATGCACGCGTTGGTATTATGAATGAGCTGGTGCAAGGCATACAAGTCATAAAAATGTACGCCTGGGAGAAACCCTTTCAGGCGGTGGTGGGTGAGGCGCGTCGACGTGAAATCAAACAGATACGTTATGCATCATATTTGCGTGGTTTCTATTTGAGTACAATGGTTTTCACAGAACGTTCCACACTTTATATCACCATAGCAGCGGCAGTGTTGCTGGGTAATCAGGTATCAGCGGATATTGTCTTTTCGGCGGCTAGTTATTACAATATATTGCAATTGGTAGCTGCTATTTGGTATCCGTTGGCAGTTTCATTTGGTGCTGAGGCGCTAGTTTCGTTAAAACGCATTGAATCGTATCTACTCGAGGAGGGACATGATGAGAAAACCTTTGGGCTAACACACAAAAAAGGTGAACCGGTGGGTGAGGATGCTGGTAAGGCGATACTACTTAAACAGGTGAATGCGAATTGGGATTTGACAAAGCCCGAACACACTTTGCAAGATATCAATATGGAGATAAAGCGAGGACAGTTGTGCGCCGTCATTGGACCAGTGGGTGCGGGAAAGGTAAGTTCGCTGAGTACGAAGACAGAACTACTGAGTTTTTGCTCTACCAATAATCGCTTTTTGACTTCGGCTTATATGACTTTGACCTATAGACTTCCACCGTTTGAATTGTTTACAATTTCGGCGTGATAATGCTATATAGTACATAGATTATATTAATCATCATAATTGCATTATTTTAAATAATTTCATAATTCTTTTGTTTTTCTAGAGTTCATTGCTGCAATTGTTGTTGGGCGAATTACCGATAACCGATGGTGAAGTTGTGATACAAGGCGAAGTCTCGTATGCAGCTCAAGAGCCATGGTTATTCACCGGCACCGTGCGTAATAATATATTATTTGGCGAAACGTATGATCGCAAACGTTATCATGAGGTTACAAAATGCTGTGCACTCACAACAGATTTTCAACAGCTTAGTAATGGTGATAAGACGATTGTAGGCGAACGTGGAGCATCGTTATCGGGTGGACAGCGTGCACGTATCAGGTAAATTGTTTTTTATTCAGAAAGCGTTATAGCTAATTCGTGTTGTCATAGGATTAGACCAAATTTTTTGAGTAAAAAAATTGCATTCTCAATTTTTCGAAGTTGGCCTCTAACAGTTAGTTATAAGCTTTCGAAGTTCAACGTTGGACCCTTCGAAGATTTCGTTATCTATTTTTTTTGTTTAAAAAATTGAAAAAGGTTAAATGTGGGTGTGGCCTTCTTCCTACTCTTACTTGATTGGTGTACTTTTTTACTTGAAATTGTATGTATGTAGAAATATTATGTAATTAAAAAATATGCGGCTTTACGTTTTTTCGAACATCTCACTTTGGCCCTGTATAGCACTTCTTACATACAAATAGTAAAAAGACGCCAACAAATAAGAGACTCAAGCAGTACACGCCCATATATTGACTTTTTTCCATTAAAAAAAAAAAAAAACAATTAGAAAACCACTTTCGAACTTCGAAAGCCCTTAACTAAATTTTGGAGGCTAACTTCGAAAAACGGTCATTTTATATTTATTTCTCAATCTCTTTAAAAAAAAAGTTGGTATAGTCCTGCTGCTTTATAGTGCTATTGCTCAAAAATTAATTTTTACAACTTTTAGTGATCTGTTTTGGATATTAAGAGCAGATGCCCTCGATTTTGGCCGCGAAGCTTACAGAGATGGACGATAACACTGTACAGCAGCCGGCTGGGTATGGGATCTAGCCAGCTTTTATTTTTTAAGAGATTGAGTCATACTTAAAAACAACTACATACCCCCTTTTTCGAAGTTCGAAGCCTCCAAAATTTAGTTATGGACTTTCGGAGTTCGAAATTAGACCCTTTTAGTTTTGATTTTTCAACTGCTGTATTTAAAAAGTAAAACGAAAAAGAAAAATGTGGGCGTGGTCTGCTTGACTTCCTTTTGGATTTTGTAAATAAAGCGACTCCAGCGCCATCTAGCGGGGAAAAATATATCCTATGCTGAGATACGTCCTCTTCAAGGAAGAAACTGTAAAAATTTTGGAAAAAATCTGTTACGTAGTTTCTGAGCCAATTATTAATTCCAAAAAAAAAACCTCAACAATTTTATATACATACGTACATTAGAGTGTCCCAAAAATGTATGGAAAAAATTAAGGCTCGAAATTTGTTATCATACCCTCTACATCGGTGCGTTTTAGCTTAAATAAAAATGTGTGCGGCAATCCTTTCCGGTTTGTAGTTAAAGTTTATACTAGCAGCAGTTGGCAAAAAAGCTCAAAAATACTTCGAATATTACATTATTTTAATATTTTGCTCATATGTATATAAGGGTCTGTTTAACAAATCTGCATTTTTTGAATTTTTATAAGGACAATAGGATTCTTTGCAAGTATATCAAAAAACGTATTCACGCGAAAAGAACATTGAAATTTCAAAAGTATTTTAAATAGTATATTGCGTGACAATATGTTTTCTCGTCAAAATAATTGTGCATGTATATCTTGAAATTTTGCAATATAGTGAACTTTTTATTGGTCATACACGGCGTATGAGTAACATTTAGTTATGCAAGTAAGAAAAGTTCAGATAAATTTTATTCATACGTCGAGGCCCCAGCAAATTATATCCATGTGCGCAATATCCTCGGGTCTAATTTTGGGATCATTTAGGCACCATTGTCGGGATTATTCCGGGGTAATTTGGGGATCCTTTCGGGGTAATTTTTAGGGTAATTTTGAGATGATTTGAGTATCTTTCTGGGGGAATTTTAGGGTAGTTTTGTGGTAATTTTGGGAACACTTTGGGGTAATTTTGGGATAATTTTGCGATAACTTTGGGATCATTTTATAGGTAATATTTAGGTAATTTTGTGGTATTTTTAGGGTATATTTTGGGTAATTTTGGTATCTTTTTCCGCTAATTTTGGAATAATTTTAAAGTCAATTTTGGGTAATTAAGGGTAGTTTTAGGATAATTTTTAAGTTTTTTTCTTTGAGGTCATTTTTGAATCATTTTGAGATCAATTTGATGTCATTTTGGGACTATTCCGGGATCACTTCGAGATTGCTGCGGGATAATTTCTTGATTCCAAAATTATCCCAAAAAGAGCCCAAAATTACCCTAAAATGATCTCAAAACTATCTTAAAATGATCATAAAATTAACCCTAAATTGCGTAAAATTATGCCAAAACTACCCTAAAATTACTCCAACATGATCCCAAAATTACCGTGAAATGATAGTTTTTGATGTGTAATGTTCACAATTAAGAGGGTATGCGTTTAAATAAAACAACTTTTGATTTTTTGGGACAGCCTAATGTACATACATACATACATATGTATATAGAAGATAATCCCACTACTTATCAAAGAAAGAAAGCTTATCTCAATGAGATTTAAATTTTGTCTCTGAAGGGCAATTTATGTATTTCAAATTCTTATCGGGCCTTCAAAGGTTCATTACCAAAATTTCGTAACTTGCCTTATCAAGCTAAAAGATATGACAGTGATCTGCATCATAACTATGCCAAATTTAAAAGCTCTTCCAAACTTTATCTCACCTAACACAATTTTTTCGTCAATCTACGTGCCAAACATTTTGTGATTTCCTAGAACAGATTTATTAAAATTTAGTTAATCTAGATTCTAGAAAAAGCTATAGAAATTTCGCCAATTTCAATGCATTTGTTCCGTTGTTAACTTTTGTATGCCAAAAAAAAAATTACATTTGAGTGCGAATGAGTTGAGAGCATCAACATTAAAGAGTGCGCTTTTGAAGCTCTTATCTCTTTAACACCTTCAACCTTTTGAATTTATTATTATTGATATGATTATTGCAATAATAACAACTTATTTGGCAGTATATTATTATTTTTATATTTAAATGTGAAGTAATTCTCACTAAAAGTGTATACAAAAATGTTTTTTAATCACTGTAGGAAGGGGACTTAATCTTTCTTTTTTATACATATATGAAAAATGAACTGACATTCGTTCGCACTCAGGAGAGGAGAGCGTGAGAAGATGAAAAATAAGAGGCAGAGTAATATGATTCCTTCCAGGAGGTAAGGAAAGAGGGAGAGGTAGAGCAAAAGAAGGGAAATATCAGAGATGAAAAGTAGGAGAAAGAAGAAGAAAGATGCGGTGAGGAAGTGAAAAAGGGCGGAAAAATGAGATATGAAAAGGAAGAAGTAAAAGGCCCTGGGTTCTTTGGTTGTTGTTGTAGCTGTACTTTGCCCTTGCTAATCGGCACGCGTATTAACGAAAATGTCACCAACCTCTTTCAAAATATTTCCTAGGAAACTTACAGATTCAGAGAGTTTGATTGGATTTTCCGACAACTGAGATAGTGGGGTGGTCCAGCTTTTCAAGGTTGGGGAAGAGTGTACGCCTCACAGCCACTGCCTTTTAACACCAGCTTAAAGATACAATCAGTGCCGAGGGATTCGAGCCGTACGCTCCACTGAAGGCTATCTCAACTTCTGTGGTTCATGTACCAGCCTTTTGTCTAAGCTCGGTTGGCTTAGACAAACCCGATGGATGCAGTGCGAAATGTAGGCCGAAAGACATAACTTCCCAACACCATCAGAGAGTTTGACGGCCTTAGGTACTTCTTCTACTCGAAGCGTTTTTTTTTTTTTGATCGGCCAGGCTTTTAATTTTCGCATTAAGCTCCCTTATTTAAGGAGCTCAGTTTGCGAAATATCGCAGCTCATCAAATCCGCAACTCTGATTAGAAAATGTTGGTATTATACCTGCCGAAACGAACCCAGCCAGCCGAGGCCGAATTGACAATTTTGCGGAGCTTGACTTTCTCTTGAAGGTCTCCGTGGATTCCCAAAAGTCTTAGACATCCGCACTGATGTGCTGAAATCGGCTAGGTGATCGATTGAGTTGAGTAGGGGAAGGTGATCCTATGCTACGATCATTGGTCAGCACAGTTCATGAGTATTCCGTTAACGATGGAAACTGTGACAACTTCCTACCTCTCGTGTGGGGCCCTTTCTTTTGACTGTGCGGTATATCGTATCCTCTAACTGTTCTGGTAGCTGCTGTGCCTTAGTATCGACTGGAAAGTCATAGGTTCGCGTTGAAGTCTCCAAGGATTGCTCGATGTTTGTCCTAAGGTAGCACAGGGAGGCTTTAGGGACACTATTTTGGATAGCAGTTGATAGTTATGATCTCGAGATCGACATCGCTTGACCGGACAACATATTCATGCTAATTGTAGGGATTGTATCACGGTTCGCAGGACGTCCTAGATATTTTTAAATAGATATTTTCCCAACATACATGGTCTCTTCGTCTGGAGTTAGGTTTAACGCATCCCCAAAGCTGCCTTAAGAATGCCCTTCCTTTCCTATATTCGTCGGCTTCCTGTCGTGTCGTTCCTTCCGAGTCTTCCTATAGTACGCAGGAAGCTCTAGCTCTACCTGGGCACATACTACGTTTGCTAGGTATATAAAAATCATGTTATTGACGAAATTAGTTTTAATAGATCCCCGAAAGACAATAAATTTTTACTTACTGACTTCTTTACCCCTTCAATCTCTTTCCAGCTTGGCACGTGCCGTCTATAAACCCGCATCCATTTATTTACTTGATGATCCGCTAAGTGCCGTCGATGCACATGTTGGTCGTCATCTTTTCGACGAGGTCATCGGTCCACGTGGTCGTTTGGCTACCGAAAAGGCCACACGCCTCCTCATCACACATCAAGTACATTTTCTAACCGAAGCTGATTGGATTGTTATTATTGAAAATGGCCGAATCTCACGTCAAGGCACCTATGAAGAGTTATCCAACAGCGATCAAGATTTTGCTAAATTACTTGAACGTATTAAAGAACAAGAAGAAGACGTTGCGGAGAGTGAAAATGAATCGGTGCTATCAAACGATTTGACCAACATCTACGAAGAGGAGGATATCCCATATATTGATGGTGTGCGTAGCGATGGTGGTTATCAACCGTTACGTCGGAGTAGCGTCAATGAAGGCGGCTCTCTAACACGTAAATCTGCTAGTGTAAGTTCGGAACAAAATATCTCCGAAGATTCAGATAATGCGGAGGATCAGGCAAAGGGTGGCGTTTCCGGCCGCGTTTGGTGGGAATATTTTCGTGCTGGCAGCAGTGTATGCGGTATCGTGTTTATGATTGTGATTATGCTGTTGTCGCAAGTGGTGTGCAGCGGTTCGGACTATTTTGTGAATATTTGGACGCAGCAGGAATATTTGCGCTCGATAAATCAGCCTACAACGTTTAGCACTATGGAATGCTTGTATATATATGGCGCTCTGATTCTGGGTGTTTGTGTGGTAAGTGGTAATAAATATGAATTATGAATTTTTCAAATGGTCCAAGAGCTGGAAAAGTTTTATTAGGCTAAAGCTTTGGAAAATTTCTCCATCTGTAAGTTTTTTTTTACTACCCTGAATATACTGAAACACCAGCTCTTGAAATCTGGAAAATGTCTTTCGGGGGGTAGAAAAAGATAGCAAATTTTTAGCGAAATCGAAGGGGGTCAGGTAAAATATTTGTCGATTTGGCATGGAATGACCCATATGTACATATGTGAACTTTCTTGATGTCGTTGAGCATAACTGAGCAATACATACATCGTGATCGTTCTACGACCGGCATTGCACTGATCCCAGAGACCAGCTGACACTAGGTCGGATTTCCGTACTTTCAGGAGTTCAAAGTACATCAGCTGGTTTGCTGGAGGGGATATGGGGACGGGCTCGCTTTCATCACTCATCACACTGTGTGGTAGGTATTATATATTTGAACACGGCCTCGACCCCATAGACTCCTCCCTAGAACATCAAGGGATTGAATCGTGTAATTCCCGCCGACCCTAATCTCGCCAGGGCCTACCTTACTACAGCCTCCCGTATGTATGGTAGGGGACTAGCGGTGGTTGTAGAACAGATAGCCCAAGGTGAAGGAAGGCGCTTCCAGCTGAGTGGTAGAAAATTGTCATTGCTCACCAGACTTATCTGAAGGTAACCCCGGAACTAGATCACCGACCCATTATCCTCTCAATCGATCGCCAAGCAAAGGAATAGCATCTTAACCCATTAACGGTCTACATTAACCCATTACTGACCCATATCTCTTTCCTTTATATTAATTCTAAACAAAAAAATTATTTTCATAAAAATCGCCTTATCTGCAATAAAACAAATATGCGATCAGTGTCTTAACCCTTATGTGCCATTTATTAACCCATCGCTAGACTTTTTTTGTTTGGTCCCGAAATCTAATTCTTTGCATTAGAGTCGAGTTTCGAAGTTAAATTTTTTTAATGAGAATCGCCACCAGTACACAAAAAGAGCACATGCGTCACATTTTAACCCATTAATGGCCATATGTTAACCCTTAGTGACACATTTTTTTGTATGTCTTTTTTTTAATCAAATTTTTTTCATCAAAATCGCCTTATCTGCTGTAAAACAAATATGCGATCAGTGTCTTAACCCTTATGGGCCATTTATTAACCCATCGCTAGACTTTTTTTGTTTGGTCCCGAAATCTAATTCTTTGCATTAGAGTCGAGTTTCAAAATTAAATTTTTTTAATGAGAATCGCCACCACTACACAAAAAGAGCACATGCGTCACATATTAACCCATTAATGGCCATATGTTAACCCTTAGTGACACATTGTTTTGTTTGTCTTTGTCATTAATCATTGGCTTCCTGAGAATCGCTATACCTAGGTACATAAAAATAGCAAAGGGTTAGCGCCCTAACCCATTAATGGCCATGCGTTAACCCATTGGGGACACATATTTTTGTTTGTCTTTACTCTGAAATCAAATTATTTTCATGAAAATCACCCTCTCTGCACTAAGATAATGCACAAGCAGTGTCTTAATCCATTAGGCGCCACGTATTAACCCGTTAGTGACCTATTTTTTTAAACCCCGAAATTATTTGTTTGCATTAGAGTCGCAATATCTACACTAAACCAATTAATCTTTAGATTTTTAACCCTATAATGATCAGGTATTAACCCATTAGTGACCCATATCTTTTGTTTTTATTCTACAAAAAAAAAACCATCAAAATCTCCATATCTGCAGTAAAGTAAATACACAAACAGTGCTTTAACCATTATGGGTCATTTATTAACCCATTGCTGAACTGTTTTTTGTTTGGCCCCGAAAACAAATTGTTTGCTTTAAAATCGAGTTCCGAAATCAAATTCAAATGAGAATCGTTACCCCTAAATAAAATTAGCAAAGGGGTAGCACCTTAACCCATTAATGGCAATGCGTTAACCCCTTTTTGGTTTGTCTCTGTACTGAAGTAAAATGATTTGTATCAAAATCGCCATATCGGAATTAAAATAATACACGAGCAGGGTCTTAATCCATTCGTGGCCATGTATTAACCCGTTAGTGACCTATTTTTTTAATTACCGAAATCAAACTATTTGCATCAGAATCGTTAAATTTTAACTAAACTCGTAACATAAATTTGTATTACTTAAATTTTTAACTCTCTCTTCCAGATGACCGTCTTTCGTGGATATCTCTTCTTCAAAATTTGCATGCACGCTTCCAAGGTACTACACGATCGCATGTTCGGTAGCATTCTACGCGCCACAATGCGTTTCTTTGACACAAATCCTTCTGGACGTATTTTGAATCGTTTCTCCAAAGATATGGGCACCATTGATGAATATCTACCAAAGTCAGTGATGGATTTCGTACAAATTGCATTGGTGATGTTTGGCATATTGATTGTGATAAGCGTTATCAATCCCTACCTACTGTTAGCCATATGTGTAGTTTCTTTTGTTGATTACTGGATATTGCAATTGTATTTGAGACCATCACAAGATCTCAAACGTTTGGAGGGCATTTGTAAGTACAGTGAACCGACTGCGATAAATAAAAACTGTTAAATTATTTTTGCTCTCTTTTGTTCATAGGCCGTAGTCCGGTCTTCTCGCATCTCTCAGCCTCACTCACGGGCATAGCTACAATACGCGCACGCGAGCTACAGGATATGGTCATAAAGGAATTTGATGCTTTGCAGGATGTGCACAGCGCAGTCTGGCAATTGACCATGGCTTCCAATACCGCGTTAGGTTTGTGGTTGGATTGCGTTAGTTGCTGTTTCCTGGCCTCGGTTACATTTAGCTTCACGCTAATGGGGAAACGTAAGTTTATTCAAGAACTCTGTCATTCAAATCTCAAATCAATTTTCTTCTTAATTTAGAACCCTTTAGCGGCAATGTCGGCTTGGCCATATCACAAGCCATGATCCTAACCGGCATGGTGCAATATGGCGTACGCCAAGTCGCCGAATCGCTACAACAAATGACCAGCGTCGAGCGTGTTCTACAATATACCGATCTTGAACAGGAATCTGAGATAAACAAGCAACCACCGAGTAATTGGCCGTCACAGGGTCAGGTGGAGTTCAAAGATCTGTCGCTGAGTTATGATACCAACAATCCGCCAGTGTTGAAGCATTTAAATATCACCATCCAACCCAGCTGGAAGGTGGGTGTTGTAGGACGCACAGGTGCTGGTAAGAGTTCGCTAATCGGCGCGCTCTTTCGTCTATCACATCTCGAGGGTGACATATTGATCGATAGCATTGAGACGGGCAGCATTTCATTGGAAGCGTTGCGTTCGAAAATTTCAATTATACCACAAGATCCAGTGCTCTTCTCCGCCTCGATACGTTACAATTTGGATCCGTTCGATAAGTATGGTGATGCGGATTTATGGCGCGCATTAGAAGATGTAAGTTGAGTCCTTAGGTCTTAACCCATTAACGGCCATGAATTACCCATTGATGGTCAGTTTTTTTAAGTTCCGCAATCAAATTTTTTAAATGAGAATCGATACATCCACGCAAATATTGCAAATGTGTAGCTTCTTAACCCATTAAAGGCCATACATTAACCCTATAGTGACCCACATGTTTTGTTTATATTTTGAAATCAATTATTTTATCAAAATCGCCATATCTACAAAAAAACAAAAAACAATTTATTTATAGTCTCTTAACCCATTAACTGTCATGGATTAACCTGTTGTCGACCAATAGTTTTTAAGTACCAATATCAACTTTTTTTATGTGAGAATCGGTTCACCTGAAAAAATTGACAAAGGAGTTGCATCTTCACCAATTAATGACCTTGCATTAACCTGTAATCACCCATATTTTTTTATTCAAGCGGAAATCAAATTTTTTCCATCAGTCACCATATCTGCACTAAAAAAAAATACACGAGCAGTGTCTTAATCCATCAAGGTTCATTACTCTTTAGTTCCTTAACCCATTAACCGGCATGGATTAACCCATTGGTGACCAATTTTTTTTAAATTCAGAAATCATTTTTGCTTTAATGAGAATCGCTACACCTGCACAATAATTGCAAAGGAATAGCATTTTAACCCTTTATGTACCATGTATTAACCCTTAAGTGTCCAATATTTTTTGTCTAAATTCTAAAATCAAACTATTTTTTTATCAAAATCGTCATATCTGCCCTAAAATAACACACGATCAGTATCTTAACCCATTAATGGCCATGTATTACATATGTAAATTATAAATGCTTCTTTTTCTACTTTTTAGGTCGAATTAAAAAGTGCTATACCCGGCTTGGATTATTTGGTTACGCAACGTGGCAGCAATTTCAGTGTAGGTCAACGTCAGCTGCTGTGTTTGGCGCGCGCTATATTGCGTAATAATAAGGTGCTAGTACTGGATGAGGCGACCGCAAATGTGGATCCACAGTACGTTTTGAATTTTTAAATACTTTCTTAGTATTACTAATGTATCTCTATTTTCTCTCTCTCCCTCTCTCTCAGAACCGATGCACTCATTCAAATGACCATACGCACAAAATTCAAACACTGCACCGTGCTCACAGTAGCTCATCGTTTACATACCGTTATGGATTCAGATCGTATACTCGTTATGGATGATGGTCGTGCACGCGAATTCGATATACCACATTTGTTGTTGAAGAAACAGGGTGGTGCATTGCGACAAATGGTTGATGCCACAGGTGCTGAAGCGGAGTCGCTGAAGAAGATTGCCAGTGAGACATATCACAAAATGCAACGGTCATGAAAAGTGAATATTATAATGAATATTTAGAAGTGTGTGGTCGATTGATTACGGTGCATTTTTCACTTTATAGCTTAAGTTTATAGTAAGCTTAGAGAAATCGTGAATGGTTATGCGATTGAAACTGCCTTTATTCAACTTAATGCCTTTTTGGAAAGTCTTCCAATATAAAATGTATTCCCTAATCCTACGTACTGTCTTAAATTAGAGATGTTTTGCAATCGATATCAAAAACCTCGAAAGAGTCCGTAAAATGAAATAGTTAGTAACAGTCTCGAACAGTCTGGCAATTAAAAACAAATCGTTTAGCATTAGATTTTAAAAGAGATGAAGCATATATGTATTCCCTCATATAAAATAACTGCCCTAACGCGATTTTTTGTTCTCGGATGACTTTCACCTGCCGCGTCTTTACTGGAATGCTGATTTTTTCACAAACCGTAGTGCTTACTTTATGCCGTCTTCTCAGACGTTTTTTAATTTTTGTTAAAAAAAAAAAAGTTACACAATTTTGAAGAAAATATTAAAGGCCAAAAATTAGCAAAAATACGTATTAAGCATTTACTTAGCAATCAAATTTTTTTAGTTTTTGTAAAATATACTTTAAGTGATAATTATGTACTTTTGAACAAAGAATTTTTACTTACTTTCTTAAACTAAAGTTTGTTAAGCTAATGTCATTATTCACTTTTATAATGCAATATTTAAGTATTAGATATAAATATATTCATATGTAATGTTACACTTATTTTTATACGTAATCAATAAAAAATAATGAAAAAAAAGTTGAAAAGTTTTCTCAAGTTTTTTACTACTTTTTTTTATCCACTTTAAAGGGATACTTGGCGGCCGCCGTGGTGTAGCGGTTAAGTGTTCGGCCTTCTACACCAAGTCGTGACGGTGCGATGGCCGGCAAAATTAACATCAAAAATTATTTAGAAAAAGAATTTTTCTAAACGGGGGATGCTGTTCGCAGCTAAATAGTTCCCCATTTAATTTTACCAGAAAAAACCCGAAATCACAAAAAAAAAAAAAAAATCACAAAACAGTCCAAACGGTCATAAAGAAGTAGGGAAATTATCCAACACAAATCCCAGAAGTATCTTAAAGATTGTAAGACATTATCAGCGAAGCTATGCCGAAATGGTCCCGAAAAAGTCCTTATAAGAAATCCCTAATAGGGTCCCGGAATGTTCCCAAAAACCATCCCGCAATGGTTCCAAAAAAGTACCGAAATGTGATAATATCACAAAAATTCCGAAATGATCCCAAAAAGGTCTCTAAAATGGTCTGAAAAAAGTTCCAAATTTATCCAAAAAAAAGTCTGAAAACATCCTACAAAGTCTCGAAATTATCCCAAAAAGTCCCGATAATATCATAGAGAAATTTTGAAATGATGCCAAAAACAATGACAAAATTGTCCCACAAATGATCTTAAAGATGCCCCGGAATGGTTCGAAGAAAGTACCAAAATGGTCCCAAAAAAGTTCCGAAATGGTCCAAAAAACCCCTAAAATAGGTCAAAATTTATCAGAAAAAAGTTCCAAAAAAATACTGAATGATCCCAAAATTTTACAAAAAAAAGTACCGTAATGATCCCAAGAAAGGCCCAACATGATCCCTTAAAAGATCCCGAAATTATCGCCATAAAAGTTTCAAAATTATCAGAAAAAAGTTAAAAAAAAAAATACCAAATAATACAAAAAAAAACTAAAAAAATTTCCGAAATAATCCAAAAAAGTTTCTAAAATGGTCCCGAAATGGCCCCGAAAAACTACAGAAATTATCTTAAAAAAGTCCCGAAATCATCGCGGAGTGACCCGAAAAAAGTCCCAAAGAGATCCCGAAAGTCTATAAAAGTCCAGAAATTCTCCCAAAAACGGTCCGATAAAAGCAGAAAAATGATCCCACAAAATTACTGAGTTTACCAAAAAAAAATGGAAAGTGATTTCATAAAGGTCCCGAAAACTACCATAGTGATCTCAAAAAGGTCACGATTTTATCTCAAAAAGTTCTTGAAATTAGCCCAAAATGGTTCGAAAAAAGCCCCAAATACATAGTTCCAAAAAAGTCCCGAAATTTTCCCGAAATGATACCAAAAAATCACAAAATGATCCATCCAGATTCTGATTCGATTTTGAGAAGGTGATATTGATTTCCGAGAAATCGCCATAGATGCCTTCAAGTCGTTAGAGATAGGTGTGGAATTTCTTTGTTTGAATTTTAAAAATCCGCTTCATACAGGCATTTTCTGCGATTAACTTTCGAGTAAATTTGCTTGTGTCTGATGACTTACATTGCAGATTCATTGGAAGTTACCAATACATATTGAAAGAACGTACATTTCATTGCATTTTATTTATCTAAATTCTTGCAGCTTAAAAGTTTGAAGTCTTTATTATTTAAATAACAATACATAAATGTGTACGCTCTTAGAAATAACTGCGCTCTAAAATAAACCCAACTAAATTAGACTACTTAATTTGAAGCACATTTCGTGTATTAGCAGCATATATAAATTGGAGTCTTATTTCAAACTCAATATTGTCAATAGCAACATTCTACATGCAAATGTTATATAAAATCTTTAACAAATAGGCATTTATACTAATAACAAAGTAGCTTATTTGTCTACTTAAAATATATATGTATGCATAGCGTTATATAAATATGGAATGTGCGTTATTAAAAAGGTTGCTATTTCGTTAATTCCTAAGTATTTGAGCAATTTAAATTTCGTCAAGTCAAAAATGCAGGCTGTTCTAATTTATGGCGAAATTGTTTTGGAAACCAATGAATTTTTGGGGAATGGGATCTGAAATTCTTCGTTGGTGTTTAAACCAATTTTATAAAGCAATAAAAAAACTGACTGGACACCCAACGAAGAGTTATAATACTAAACCCAAGTATTCATTAGCCATTTTCGCCATAAACTAGATCTATAACAACCCATTGATATATCAAATTTAAAATCATTTTGTCACTAAACTATTTTGTAGTAGTATTTTTTTGCTGCACGTCTGTTTCTTTTTGTAGTTTATCCTGTTCACCACCTGCTAATAGCGTTTTACATGGATATGTACGCGTTATTGAACGTTCAAGAAATCGCACTGACGATATACAACTTTCACCTGAAAAAAGTTGTGATGGCGTATTCACACTCGCGCTACGTTCTCCACTACTACTATGTGAAGCTGAGGCTGCTGAATGTGTGACAGGCGTTGAAGTCTTTTGTCGATCTAGTTGATTGCTGCCACCACCATTAAAAGTGCGTGGGGTCATCGTATCGATTATGGATCGCAGAAAACCGCTACGTAATGATTCATCTGATAGCGTTGATGAGCTCGAAGATGTGGCGTGTTTGAGCAATTCCTTGGTAAGAAAGTCACGTAAATTTAAAGGACGTCCAAAATCACTAACAAATTCGCAATCGCTGGAACGCTGGGAGCTGCGTCGGGGCTATTGGTGGGGAAAAGGGACAAGTATTATAAATAATTACATATTCATTAAATAAGTAATTCGATTAACTTACACTTTTACTCTGTCTGCTTGCGTCATGCGTTGTCGCCTCGCGGTTTGGACTTTTTCTTGTCTGCCCACGATTCGCCGTAGTATCTGGCGACACTTGGCGCCTGGGACTACCTCTTGCATGCTGTTGATCTGCTGTGCGCGCTGGACTATGTGAAGGTGAACGCACTCTAGTATACCTCTCAAATTGCACCTCCTTTGTGGTACTAACAACTGGCGTACATTTAGCACTTGCGCTTGGCGTACGTTGAGGACTTTCTTGTAATGCGTCTCTAGCCGCCTTTCTTGGACTAACACGCTGCTGTTGTTTAGGCAAAGCGCGTTCAGGACTAGACGAAGTATTACTTCTGCCTACCGCATCTGCTTCCTTTGCACGCGCACGCATTGAAGCTGGCCATTTCATACCCAAACTAAATAGCTGGCGCTCAAATTCGCTCGAACCATTGTCTGTTGTTGATGTTGAAGAGATCTTCTCAATGCCACTTTCTGTGGTGAATGCACGCATCTCACCGCGCGCATGCTCAGCGCCATCTCTTGCGGTTGATGAGAAAATCTCGTCCCTGCCTTTGGCAATGCGAAACGATTTTTGTAATATTTGTCGCCGCCTTAGCTCTTCTTCGATATTAATTGATTCGGATTCCGTTTCAGTGTTAGTGTTGGTGCGTGTATCGGTGATATTTTCGAGGCTGGCGCTGTCGAGGAATTCCCGACTAGCTGAGTTGGCCGCCATTTGGCGTAAATAGTCTTGCCGCGAGGGGAAAGCTTTGATGGAGAGATTAGCAATACGTAGACAAGATATGAGATCATCGATTGTCTCTGGTGATTCACACTTATCACCGTTTTCTTGATGGGAACTCAAATTGCGCAAATAGGCGGTCAACGATGGAAACTCCATATAGTCGGGCACTGAAAAAGAATAATTTTTAATAACAAAAATAATTTAATAATTTTTTTAGTTAAACTCACCCGCACCGCCCTGCATGGAGCGCAAATTAGCAATCAGTGCATCGAACTCTTGATGTACGCGTAAGCTCGTGTCCGCATCCAATTGAGTAACATCTAAATTCATTTCACGCGCATACTCTTCGAATGTTGGAAATGGTTGTGGTTGCAGACGTCTTTGACGGTTGACCTCTAACGCCTCCTTTACCGCCGAACCTGCACTTGTAGCATTAACGCGCGATGTGCCCGGTGTATCCACTTCGAGTATGGTGGATAGCTCATGTGCCACATCGTCCTCTGCTAAGTTCGGACTATAGCGTTGCATTGTTGGTGGTGGACGGTTTTTACGGGGCGCGCCACCACTCGTGCTAGGATGTGTTGTTGTCGATGCTTGCGATGGCGGTTCAACATCGTGGGAAGTTAATGGACGCGAAATCGAGATACCGCTATCACGACTTATTCCAGTCGGTTTGTGCTTTTCAAGAGGTGCATTAACATTTTCTATTGTTGATAGTCCCTCACCAGATGTGGTTATGGCTTGCTGTTCCATTGATTCGGATTCACGTGGAATATCATCTAACGAGATGGTTGGCTGTGTTTTAAGCACATCGCGCACGCTTGCACTACTACTACAGCTGCTGCTAACACTGGATGCGTTTGAGCGTCTACGTGTTCCATCCGGCAGCTCAATATATTCGGTTGAGTTGCGCCCTTCACTAACCGAACTCAGTGTTACCTCCATGAGACGTTTCTTTTCACTACGTACCTTTTGTATGAGTTCTGTTAGCTCGGCTATACGCTGAGTGCAGTTCTCGGTGAGCTGTTCATAGCGCGCTATCTGTTCTTCAGCGCGATGTTCTTCAGTGGTTACGGAAATATCACGCTTGTGTTGTGACTGGCTTGGCGTTTGTTTTGAGTCGGTATGTGTGCGGTGTTGAGCGTGTTCCTTGGATGTGCGCACATTATTATCCTCTTGCGCAGACGATTGGCTCTGGAGTGGTTTTTGTTGTTGCTCTGCTTGTGGAGCAGGTAAGGTACGTTGCTTCTCTGTAGGTTGCTGCTGCTTCTGAGACTCCACTTGCCTAACAGGCGTTGTGGGTTTCTTTAAGGAGGATCGTTGTTGCTGACGTGACTCTTGCGTGGCCTCCGCACGTCTCTTTTCTTCAAATCTCTTATCCGTCTGTTTCGGCGGAAGTACGTTGCGCTTCTCACGTAGCGTTGGTTCTAATCGTTCTCTTTGCACATTCTTTCCGGCGCCGCTAGCTACATGTGCGCGTTGTTCTGGTCTGCTTTGAACTTTTTCCTGTTTACCTCGGGGTTGCTCTTTCAGCTGCTTTTCCGCTCTAGCGCCGCGCTTCTCCAAACGTAAACGCTGTTGCCAAATTTCCTCAAACATGCGAATGCTTGTTTCTAGCGTAATATCGCTTTGCTGTGATCGTAGCGTGTCCTCTAACTCGTTAATAAAACTACGATTTTCTTCTATAAATCTTTGTACACGCTGTATTCGCTCTTGTGGTGCTGCCATATCAGCAGTGCTACCCGTGCGATTCGTACTCACGTTCATAACCGAAGATGAGGGTGTCTCAATATCGGATGAACTGACTCCTAGCGCGCGTATTGAGTTGCGCGACATTCCAAGCAGGCGCTGTATATAGTGTGCTATCAGTGGATTTAAACGCGCAGTGCGTTGTGTCGTTGTTGCTGGGCGCGCTTGCGCATGCCTAACGCCACCAGTTATGTCATCTGTTGAATCAATTTGCTGCACTGGCTCATTCTCAGTCACTTCTTCGTCTTCCTCCTCTGCGGAGCCATCACTCAGTTCCAAACGTTCTACTAACGCATCCACCTCATTAGTGAAACGCGGTGGCAGGCTCCGATAAGCAGTCGAGTTGGAATCGTAAGAATTTTGGCGCTGCATGCCGCCTTGTGTAGCTGTAGTTGGTTTGAGCTGCTGCTGTGAACGCTTTGCGCCCAACCTACGCGTTGGCGTATCGATAAGTGTTGCTAGTTTACGCGGACTTTTCGTAGACTTTTTTCCTTTTGATTTGCTGCGACGTCCGCCATCATTTTTTAGCTTTATTATAATCTCCAAAGGTTTATTACCCATCGTTTGTACTCTACACTCCTTGCCTGTGGACTCTGTAAGGGAAATATAATAAAATGCAGGCGCTAAAAAATTAAAAACAAGAAAATATTGCTTACTTTTTATAGTTTTCCCTATAGCAGCATTTCCCTCTCGTGTGCGCATTTTACATAATTCACGCAGCTTCTGCTCCAACACAGCCTCCTTTTGGTTCACTTCACGTAAATGTTTTGCCAATGGCGATACTCTTCCCTCCGCCTCATTTAAATCGTATATGCGCTCACGTTCTCGCCGCACATCGCTTACGCCATTTATCACCTCTTCCATGCCTTCACTATTTCCACTTTTGCTTAACTCCTCACATAAAGCTTTGCGCAACTCTTCAATGCGTTCTAGGAGATTCTTCAAACGTTCAGCCTTTTGTACATTTTGCTTTGCACCATACTTATTCAAATCATTACGTATTTTTTGTTGCTGATCATCAACGTAGCCCAGTAATATTGTGCCACAACTATCTGTGGAGCCAGTAAGATTAATGGCATCACTCAATCCTGGTGCGCCTAAATTTAAAGCTTCATTTCGTTTGTTCGCCACCTTTGAACGTTCCTGGTTTGTGGTACGCGTTGCTTGTTCAGTAATTTCTGGGCAGGTTATAATAGCTGGTCGGAGAAGTAGTTCCTCTACAGCGGCATTGCGCTTTTTCTCAGTGCGCTCTGCTTGCAGCTGATGGCCATAAAGGTTGATCTAACGAGAGGAGTGTGAGATAGAGAGTGTTAGTTCGGTAGTTATACAAAACAAATGTTTACTTACATTTGGAGGATTCAATAGCTGTGGATACTGATCAGTTAGCGCATCCAACTTTTCAGTAAGTTGTAGACAATCTCGTCGTACTTGCTCGCGCTCAAGCGCCCTGCGGCCTCTTTCTTCAGATCGTTCTCTGTAAAAACAAATTGTTTCCAAGTTAATATGTAAGGAGGGGAGTCCACAGATTGCTCAGTTAGGACTCTCTAAGGAGAGCGCTCATCCTCCTAAAGTCTTCGAAGAGTTTCCCAACGAAGCGTATACGAAGGAGACAATTATCTTTTGTAATGGATGACCAAAAGTGCTCCTCTTGGACTTCTTAAATGATTTTTTGGATTCCCAAAACACTCTATCAGATAATGCCATGTTCCCTTATGACTTCTATGAGGTTTAGTTTCCTTTTAGTTTCCTTTAACGTTCCTATCGCGTGTCTATTCTAAGCTCTTAAAACTAAATGCTAATCAAAAATATTTTGTCCACTTACCGCCTTCGCTCCTTTTCACGTTCTCGCTCTACTTCCATTTCGCGCTCCATTCCAGCTTGCTCCACCGCATTCGGCTGGTTACGTTCACGCACGCTAGGTTCACGCACTAAACCCTCGGTGGGATGTGGATAATTACGTTGATATTTATTATTATAATCATAACATTCTACAGGGCGAAGACAATTATCGCGTTCACTTTTACCATCATTATCCAAGGTAACAGTGCCACGTGAAACTGTGATATGAAAGCCACCATCAGCGGTCTTTCCCGATGTGCTACTTTTACGCGGTGATTTCTCGGCAGATGTGGCAGAGGTAACAGCGAGCGAGGGCGGTGGCGCTCTGGGTGTCGGTTGGTTGGCATCTTTTCCTTTTATAAGTTTTGATACTTGGTTGAAGCGTGGCTTCTGTGTCTTGGGCGCTGCTTTCTTGGGTGAAGCATTTGTGGTTGCTTTGCCTTTCAGCGAGGAACGTCTACGCTTTTCAGGACTACTCTCGCGCACAATGTGACTAAATTGTCGATTGCTTTCGGCGTGACGGTCCTTGATTTCGCCGCGTGTAATGGTCACTGAGTCATTGCTATCCACATCGATGTCTACAATTACTGGCGGATTTCTGCTAAGTCCTCCTTTTTTATTAGACGAGCAAGGAGGTAGCGCCGGTTCCTCTTCATCAGTGCAAGTTGTCGATAATGTTGAAGTGTTTGATGAACTACTATTGCAAGGGCACTTATTGACTTTTGGGCATGCACAGAACACAACCGATTTGGTTGCGGGGCTTATCAGAGAGTCATCACTGGCTGCTTCGATTATTTTTTGTCGTGATGGCTTCACAATCCTCTTGCCGGCTTGTTTTCTTTGTTGGCCTCCCAAACTTCTATCTACCTCATCATCATTACTGCTCTCTTCACTTAGCGTTTCACTTCCCGCGCTTGAACAGTGACAAGTTGAAACATCATTTTTCGTGCAATTTTTTCTTTTTCGTTTTTTCGGCGTTTTCTTTTTTCCCCCATTCAAAAGCACATTTGGCGTTTGTGTGCAAACAGTTTGCAGCGTCTTTTTTGCTTCCCTAGGTTTAACACCCAACCGCTCGCACGCATTCTTCTTGAACAACTTGCGCTGTTGCTCCTGCTCTGTCTTGCGTTGTTGCATCGCCTCATTCTCCAGCTTCGCCGCATTGTGCGCTGTGCCAATTTGGAAAATCGCCTGCCTATAATCATTGTTTTTTTGAGCTAACACATGATCGCGCCAACATTCAAGTTCTTGAGCTTTGATCGCTTCAAGGTTTCTCAGCTGTCTATCCTTTTCGGCAGCCACGTCATTGCGTATTTTGCGCGCTATATTTTTGGACTCTTCGCGTACCTGAACATGTACAAAGAGGTAAATCTATTATTTTCACTTCACTTTTTGTCATAGTTACCTCGAGCAGCCGCTGTTTTCGTAGCTCACATTCCAGTTGCTTTTTGACACGCACTGGATCATCCAAAATGCTTGGTTTAGTGAAGCCTCGAAATTTCCCATTCACCGTAATATTTAGGGACATTTTATGGCGCACATTAAATACGCCTCAATTTATTTAATACATTTGTTGCTATTTACAAATTTAAATTGTTGCAAATTCACTTTTTTTCAAATTAATTAAAAATGTATAACGTCAACAAATCGACTGCGCAGACGCGAAAAAAATAATTATATTTTTGACAGCTGCTGTCATTGAAAATTAGTGCTACCAAGTTTAGCGAAAAGCTAGAGTTGCATGCTTTTATGCTTCGTTCACATTGATCAGTTTTTTCGAAATGTATATGAAAAGTAATTCAAAACTTATGAAAAATTACGAAAAATTGTGAAAAAAGAAACCAATAGTAAATGAGCGCATAAATACCATGGATTCCGCCCGAGTTTTGGTATCGGACCCGGGTCATTTTTCGGTTTTTTGACCATAACTTTTCACTAAAGCAAAAAATTAAAAAAGCGCTTCCGGATTCGTGATCCTGAGGCCAAAGCACGTCTTTTGAGCTATCTCCCATAATTTTAGCTAATGTATTAGCAGTTGACACCTAAAGGAAACAAATGCCAGTATAGTTTCCGGACCGTTTTCGGATATGAAAAACGTTAAAAAAATATTCTATGGGTAAAACGAACATGGCTCTGCTGGCTGGGATTAGCAAAGAGGATACCCTGCAAAAATCGAGAGTACTCCATGTCCTATCCAAAGAGTACTCCAAATATAATCCTTTTGTCATATAAAAATTGTGCTCCAATTAACGTCGCGATGTCCTAGGACTGGACCATCTACTCCAACCTTCGCTTTGTTTCTGCTACTCCATGGTGTACCTACAGTTAGAGTAATTTGCAATGTACTCAAATGTTTTTACTCCTTGGAGTATATACTATCAGAGCGATAGTGTCGTGATTTTCGTCGATAAGCCACGAGCTATGATCGGCTTTCAAAAAGCTCAAGGTGGTCCGATGAGGTATATAAAGCATTACTATTGGAGTACTCCAATATCGAAAAATTTGAACACATAATCCAACGATTTTTGCAGGGATATGTATCTCATAGAAGATTCAGGCCTCTTCCAATGTGATTTCGGCTCCTTTATACAATTTTCTTTTATAAATTCGCAAGATCTTTTATGCTGAGTCCGAACGGAACCTGCAGGTCAGATGAATTTTAGCTGGGACCTTCGGTATGCTATATCAGCTACCTCTACACCTCGGCTTCCCCTCATAAAATTGATTGTTTACAAAAGTTTAATATTAAAATTTTATTAAAAAAACATGTCAGTAAAAGTGTGAGGAAAAAAGTCAATGAAACTTTCAAAATCGTGACGTCATTTAATAAAAAACTTTTTTCCTTAATTAAATTACAAATTCACGGTTGTCGGAATGCGTGATCTGTAGTAGTTGGTTCATGGGTGTTGGTTTAAAGCAGAGCTCCCAAATAACAGTTATCAAGTAAAATTTTAACCAAAAAAATCATTATGAAGGGGTAGTTCTACTGCCATAAGGAGTATATAGAAACATATTTTAAAACTGTCGTCATCGATTAGTGAAATGATTTTTTTTTTGCATTTTTTTGTGTAAAAGTTAAAAATAGAAGTTATTTTTAAACTTTTTTATTCGATCGAAAAATTATTGAAATTGAATAGGCCCAAAATTATCCCAAAATTACCCAAAAATGATCTAAAAATTGATCTTAAAATAATAATTACACCAAAAAAAGTGAGAACATTTACGAAACAAAAACTTTTATTTTGCAATCGAAATTTAAAAATTGAAAAATAACTCCTATTTTTCGATCAAAATAAAAAAATTAAAAAAATAACTCTTATTTTGCGATCGAAATTTAAAAATTGAAAAATAACTCTTATTTTTCGATCAAAATAAAAAAAATTTAAAAATAACTCTTATTTTGCGTTCGAAATAAAAAAGTTTAAAAATTACTCTTATTTTGCGAACGAAATTAAAAAATAACTCTCATTTTCCGATTCCATATATAAAAATTAAAAAATATCTGTTGTGACCAACTTTTATGATAAAAGTAACTGTTATTTGGGAGCCCTGGTTCAAAGCTCTGAACCGCTTCGTGAACCGGTTCAAGTTTTCTCAAGATGGTTCGAACCATGGTAAGGTGTCAAAATATTTTTTGATCATTTTTGCAACATTAGCTTTGTTCGATGAAACCCCAAAAAAGAACTGCCAGCAAAAAAAAGTTCTCTGAAAATCTCTCAAATTTGCAAATTTTTTGTCGACAGGAATCAGTAGAAACTTGCAGACAAAAGAGCTGTTACGTTTCTGATTGGCTAACAATTTGAATTTGCACTTTTTGTTGTTGTTATGCGAAGTCACGATCAGCTGTTCATGCTTGCTGGGGTTTCTGCTAGAAGAAATATTCCAGCAATAACTTGCAGAGAATTGCAGCTATTTCTCTCAATTAATTGTCAAAAAGTCAGCTTTGGTCAAAAAGCTGCAGAATTCGCTACTATTTTTTTTTCCTTCAAAAAAGGCTTTTCAGGAATAATTATTCATAATAATTCATAATTAGCAGCCGTCGAACGAGCTATTTTGAATAAATTTTAAATCCGACTACAAACACCCATTCCCAAAGCGGAAGCTCGAGCAACATGACTTGGCAGCACTTATTGTGTATAACGGAAGCAAAAGTGATTTCCTTCACTTGGCGGCGGAAATAGGAAGCCAAAAGTGTTTTAAATGTTCAAGAAAGTTATATTTAAAGAAAGCGCTAAAACAACTAACAGTTTATTACGCATGAAAAGAACCCGCCGAAATCCCAAACCATAAATACAGAAAAACGCTTGAATTTGCAGGTATGTGTGTATGTATTTGTATATGTATGTATATAATTTACTATTTAATTGAAAACAATTTACTATTCTTATTTTTAATATATTCTTTGTACAATAACAAAATCACAGCTTCGGTATCACGGGGTTTGCAGACATTTCTATTAGGTGCCCTTCAGTTTCTTCTGCCAACACTCTTCTTCGCGTTTTCCTTACTTTTTATCACCTTCAGCGCCATCGCTAATCACCAAGGTCGCCATAAATTCTCTGCAACGCTGTTTTGTTTATGTGCAACAGGTGAAGCAGCAGGACTCTCGTAATCGCTGTGATATCCCGATGAAGCAGGACTCATTGGTGGTAGTGGTGGTGGGCATTCAATGTGTAGTGGTGATTGCATGCGCTCATGTTTTGATTGTTGATGTGACACTTGTTGCTGCTGTTGAACTGTGAGTTGTTGTTGTTGCTCTTGTGTTTGTTGTTGATTTTGCAACCGATTGTAACTGCGTCCCAAATGTATCATCACGGCTTTGCCCATACCAACATTCATGCCGGGCGTTGACGCCATCACACGTGACACTTCATTCACTGCATTCATATAGCCATGCCGGAAATGATCTGCCGACACAGGTTCGCTACCGCGCTTTTTGTTCACACTTTGTTTACGCACGAAAGCAAGTGTTTGCTCGAGTAGCTCAGCTTTGTCCATGCGTAGTACGGCCTCATCAGCTTGTAGTTCAGCCACGAGTGTCTTCAATGCATTCAAACAATTATTGATACGAGCACGTCTTTGACGTTCGATTAGTGGCTTTTTGACTTTTAAATAAATTTGTGTTTTGCTTTGCTGTGCCATTTTTATGCTGTTAACTCTTCGTTAGTTGATACGAAAATGTTGTCATATCCTTGGTAGCTGGCTCCTTTTATACGTTGAGCGTGCTACCCTTAACTGCAAGGACCCTTGTGTATATCCTCTCTATTACTCTCGAATTATAGTGTGCTCTGTGTTTTTCATTTGACGATGAGCAGCTGAATTCGTTAACGACCCCTGTGTAGCATTGTAAAATGAATTAGCAGCCTTAAATGCTGATCAGCAGAGGCGTTGCCTGGGCGAAGCTGGTGTGGGAGGTCATAAGATTTGGAGTGAAGTATTGGGCCGGTTTTGGAAAATATTTTGAAATATATTGACTCTTTATTTACCCGTTGATGTATTTTTCTACCATATGACAGTGAATGAGAAACTATCTTGAAATAATCTGTTTGGAGGCATCGTGGTCCCAAAGTCCAAAAGAAAAGTACAAGTCGTAAGGCGAAATTCCTTAGTATTGGCATTTTTATTTCTGTTCTCTTTTAGTCAATAAAAGTTTAACCTGATCCATGTCGCAGCTGGTGTCAGTAGACAAGAAAAGAGGTTAGGTAAGTGTAGATTAAAAATTGTATAACAATCAAGCAGGTTGAGTTGAAATCCAGAACCTAATAGAAAGGATTGCCATATGTATTTCGCATTGGTCAGAAGTGGAATAAGATTGGGAATCAAAGGTAGGTATGTGGAATATGATAACTAATCAAGCACGTTTACATAGACTCTAGCCCGACTTAATTGTGGCCTCACCATCCTGTATCCACTCTCCAATTATATTTTTGGAGCTAACACGTCACAAAAAGCCAACACTGCCAGTCGATTTATAATGAGAGGAGATTACAAAAATATTTAAGTAAAGCAGTCCAATACACGACAACTCAACAAAACCCTTTTTTGGAGGTGGAATACCTAACTCGTTTTAGCTCGCAAAAAGACGTCAACACTCTTCTACTTGAGTTAAGAGTGGTTTTGTGGCCCCATTGGCTCTCCCCTGTGTACGTCTAAACACATACAACCACTTATATCCACGACACACAATGAATGAGTAACGACGAGGACACTTTACCGAAAGGCAAGGTACAAAAAAAATCCCCTGTTATAAAACGAAAAAAAACCTGCCTTATGGCTCGTGGCGTGGGAACCAAGTCGAAAGTGAGTTTCTCACACTGCACTTTCCGTTCACGGCATGTGTTCAGCTTTGTTGTTGGAATTGCTGTTATTATGCTGGCCACATGCTCCTTTTTAAGGATCTGAAATTTTGCAGCTGCTGTTATTTTTCGTTTTGGTATTTTGATCTGCTGTTTCGTCAGCAATGCACAACCAACTCGCCGACACACACACATAAACATGCACACATCCGCAGGATTTATAGGCTTTTGTGCGCTATGTTTGCTTTTCGATTTATTGGATTGCTATATTGTTGTTGTTGTTGTTGGCTTTGCATTTTTGTTTTTTATTTTTGCTTCACAAATAGACGTGTGTTATACGAACTTAAGAGCTCCTCCTACGCAATGTGTGCGAGTCAGGAATGTTAATGCATGACATGGTGGTGTTGTTGTTTCTGATTCTTAAATGATGTTCGAGGATAATGGCATAATTGTTTGCTATTTATTAAGTCCTGTGTTTGTGTGTTTGTGTAAGCGTGTGTGTTGTGCACTTCGACAGCTGAATTTGAGTGTGGGAAAGTTTGAAAAAATTGTCGAACAAAGGTTGTTGGTGGTGCATTCATATGAAAATTAATTGTTACTTTCTTGTTATGCCTTTTTTTATTTAGCCAGTCGCTGTTACAAATGGCTCGAGCCAACAATACGTGCAATGCACGAGTCATTAAAGTCGATTATTTATGGAAGATGCTGCACGATATATGTGAACACACTTTGGCGCGTAGTATTGATAAGCTGCTTATATGGCCGAATTCTAGTAATTCAAAAAGGTCAAATTAATGCATCCTAGGTATCTCAATCTGCTGTTTATTTTACATAATTAAAAAGAAGATATCATATTTTTTTCATTGGGAGTAATTATACTATCATATCGCAGTGGGTGCCTTACTGGACAAACATTTTTTTGTAAACCATGTGTCCAGTTTTAGGCCAGTCCCTACTACCTATACACTTCTCGAATGCCTTCCTAAATAAGCTCTTCTAATATACCATTGCCCTTGCCCCGTTTGAGCAAAAAGGCAGGTATAAGCGATTGCATTTCACCAAAAATTTAGACAAGTACTTTTTTTGAACAGCATCCTAGCTAGGTTCTTCTTCATATCGATTAACTTCGTCTAAAAGACTACGGATTGGAAGCCCAACCCGGCGCATGACGACTTCATCTTTGCAAGGTAACAGAGAAGACTTACTACAGTCGTCTTATCATGGTATAGAATTGTGCTTCATGGCTCCGCTCACTCATCCCGTTCCGTCAGTGAGGACACTAGTGATGGGAAGAACAACTTTTACGATAAGAAATGCCGCGAATCAGTTCATGACTCCCACCGTCTATGACATGATTGAACTTTATCAGCACATAGGTCCATTATCGATGACATCTACATAGTGCAACAGATACCAGTTCATACTCATGGAAGCAGAATCGACTAGAAGCACCTGCTTGTCGACACCAAAACAAAAGTTATCTATGGTAAATCAACGCCTTTAGCTCCATACGGATTGAAATAAGCTTTCCTCGTATAATTAGACGAAGAAGCAGCACTTGGGGTGCACTTGCACATTGAAGGAATTTGTCTATTTGAGAACAGCATTGGAAATAACCTCTGCCTGAGGAATACCAATCATGGTCACTTTTGTCAAGACAAGAAAAATTTCCTTGGAATATCCCCGGATCTGTGCGTGGTGCTAACAAGTAAGTAGTGAAAACTTTTATTATTGAGCTATGCGATCTTTAGGGGGATATAATCATAGTGTAGCCAGTAAAAATTCATGCTACAGGCTGGTGGCAGCAGGAAAGAAAGGAGGCCAGGTAAGTGTACATTTAAAGTAAATCAACAAGTAGTTTTAGTTGAAATCCAAAACCTATAATAGGGATCTGCCATTTTTCGCATAAATCAGAAGTGGAATAAGATTGAGATTCAAGGGTAAGGTAGAAAGTGAAAACCAATTTATCTAAATAACAAAACAATGGATGTAAGTTTGTAATCTTTTTTAGATATATATTACGAAGTTTTTGTTTGTATATAATTTTTTCTTAATTAACTAATTACATATTATAGTATAAAAAACTACTTAACTAGTTTATGTAGCTACAGAACGAATGTACATAATTATGAAACTAAAGCTTTTATTATCACAGTTCACAAAACTAAACTTCTAATTCATTTACATAATCTTTCAATAACACTTAGCAAATATAAAAGTTATTAGTTACAGCATTACACACAAAAAATTATAAACAATTACGCTTAAATCTTAATGAGACCATTGTGAGAAAATTAATTTTACTTTTCAGTACGCTATAGATTAACGGTGACGCATCTAATGGCTATTGCTTGCGGTGCAGTTGACGCACTACTCCCCTCCATATGTCACTGCATTACCAAGGACGCCACATTGTTGTTGTGGACACTTGTAAAAGCCCACTGTTAGGAGTTGTGGCTTGACTTGAGCTGGTGGATTCATTATCGCTAGCATATCCGCTAGAAACTGGACTATACATGGAGTTGGTGATGGACGCAGCGGATGTTGTTGCACCACAATTAACGCTCAACGGTTGATTGACGGCCGGGCGCACCGTTTCCACACACTGTGACTCTAATTGATTGAGACGTAGACCGAGTTGTGTCATTACATGTGTACCCAATTGTACATCGACATTTGGTAATGTGGCAAGACAACGCGAAATTTCATGTGCTGCCTTAATGTAACCAGAACGGAAGCTGTGACGTGTATCTTCGTTTGTTGTTTTGAGTTTGGCTTGTTGCTGACGCATTTTACGCAAATGTTCAACGGTCAATTCGAGTATGTCTGCCTTCTCTAGTTTCACCTCCGCATCGCCACTTTGTTGCTGCACACATTCGGCCATTAAATCTTTTAATTCATCAAGACATTGATTGATGCGCGCACGGCGCTTGCGCTCCAATAGCGGCTTCATCACTTTGCGATAACGATAAGTTTTTGTTAATTCATAAGCTGTTGCTGTTGCCATTTTATTACTTGTTTTATTTACTTTTGGAAAAACGTGAATTTAAATTTTTCTTATTTTCTGTGCCAGTTTTCGTACTGTAACCTTGTTTTCACTTCAATTTCTGCAACGAGAATGTTGAGTACGCCAGGAATGTGCGTGCCTTTTATAGCTGCGCGTGGCTAAAAAGGTCGTTTTGCTCCTCGCATAGGTTTCATATGCTCGTGCTCAGCGCGCGCTCAATCAACTTTCATATGAGGTTAGGCGAGCTCGAAGAGCGCACTCACAAACCAGGATTGAGCGTATTGCACAACCACCACCAGCGCGCGGAGAATCACCTGCAGAAGTTCGTCAGACAGGATTGCCCACACGATGTTTGTTGATTGAGCGCAGTACTTGGTTGTACTCTGGAATACAAGTCAGTGAAAGGAGATAGTGGATATTGTAGCTGGTGGTGGTTGAATTTGCGTGCTCTGCTTTAGGTTGCACGTTGCCTTGATCCTGCTCCATCTCTCTGAACGTCGACTCACGTAAGGGCTGTTTGTCTTTTTGTTGGTTGTTCTTTTTTTTTGTCGTTTGAGGGTGCAGCTGATTTCTCTTAACTGGATGGTGGTTAGACTTGTGTTTATATCAGTTTGTATGTCAGTTATAGTAAATTAACCTCCTGTGCTCATCGAAAGCTGCTACAGAGCTACAGCAGTCCTTTTTCGAAACCGTGGGAAACACTTTACTACTCGGTTTCCCACACAATGTTTTTTCTTACACCCCATAATTTTGTTGTTGGTTTGTTGAAAGCGACGGCTTGTTATTGTCGTTGGTGTTATTATCACCGTTGCGCGAACAGCACTCATCCCTTTTTACTTGGGGTGACTGTGAGGTTTGATATAATTTGTAATTGGGTACCTACAGTGGGCACTTGTGTGGATTAAATAGAGGAAAAGTAGTTGGCTGAGAGTTGCTTTACCTAGAAATTCTTACCTATGACTGATGTCGCAACAAGAAGACCTTTGGTGCAGCGCTTCATCTTGTCCAAGTCCAGGCTTATTCCTGATGGAGGTGAGACCGAAACCTCGCACAAAGCTCCCTCTGTGGAAGGTCAGAATGGACTCACATTTCAGTTTCCGCAACCGACCCAAGTTCAGGCTTCTTCCTGACGGAGGTGCTACCGTAGCTATGGCCCTAATTTTTGTCTCATAACGGGATATGGAGAAGTTTTCGTAGAGCCTCATTGCAGTCCTTCCAGCACCAGCAACATACTCATTTTAAGCTAAACGCTGAGTAAAAGATCCACTCCTGGGTGCTTTAGGATGACTATTTACTGCTGTTCTTCCGATCACTACTACCTCTTCGGGGCTAAAGGGCCTTTGGGGTACAGAGTTAGGTTTTTCAGCCCTTGTTAGCTTCAGAAAATCGTTGAGGTTTTTCACAGGAAATGGGAAAGAAGGGAACATAGGGGTATACCAGAATGGGGTTTTGGAGCGTACACTTAGCTACACGGCACTTCGTCACGACTATCAGTAGGTTAAGCCCGAACAGTATTTTTGATCAAAATTGTTTCTCCAAACTCGTGTCCGTTTCCCGATAGGTTACGAAATGAGTTACTTGTACAGTTATTCAGATGATTGCTTTGCCTTCTTTAAAGCATTTTCTGACCAATACTATTGCACTTTTGTCCCACTATACATTCACTGATAACTTTTTGTGTGCCAATCTAGGATATTTATCCGCATTGTTTCAGCAGTGATGACTCGTCCGAACGATGTGATACTCAGTAGCTGCTGAAGAATTCCCAAAAAACTACCACCTGCCTTTCGTCAAATTTCGACGACTGACGAGGCTGAAGGAAACAAACCCAGACTCGCACACACACGCACACACACTTTTATAGATTGTTGACTAAATGTTGGCTGCTGCTTCACTTGCGGTTGCTACCACTCTTCAGCATTTTATCGGACAGACCAACGGACGAATGGATGGATGGACGGACTTAAAAGTTAGGCATGGCTTGGCGTACGGATGTGGCCACTAGAACGACTTACTGACTGCTACACTAACATGACTGAGTGGCTTGTTTTTGTTGTTTCTGTCTTTGAATGTAGGACGATCGCTTGCTTGCTTGCTATAGATGCGGCTCCGGCTGTGACTTGAAGTTGTTGTTGTTGGCATGTTAGCTGCTCCTTAACATTGAGTGTGAGAAAATTTTCTTGGTTGCAGCTGTCGTTTGTTTATTATTTAATTCACTGCTCTTTCGTTGTTGTTGTTGTGTTCGTTATCTTGTTTTTGTTCTACACTTTGATTCGTTTTGTTGTTGTCGTTTATTATTGCTTTTATTTAATTTTATTTTTCATGATGTGCCTGCAAATTGGTCTACGCATACAACAACAGGCAATACTCGTACCTATGGATGTACATAGTTATCGGTTGATCGAGTTGGCCCCGGCTATGCGGAGTGTGGACAGCGTGTATCACATCATAATTGCCACGACGCGTCGGCGTTGTTGGGTGCCTGCGTGGAATGAGTCGTTCACACGAGCAATAAACACATGCAGCGATCGGCGCAGGATGGGTGAGGGGTGATCGAGCGATTGTAGCAGTTCAAGATGTAATACGAGTTTGGAGCGCTTATGGGATGTGGCATTAAAAGGATTAGGGTCAACCCATTGCCAGTTTATGGATGAGTGTATGTGGTAGTTTATGTAAGCCCTTTTAACTTCAACCCAATTAGCCAAAAGATTTAGAATCGAAGTCACGAAACGAGTACTGGAGAGGGTATGATTTAGGCGTCCGAAAATGAAGGCCTAAGCGGTTGCAACTAGAAGGACACTTGCGCTGATTCCTGTAGTCCTAGATATGCCTGGATCGAGGGGTTAAAACTTATTTTTCCAAGGGCAGCCTGGCTGATCAATAACGATACTAATATCGTTCGATGTAACGCAGTGCAAGAAAGTGAGCTCTTCAGTGACTTTCTTTAAACCAGTGACTTTCTTGAAATCAAGGACTTTTTTCAAGATCCGGTGACTTTCTTCAAACCAGTGACTTTCTTGAAATCAACGCCTTTTTTCAAGATCCGGTGACTTTCTTGAAACTAGAGACTTTCTTGAAATCAACGCCTTTTCTCAAGATCCGGTGACTTTCTTGAAACCAGTGACTTTCTTGAAATCAAGGACTTTTTTCAAGATCCGGTGATTTTCTTCAAACCAGTGACTTTCTTGAAACCAGTGACTTTCTTGAAATCAAGGACTTTTTTCAAGATCCGGTGATTTTCTTCAAACCAGTGACTTTCTTGAAAACAAGGACTTTTTTCAAGATCCGGTGACTTTCTTCAAACCAGTGACTTTCTTGAAATCAAGGACTTTTTTCAAGATCCGGTAACTTTCTTGAAACCAGTGACTTTTTTCAGTGATTCTTTTAGGTTATGCAATACGAAGTCGTCCTGGCAATATGGCAAACTGGGCTACAAACTCAGAGCTAGTGTACTACTTAAAACCTTGACTTTTGTTCATAATTGATTTTATTGCGCTTTTGAGCTCTTACAAAAATATACTTTCCTATATGTGCCTGGGTTTCTTAACTTCATGTGAGTCATGAATGGGGTTGCAGTTGCTTTGCATTGGATCTCTTGTCATTTGGTTGTAATTAAAAATTCCTTTAGTGCCCCATTTCAGACTTTCTCAGGAGGAACATTGAAATGTTTTCAGTTAATAAGAGTAAAATTTGGAAGTAATGAGAATTGTGTGGCACATTAAATCTGAATGTAATCTTGCGCTGCATGTGGCTGCTTTTTAGTTGCAACGTATTTTTTGGAAGGGTAGATAAATCATTGCTCATGAAAGGGTTCATTTACAAATTAGACAAAAGTAGAGAAAAACTATTTAATCCTTAGCGTGGGAAAGATATTTTCCACTGTTTTTTTGGGGTTAGAATTATAATATTGTGAAAGGATTTTTTTTTTTCATGTAAAATTTGTTAGTTTTTGACCTTTTGATGAGTTCAGATTAGATTATAATGATTATGAGGGTGAGAAACTGCCACTTTTCAAAAGGAACATTTGAACCCGATGGATTCCACAAATTTTTTGAATATTTCGATAGTTGCGCCACCTTGCGGAATTTTTTTTTCCCATAGAATTCAATTTCATCGGGTTGTAAAGTATGTTTCAGGTTTTGGTTCTATTTATAGTACGAGAGCCCCCATATGGCATATGGTTGTTGAATAATAACAAGCTCAATTTTTATGAGCGACTTTCTTTTCCCTTTTTTATCTTTGAAAATTCTGGAAAGTGCGAACCTTGGGAGGTAGGGGCGTGAAACATGCACTCAAAAAATGGTTCCGTTATTTCAAGGAAAAATTTCCCTTTTTTGACTCCAAAGACATGGCTTCCTTAATTTAAAGACTTTTTTCCTCAATTTGAGGAAAACAAGTTTTTGAATTGAGGAATATTTTACTAATGTTAAGGAAGCCATGTCTTTGGCAAATGCATTTTTTAATTAATATCAGTTTTTTCATTTCATTAACAGCCAATGTCGTGACCAACTCAGGACTATATGTGTTCTACAAATTGGGTGTGACATAAAGTGGGTCCGACGACCCAAATATGTCAAAATAATGTCATCACAATTTTTATTAATAACAAGCTAGTTTTTAAAGAGTTCGTGATCAGTGATGGGCATAATTCAATATTGTTATTGTCCCAAAAAATTTGTGCGACATGTAGCAAGTGCCCCGGCCCAAAGTCGTCAATTTGATGGCGGCTCTAGTACTATTAAGAAGCTTCCCGATACCTTAGTAGTAAATGACGATACAATTTTCTTTTTGAATGCGGTATGACAACATTAGTTAGTTCAGTAAAGGCTTTTGTTCTGTGCTATCATAGAGTACATCTCTGCCGTATGCAGAGGACAAAATATGTCATATTATCTACCCCAACCACAAAGGTGTATTGATAATATTGGAAATATGTAATTTTTATGATTAAGCTTCATATGTCATCAATCAGAGGATTGATCGCCCTCTAATTGAGTCCACCTGCAAACTTCAGCAAAGTATGCAGAGTGCCCTTATTTAAGCCGGAAGACGAGTGAATGAACTTGACGCCATATATTTTAGGCGCCTAGATTTATGTCTAATTGAGCTTTACTAACTTATAATATGATTAATGACTAATTAAAGGATTACAATTTTTGTTGTGTAGTTATTCTATCAAACAATCAGGTGCCGCAATATTACAAAAGGGTTGTGTGGAAGTACCTATTTCAAGCATAAACAATGATGAACGTTTGTTTGTTGTTTTTTGGATCGATGACTTCGGGAGTCATGTATTGATGAAAGAAATAGATTTTTTATGTTTAAAATACTTCAATGAAAGCAACCCCTTAAAAATATTCAAATAAACTTTTGAAGACTACGATAAGTCTTTGTTCTTGATAGGAAGTAGAAGATCAACTTTTTTATTGATGGCGATTTAAGAAATGATATTAATTTGAATAATTTTAGCTTTTGAGCCTTATGTAAAAGATTGAAATGTCTAAAGATAAAACGTTTCATTCTAAGATTACATTGTGCAACAAAATTTAAGTTTTTGAAAATCTCACGCACCAAGTGAGAAACGAATTAGACATTTACGTTGATGGCACTGAGCTACCAGTTGTCAGTCACCCAAAGTTATGTGTCTTCAATGGTCTCACAGGTACGAGGTCGCAAAAAGATCCTCAAATCACTTGCCGGCTGTACTTGGGGAAAACACAAGGAAACGTTGCTGGTTACATATAAGGCTATGGAATGACGCATATGGTCGCCTAACGTGCATAACACCAACTGGACGAAGTTATAAGTCTGCCAAAATACTTCTATCAGACCTGCTACGGGATGCCTCCTCATGTCTTCTGAGTCTCACCACCATCAAGAGGCAAAACTGCTCAATGTAAGAGAGCACGCGGAAATGCTGAGCAAGCAATTCCTTCGAACTGCCACAAGCCAGGGCATCCAAACCGGCATCTTTTGCACACAGACCCGCCCTCAAGAAACATAAGGAAACCATATTACCTTGCAGTTTGATCTGCGGAATAATAAGTGGCCTCTAAGTCTTTGTCAGATCTCGGCCTGTGAACCTCGGTTTAAACAGTCTTCCACCCCAATATTGCTGAAGAAGAACGCACCTTACCACGGGATACTAGAGTCGCTATGGCCCAGCTTCGGTCTGATTACTGTAACAGGTTAAACTCTTACTTATCCAGACTAAATGACACCATTTCAAACAAATGCCCTTCATGTGGTATGTCCCCCCATGACACTCTACATCTCTTTAACTGTTCAATTGAACCTAGTCTTCTAACCCCTCTGTCTCTATGGTCCAACCTTTTGAAACTGCACGTTTCCTTGGACTCCCGTTAGAAGAGCTTGATGAAGATCTTCGGAATGATCATATACTCTAGGCAGGGCGAAGCAACAACAACAGCGCACAATCGTTTTATGCAGGCAACCTGAAATGAGTCATTAAAAAGAATGCTAATCCGATGAACTCCAGAATATTTATGGGCCCGTTTTGGCACATTTATTTTTTCTCCATAGTTTTTGGAACCGTTTGGCTTTTATTAATCCTTTTCAGTGCCTTTTTTAAAGAATTTCTAACTCTTTTTGGTACATTTTGAAATTATGTGTGAATGTGTTTAGGATTTCAAACGGAGACGCGGAAGCTGCTGAGCTTTTCAATATATTTTCGTATATGGACTTACCTTAGCTTTGTGGGACCAGTACCTACCTTGCACAGTCAGCCCAACCTAACCTTAGTTTCTATGTTTGAGGTTAGGTTATTACTCAAAATTTTCAACAAAACCCCAAGTCCAGTAAAAATAATTTTTTTTTACAATTTTATTAGTATGAATTTGTCTTTATTTTGTAATTAAAAAGTTATTAGTGAACTAAAATAAACTGAAATTGCAAAAAGTTTTGAAATAAGTAAAATGTATGTAATATAAATCTGGTAGCACTGCTCGCACTGCATAACCGCCAATTAGCTAAGTGCATCTCGTTAAACCAACTGTCACACACACGAAGAACAAGAACTCCACACAGCTTGTCAAAACGCCACCCAACACATTAGCCGCACTGTGTTCGTAAAATGCAACAACAAAAATATTCGCATGCCTGCATTCATTCATTATGGTTTTTGCATGGCGCCAAACAACAAAAACATACTAACCGAGTTAGTTGCTTTGACAACGAAGATGCGCTTGGGTAATTTCGGTGATTACGTTAAAATGCCGTTGCTTGTGTGTGCATGGAGCATCGCCATTCAATTTCATTCATACATTGGCGCTTAATGCTCTCGTATAGTTGGGAAGTTGTAAACTTGAGTAAAAACCCGTTTGGCCATTCATAGCTTTGCGATGTTGGTTCGGTAGTTGCACGAAGCGCTTGCTGACGATGTTGACCAGAACAGATATCGTTTAACTGGCTCCAGCTCGTGCTTTGATTCATTCATATTAGCCACTTTTTACTCGGCTCAGCGATGGCGCTTGCAAACTGGTTGTTGTTGTTGGAGGCTGCTGATTGTTGCTCATTGATTGCAAATTTGTTGCGCTCGTTAGTTGCTGCCAACAAATTGTTTTTGGCCTCCATTGTCATGGTTAAAGTGGCTGCCTGTCGCTTGCTTGCAATATTTTCTTTCCGCTTTCAAAACAGCTTTCTTTGCTGCGCCTCAATTGCAATCGATTTCGATGCGCTGTTGGAGCTCTGATTGTGCTTGCGCCTCTAATGTCGTTGATGAGTGCCAGTAAAAATGCCCCGCGTCGGTTTGGAGACAAATCACGCGCGTTTCCACATCCTCTGTGGTGTGCGGCGTATTGATGCTGAAGACCGCCTGTTCTAGCAACCATTCATTGGCGGCATTTTGCGCCATTTCACTGGTGAGTAGTGCGGATAATTTGCTAATTTCATTGTTGTTGTTGTTATTATTTTCAAATTCATAGTTGCTGTTGTTGTTATTGGCGCTGCTACTTTGCTTGTGCTGTGGCGCCTTCTTTGCCTTGCCAAATTTGAAGATTTGTCGCATGCGCGCCGCCAAAAATTTGAATTTGTCCAACACTGGCGCGCGTTTTAAACTTGATGAGTGCATTTTTTAAATATTTTTTTATTAAACTGTGGTGGAAATTTATTTCGTAACTTTTGTTAAACTTTCAAAGCGCTTTTGCGTTCCTCACTCTTAACTTGCTTGATATTGAATGCGTATTGACACAGGAAGCGCGCGCCTTTTTATAGTTGGCGCATCATCTGTTTGAGCGCCTCGCCACCAACCAACCCTCTCAGACAGGGCGCGCAGGGCTGTGCAAGGCGCGCGTAAGAAAGCAGCTCAAAGGAGAGTAAAAACCGCATATGATTCACATGTGGTTGCAAGCACATTGATGAGGTCTACACGTGCTGGGCATGCGGCAGCAACAATCAACAAGAGCGAGTGTATCTTTAAAAACAAGAGTAACGAAAAAAAAAACTGGAACAGCAACAAAGTACCCAAGCAGGCATATACCAAAAGTCGCAGCACTTGTCGCTGTGACAAGCGAACAGGCGCGCTCAACCCCTTTCTGCACGTTTTTCGATTTCCTTTTTTTGTTTGCACACAACGCACCCATGCACACATTCACACACACACACAAGCGCCCCTGCATCCTCCGCTGAGCGGCGATCTCATTAAACATCTCGGTTGATGTAGCGCGCAACGTAAGGGCTGCACGGTCGGTGGAATTTCGAAAAACTATCCCACGGTTTTTGGCATTTTGAATATCTACTTTTTTGTTATTTGTTTCGAGTGCGGCAGATGTTTGCAATTTGGCAACGATCGCAGCATACGATTGTAGGGCGCGGCATGTATGTAAATAATAAAAAAGTAAAACAATAAAAATGTAGTCAGAGTCGCAAACATGTGCGGCGCCCATGCAGGGTGGTTGTTACATTTTTACTGAGAATTGAATTTTATGCAAATATGCGTGTAGGGTGTGTGCTGTGAGATTCGCTGACACTTGCTGCTGTTTTGCGCGCCACTTGCAGCATCTCTTCCAAAAGTGTGGGAAAGTGCGTTGCAAAGGATGACAAATATTTGTATTATGTATATATTGTGGTTTTTTACGATTATACTTTACTCTTTGTTTAACGAAAATCTGATAAACTAAAGTTTTGAAGGGTCGCTAGAGGGTTAAGATTTTCAGAAGAAATCATTTTGTGAAACACTTTAGTAATAGCAAACTAAATTTTTTCCTTATTTTAAAAATATATGAACAACAAAAATAAAAAGGTCACAAGAGTGCTGTGTATTTAGCTGTATACCTATTCGCTAGGCACCTATTAAGAAAGACTTACAGAAATTTGATAAAATTCACATGTCACAAAAAAAAATAGGCCCTAGAGGGTTAAACCATTATAGGGATTTACCAGAATATTTACCGAAGAACAAATCAGTTCAGGGGGGACAATTTGCTGAGGAATGACTTTGTAAAAATTCTCAGAAATGCAGGCGTTGCTAGAGGGTTAATGAAATGTCAAAATTTTAGTGCAATCAATAAAAATTCTTTGTTTAAAGTTCTTTTTTAAGTGACTGATTATATAAAGAGATATTCAAAATTAATCAAATGATTGTATTCATCACAAGACTAGGAATAAAAGAAAATTGAAACAAGTAAGGAAGTTTAAGTTCGGGTGAACCGAACAATAAATAACCAGCGGTAGTTTTTTGAACCGAAATATGTGATTTTCGAAATTTTCCATATTGGAAGTGGGCATGGCCGAGAAGCAATTTCGTCCAATATCATCAGGTATACTCCTTATAATGCTAATATACCTTGTGCCAAATTTCATGATTCTCCCGTAATCAGTTTAAAAGTTATGACCATTCGAATTTTCAAAAATGCCTCCGTTAAAAGTGGGCGGTGCCACGCCCACTTAAATTTTTTTCTTCAAAAAATCACAATACAATGACCAGTGGGATTCACATATACAATTATATCATTTTATTCATTGCAGCTACCGAGATATGTGATATTCGAAATTTTCGATATCGAAAAAGGGGGCGTGGTAATCATACGATTTAGCTCATTTTCCATAGCAGCCTACCTTGGCCAGAAAGTAACCTGTATACCAGATTTCATGCAAATATCTCAATTTCTACTCAAGTTATATCAATTTATGTGGTTTTCGAAATTTTCGATATCGAAAAAGGGGGCGTAGTTATTATTAGATTTCGCCTATTTTAAATAGCAACTAGACTGGTCAGAAAGTAACCTGTATACCAAATTGTATGCAAATATTTCAATTCTTACTCAAGTTATGTCAATTTATGTGATATCTATTCGAAATTTTCGATATCGAAAAAGGGGGCGTGGTAATCAACCGATTTCACCCATTTTGAATAGCAACTTAGACTGGTCAGAAAGTAATCTGCATACCGGATTCATACAAATATCTCAATTTTTACTCAAGTTATGTGATTTTCGAAATTTTCGATATCGAAAAGTCCCCATTACGCTTACGTTGTATCATTTATTATGTACCTCCCCACCTCTTAACATCGCTTTTATCACTTTTGTGTTCCTGACAGCTAGCCAATTTAATTAAAATTTTTCAATATTTTACTTTACCCACCCAAAAAGACGCCCCGTCCCACACAGAGTCTCCATGCATTAAGCAAAGCACACGCCAAACTCTTCCAACAATCATGCTCATCAGCATTACTCTTACTATCAGGTGCATATGCACACGCGCGCCTGGAACAATCGATTCATTCGCGCGTTCACGTGCCTGCCACACTTTGGGCTTCAAGCGCAATGCGATTGGGCGTTGGGTGGTGGTGGTGGTGGTGGTGATGGCGTCGTATTGCCAAATAAAGTGCCGAAAGCGTTGTAAAACTTGATTTGGTCGCGTGCTATTGTGCGCGTGTGCCTAGCGTTAGTTAGATAGCAATTCGTAGAGTGCCTTTTATCTAACTATGTTTGTTTTTGGAATTTATATGGCATGGGAGAGTAGGGATGGCGATACCGAAATTGCAACAGATTGTTGTTTTATTTCATTTTATTGTCAAGACTTTATTTAATTTTTTTTGTCTAGACATCAATATATGTAGTCCAAAATAAGATGCCTCATTTCTTGCTATGACCCCACGGGTGTTTCTTCTCAGAGGTTCAAGTTATATTTTCGAGCTCACTTCAAAAACAATCCCGAAAAAAAATCACTGAATAATCATCCTAACAATTCCACCACCTCTAACGCAAAGTATCCTTATCATCCATCCATTCTTCTGCTCATTTGTATATTAAAAGTGATTATTCATAATTGTCACGTCACGTGTCGGCCGTGTGGGGTGTACTTTTGAATTTGTATTTTGTGCACACTTCATTCGCCCGCAGTGTAGGGTGGAGGTAAAGTGATACTTAAATTGATTATTTTCCGCTTTTTTGTTTGTGTTAGAAAATTAATATTTAATATAACAATAACAACAAGGATGCCTTATGAGAAAGGAATTGAGACCCGCAACTAAAATTCTCTGAAAATTATGGGTGATGTTAAAAAAAAATCAAATGATTGCATTAATCATAAGACTTAACAAAATAAAGAAAAATTAGGGATAAACAAATTAAAGACTCATAAAAAAAGAAAAAAGTAATCAGAGTTAGTCAAAAATATCAATTAATCATATGACTAAAAATAAATAATAATAAACAGAAGTTTTTCATATGATTACTTTAATCACTTGATTATCTTTTATAATTCCTGATTATATCTTATTATTTTATATTTTTTAGCTTTTGTTAAAATGTCATGTGATTATTTTTTTTAGTCATATGATTAGTTTAATCACTTGATTGCTTTTTATTATTCCTGATTATATCTTATTATTTTATATTTTTTAATTTTTGTTAAAAAGTCATATGATTATTTTTTTAATCATATGATTAGTTTAATCACTTGATTATTTTTTATTATTCCTGATTATATATTATTATTTTATATTTTTTAGTTTTTGTTAAAAAGTCATATGATTATTTTTTTAATCATATGATTAGTTTAATCAGTTGATTATTTTTTATTATTCCTGATTATATATTATTATTTTATATTTTTTAGTTTTTGTTAAAAAGTCATGTGATTATTTTTTTAGTCATATGATTAGTTTAATCACTTGATTATTTTTTATTATTCCTGATTATATATTATTATTTTATATTTTTTAGTTTTTGTTAAAATGTCATGTGATTATTTTTTTGTAATATGATTAGTTTAATCACTTGATTATTTTTTATTATTCCTGATTATATCTTATTATTTTAAATTTTTTAGTTTTTGTTAAAAAGTCATGTGGTTATTTTTTTTGTAATATGATTAGTTTAATCACTTGATTATTTTTTATTATTCCTGATTATATCTTATTATTTTATATTTTTTAGTTTTTGTTAAAAAGTCATGTGATTATTTTTTTAGTCATATGATTAGTTTAATCGCTTGATTATTTTTTATTATTCCTGATTATATCTTATTATTTTATATTTTTTAGTTTTTGTTAAAAAGTCATATTATTATTTTTTTAATCACATGATTAGTGTAATCACTTGATTATTTTTTATTATTCCAGATTATATCTTATTATTTTATATTTTTTAATTTTTGTTAAAAAGTCATATGATTATTTTTTTAATCACTTGATTATTTTTTATTATTCCTGATTATATTTTATTATTTTAAATTTTTTAGTTTTTGTTAAAAGGTCATGTGATTATTTTTTTAGTCATATGATTAATTTAATCACTTGATTATTATTTTTTATTCCTGCTTATATCTTATTATTTTATATTTTTTAATTTTTGTTAAAAAGTCATATGATTTTTTTTTTAGTCATATGATTAGTTTAATCACTTGATTATTATTTTTTATTCCTGATTATATCTTATTATTTTATATTTTTTAGTTTTTGTTAAAAAGTCACATGATTATTTTTTTTATCATATGATTAGTTTAATCACTTGATTATTTTGTATTATTCCTGATTATATCTTATTATTTTAAATTTTTTAGTTTTTGTTAAAAAGTCATATGATAATTTTTTTAATCATATGATTAGTTTAATCACTTGATTATCTTTTATTATTCCTAATTATATATTATTATTTTATATTTTTTAGTTTTTGTTAAAATGTCATGTGATTATTTTTTTTAGTCATATGATTAGTTTAATCACTTGATTATTTTTTATTATTCCTGATTATATTTTATTATTTTATATTTTTTAGGTTTTGTTAAAAAGTCATATGATTATTTTTTTAGTCATATGATTAGTTTAATCACTTGATTATTTTTTATTATTCCTGATTATATCTTATTATTTTAAATTTTTTGTTTTTGTTAAAAAGTCATGTGATTATTTTTTTAATCATATGATTAGTTTAATCACTTGATTATTTTTTATTATCAGGAATAATAAGATATAATCAAATATAATCAATAGATTATATCAATCATAAGACAAAGTATAAATAATCTTTAATCAGGTGCTATTGAAAGTCGTCGAAATTTTAAAAGTCGGTTAACTGATTGTCATGGTTTTTGCGATTAAAGAACTCGGACAGAAAAGACCGTTCAGTGAAGCGCTTCTTCTCTAGTAGGGTTGACTTTCCTTAGCATATATATTAGGCTGATCCAAAAAAAAAAATGTCGACTTTGTCTTACCCCTTAAAAAGATAGGTATTGATGAAAAAATAAGCCTTGCAAAAAATTAGCGCTGTAACTTAACCCTTAGGGGTGGCTATTTTTTCGCCCTTCCCATACATTTTTTGTGGTGAAAAATGGGATTGTTAAAGTGAAGAAGCGCTTCACTGAGCTGTCTTGCAGCAGGATCTCAAAGCAACTAAAATTTTGAAGGCTGAGCTTCTTCACTAACCACTGGGGCGTTATAGGCGTTCTAGACTTCACCAGAAATTTTCACTGAGAAAATGATGTATGTAGCTACAAAACGAGGTAAAGTCTAGAACGCCAAAGAGGAAAGTCATGGAGTTTAGCCTTCCAAGATTCAAAATTAGAAATGGCAAAAACCTTGACCTAACAATGCAATACGACAAGATTAGGTAGATCTTCGAGAATGGGCAGGATGAACAATTGCGGGTTTCTGATATCTCCAGCTCCCAAACTTCAAGGAACAAGATCCTTAAAGACGACTGTAATACCTGTAAAGAGATCCCTAACATATTTTCAGAAAAGTAAAGATCAATTTTTTTTTTTTTCAATTTAAAATATTTTATTTTAAAACAATTTTTTTAGTAAACTATTAAAGCTCTTGTTTTCTTATATTAAAATTCTCTTACAAACTATTAAAGCCTTTTTGATTCTTTATGTCTTATGGAAGATCAAATAAAATGCAAATAAATGCGATCACAGTCTAACACACAATCGTTGTACCAAGTGCGCTGAGATTAACGCGCACCGCCAGCGATCCATCTCCACTCTACAACCAAGGACGCCAGTTGGTGACTGCAGCAGTTGCTGGAGTTGGTGATGGCATTGGGCTATCTTGCTCACAATCGCTGTGGTAGCCAGATGAGGCGCGGCTAGATGGACGTGATAGCTTCTCAGAAGTGTTATCTGTTTGTGGTGCTTGAGTGGGTTGATCTCTTTCTTGAAGTTGTTGCTGTAGCAGACGATTGAATTCGCTACCCAAATGTGTCATCACTGATTTACCCACTTGTACGCTCATACCAGGCATGGCGGCCATCACACGTGACACTTCATTGACCGCATTCATATAACCATTGCGAAAACTATCCATGGGTGCGAGTGGTGCTACGGCAGCAGGCAACATTGTTGAACGGCGACTATGTTGACGCATGAAAGCGATGGTTGATTCGAGCATCTCAGCTTTATCCATGCGCATGATGGCATCATCACCTTGGAACTCGGCTACGAGGGTCTTTAACGTGTCCAAACATTTGTTGATGCGTGCGCGTCGTTGACGTTCCAAAAGCGGTTTCTTCACTTTCAAATATAGCTCGGTTTTGGTAGCATAAAATTGTGTTGGTTGCACGGATTTTGCGTTGGGCGACATCTTGATTGTTGTTGAAGTTACTTTAAAAATATTTTTTTTTTTACTGCGTTCAAACTTCTTTACGTTTTCTTTTAGCTCGTTTCTTGTTTAATATTTCTTGTGCGTACACTTTGTGTTGAATGCGCTGAACGAAGGATGCGTTGTGAATGATGTGGATTTGCTGTCTGGCTCGCCTTTTATACGCAGCACGGACGATCGGTTCTTCGCTGCCAGTAACAACCCCTAACTGAGCGTGCAACATTTCTGTTGCAACAACGGATGCAGGCACACCGTTCGGTGCATAAAAGTGCGCTTGAGTGTGTGTGTGTGCTTGCTCGTGATTGTCGGTTTGTTCTACCTCTTGTTGTTGTTGTTTTTTACCCGTCTTCTTTAGTGTGTTTGTGTCAGGAGTGTGACCTGCATGCAGTCATTTATTCCTGTAGGAATTTCAAATTGGAAATGCGCATTGCTTTGCTGCTCGAAATGCTCAAATGGTGCACGTGTGTTTGTGGTGTGTCATGTGTTGTGTGAGTGGGAGGCCTTTTCGAGTTGTGTAATAAGGGGACGGAATATAATTAAAATTGGTTTATATTGGCGTGAAATGATATGTAGATAAGCCTTTGTATTATCACAAATGAAATCAAGTTAGATTTTCCCTTAGGTCCAAAAAAAGAGCAAAGAAAAGTACAGTCCCGCTCGAGAAGAATAGCTTCTGTGATGTTTCGGCGAAGTACCGAATAAACTGAAACTTTCACAGCTTTCAAGATGAGGTCAAAATTGGTCAAAGGTCGTTTTTGAGTCAAGTTTAGAAGATTCCAGTGATGGACTTCACCTTTGGCTTAGAGTGTGCTTTCATCTTTCTTTCATATACTAATATGTGGAGGATTGGAGGAGAGACAGAAGTTCATGCCGCGGCAGTAATAGCCTATCTGCCCTAAATGTTTACTCTAAATATTTCACGACTGTTTCGGCCATATAATTTGCGCTGGAGCTCTTGAAAAAAAAACTTCTGGCAAGGATGGGCTATGTTAACAGTTTTTCCTTAGGCTACAAAGAGCTCCAGCGCCCCTTTTTTCCATGTTGTTGTTTTTCTTGTAACAGTATTACGCGCTGCTTGGTCGTCGCATCACTTTTTGATTGTTATAGTGATGTTAAGTCTAAGCTCTCACGACCTCCGACCCTGATCTAAAGACAGACACATCTCGTGCATATTCTAAACTCCCAACTCGCGGGCCTAATTTGTAGGTTTTCTTTTTTTCGTTGTCGAAGCCACTGTCGGAAGGTTGGGTTGGGTAAGGGTGAAAGGGCTGCGTTGAACACTACCAACAAGATATTAGCTCGACTCGACAGGTAGGCCCATTGTTATGGCTTATCGGTCTCTACTAGGGATGTCAATTTTTCGGGTTTTGGCCGTCCCGGGATTTTCGGGATATGCTTTTACAAATCCCGGGATCCCGGGATTAGTCCCGGGATTAGGGATTCGTTATTTCTAACAGGTTTGCTTCAAAAAGACTGGAGAAAATGTTTGTGAAACTGTCAATTTTTAAATAAATAACAAATAAAATTAATTAAATTTATTTATCCCTTATATTTTTTATTTACTTTTAATGTATTTCATTTGAATAAAAAAAAATAACACACTTCAATAGAAAGTTTTTTTTTGTAGTTGAACTCCTACATTAATATAAATGTATTAAACAGTTTAATAATGGTAAGTATTAATTAAAAAGTAAAAAAAAATTTGGTACATTCAGCGCGCCTCTTCCCAGCCAGCAAGATACCTTACATTTTACGAACATTGCGTTTTACGAGCTATTCTCGAATCAGCAACAACTAAAAACACAAGCTTTTTTTATTTTGTCAAAAAAAAAACAAGACCCAAGTTCCAAAATTTAGATGCCGCAAAGATATTAACGTTCATAAAATGTTTGTTTGACACAGATGTCCATTCGTCAAAAACTACGCAAAATTTTTCACCTTCTTTTACGAGCTTTTCAATTTCATGTAAAAATCCTACTCTAATATTTTCGTAATAGTTGAGTACAATACTTTGTATAGTGTTTCTGGATTTTGGTAAATCGAAGCCATTACCTCGCATTACATCGCGTAGATCTTGTGATTTGGTGAAAGCTGAAAAAGCAAAACCATCAACAGCCGTAATCCTAGCTAAAACAGCTTCCATACTCCTCTCCGTTTTATTACTAAAAAATTTATGCAACTTTTGCTGTTTACAAGGTACAGGATTGGCTTCTGGAGCTTTTGTTTTACGGCACACAACAATATTATGTTTTTTCAAATGCGTGTGCAGCCCTTTTGTTGAGCCACCTTTCGTTAATAATATTTGACTGCATTTTTTGCACTGAGCTGACTCGTCGTTGTCGCGCGCAACTAAAAAATAGAACCACACGGAAGACTCCTCTTCCGCCTTTGTTTTATGTGCAACAAAACCTGTACGAAATAAATTTCAATTTCATTACAGTGATTCTTTATTTAATGAAAATGAAATACTTCGTATAAAAATGGATGAGTGCGAGGTATTCCACTTCACCGAAGTTATAAATATATCTATATTTACCTGAAGTGGACGGCTTTTCAGTCATATTTAATTATTCTTATTATTCATCAATCAATTATGCGCGCAAAAATAACAATGAAACCAGCTGATTTCTACGTCAACAGTGTTTTAAACGCTAACCCCGGGATTTCGGGATCCCGGGATCCCGGGATGACATCCCTAGTCTCTACACACTTCTATCGAGCTCATGAGTATCCATTAAACGATGTCTGGTGTGAGCTCTTACCAGGGATGAGACCCCCGATTTATTCGGTTTCCGAGGAGTACTTGTAAGTTCATAAACATAAAAGGAACAAGTGGATTTGAGTGGAAAGACCTGACTAGAGCGTAGTTGGACTATTTTTAGAGTTTTCAAAAAGTTTAAAAGAGACCATGGGTAAAAGCGCGCAACCAGTACCAAGAAGGATGGGAATGATCGACCACCTCCTCGCGGGCTTGCTTGATTTACAGTTGCCTAATTCGTCGCATAAACATCTCCTACGAGCCCCTCCTCGAACTTTCGGATGGTGGATTCTAGTTGCCTTTTACGACAGGTATATCTTACCGAGGGTATATTATAAGCCCCCTAACCCGCTGGTGAAGACAACCCGGTAATTTTGCTTTGTATAGTTTTCATACTAAAGGCGGGGCTCCAGAGAAGTTGCTTAGCCTTATCCCACTGGGTGGTATTATGAAGCAATTCTGCATTCAAATTTCTATGCCCAATTAAAAATAATTTATTGGAGCTACAAATATTTTTGTAAAATTGCAAAACCAACATGTCAATAATATTTCAATTAGTTAATTTACATGTTCGAAAACATACAAACATTTATCAATTCCCAAAAAAAAAACTTCACAGCTGCACGCAGCCAATGCCATCGCAATTTATTAATTTCAAACACCCACACCCACTGCAAAAGCGCCCACTAAACAGGACGCATGCGCGCAACTTATAAAAATAAGCTAAGCAAATATGAATGCAACAAAGCTCAATGGCATGTGTGTGAGTGTGTTTGTGTGTGCCACATGAAGCGTGCCGATCGTCAAGCGCATGTGCCAAGCATCCATTAAACTAACTAACTGGCTGAGTGCTTACAAAAGTGCGCGTGTGCCACAGCGAAAACCAAACGAGCTCCACACTGCTAGCCAACAGCCTAGTACGAGCCAGTTGCGAGTCTGTCAGTTGCCATCAAAATCATGTTTGTTAGTTGCAACTTGCAATGGGCTGAATGGAGGAGGAGGCTGTGTATGGAGAAATCGCTGCAAATTGGCAGAGGAGGCGGTGGCGGCGGCTAAATTGAATTGCAACGCAAGACAACAACTCGACAAGACGACAAGCTGACAAAACGACATGCGGCGTGCTGGTCAAAAACTGCCCACTCGCCCCCCCGCTTTGTCAATGAGGCAGACGCACGACCTGTTTTCTACTACAAAGCGCATTTTTTTGGCTGCAAATATTAAGCCATAAGTTGGAGCGCCGTAAAGCACACTATGCTGTGTTAGTATGAGCTTGAAGTGAGTTTGAACGTACTTGAAAAGGGGGCGAGTGATCAAAGTTCGCTGACTTTCCTTCTTCATTCACATGGAAAGATTCTGCCGCCGACCTTTATGAGCCTCAGTTCCCTTCGATACTTGTCGTTGGTATCGTCGGAAAGTCCACCTTGACTTCCGTAGATGTTTTCTCTCTAGTGCTCCAAGACCCATCCCATCTACATTCAACACTGCCCATGATGCCGAGAAATGCAATAGCACAGGTATAATGAGAGACTTATATCGAGAAAGGACTTTACTTGTTATCATTAGAGGGCGACTAAAGTCGACTTCGCGGAGCTCCTCATCAGCAAACAAATCTTCATAATATAGAGTCTTTCCCTAAAAGAAACTCATTTATGTCTGTGACCAGTGAACTGCTTCGCGGATGGATCGAAGTAGAAAGTCGTATGTTGACTGTTTACTTTATTGCTTTCCAAGCTCAAGTCCCAGCAATAAAGGATGTACTGGATGGGGATTCCCTCCAGCGCTACTATGGAATCCAGTACTTACTGCGACAAGATTTTTTTCCGAGTAGATTCCAAGCTCTCTTCCATGCTCATTGAGTTCACCATCCTCCATCAAAGTACACGCGGTGGGCCTCAACATATTAGAAACCCCTTCCCACTGCAGATCCATGAATGATGACGAGGTGACATCTACCTTCGATTACTTTGGTATTCAAAGACGTAACCGCAATTTCATGTGGTATCGTAACGGACCTTTATATGGCCCAAGTGAGCCTAACGTATGAGGCCCCTGCAGGTTGGAGAGCTTAGCATATCTATACCCACGGAAAGGAATGCCTGAGCGCCACCTATCGTCTGAAGCCCTTGTATACCTCTTTCTCTCTTCGCGGATTATTATATCGTCTGAGTGAGCCTCCCGCATGAGGGGTGGCCACCACTTAACCCAATCAGACAACTAAGCGAACTTTTATAAGTATCCTCTTGAGCTGCTATGCTGATTCATCTCCTTGTATGTACGGATGTTTGTACGCAGTACAATCTCAAACCACAAAGTTACCTGAATCAACTTATAAAGTTAGTGGGGCGAAGTTTGTTGTGCTTCGCAGAAATCCAATACACGCAGGCACGCATGCGCAGCACAGCAAAACCCCAAAGCCTACATATAAGACGTGCTTAAAGTACGAAACTGTAATAAACACGAACACCAACAACAACAACAACAGCAGTTGATAATAACAACAACAACTGCTAGCCACCCCAAACAAAGAAAGACACAGTTTAAGTAAAAAGAAGGCAATAAGAGCCAAGCCAAGTAATGTAAGTCGTCTGTACTTATACAATAACAGCAAAAAAAAAAAAAACTAGGCAGGTGTTCACCTCGCGTGGGAAACACACGACAAAATCGGTTCTCACGATTCGAAAATCCGGCACAAACACATAGCACATATCTATACAGCAGTGCAGCGCGCATACCGAGTAGTTTGTTGTTGTTGTGGGACAAGGTAGTAATGGAGCTGAAGGCGAGGTACGAGATTGAAGCACGGCTGGTTGTTTGTTAGCTTGGTGTGGTGGCTTGGCATACCTGCACACAAAGGCACCATCAGTGCGATTACAACAACAACACCAGCAATCAAGTAACCACCACCATTTGTTCGTCGTTGTTGGTTCATTTGTTGGCTCGATGCGTCGTCACACCAACTGACGCTCGTCATTTGAGACTTTTTTGTGTTTTTCTGTTGTCTTTAATTGTAATGTGCAATTGGTATGTTCAATGAGTGTATGTGTGTTTGATCGCATTTGTTATGCATCAGCTACATTATAAGGTGCTTATCAATGTTATTATTACAATCTTACCTTGTTGTTGTTTTTGTAGTTGTTGTTATGTTGTGCGTTTCTTGCACTGTTCTTTATTTAAATTTTTACTGTCGATCCTCAAACTGTCATACAGTGTACGATTTTGGCAGCTATATATCGAAGTCTAAACAACTCCTCCGACACGCCACAGCCCCGGAGCTTAGGTATACCTATCGTAAAGTCGCTTGAAATCCATGACCCAAAGTTTCGTTGCGGTCAAAAACATCGTTCTAACGGCATTCTGGGTGGTTCCAGAAGGTTCTAATATCAGTGCGACACCTAACGGATTTTTTTATTGTCATCGGTTTTAAAGCCGGTGTCCATTTTCATGTTTCTAGCTTGCCAAGAAGCTGCTCAAAATCGTTTACAAAATTCCCTCGGTTTTTGAGACATTTTCAGCGACTTTTAGTTATTTCGACCACCGCGCCATCTATCAGAATTTTCATTTCTACAAATTGTACCGCCATCGTGGGTCTAACAAGTCGCTCAGGCAGCAGTTGGGCTGGCTTCAGAAAGTAAAGCTGTGCGCCCAGATGTCGCACTCTCCGAAACTTTCGGTTTGAGCAAATAAACAAACCCAAGCGCCATCTATGGCCTAAATAAATTGTAGATATTTTTCTTTACCACGAAGTGCTAGTTCCTCATCGTACCGGCTGCGTATCTGCCAAAGGACTGCCCACATTGCTAACACACTCATAAGCTTTCAATAACAAAGTATCACCCGAGGGCCACCTACCGTCTGATTTTTTCGTAGACCTACGGTTTGAACCGAGCCGAGCCGACAAGAATGAGGGGCTTTCAAAAATATACTGAGTGCACAGCCTGGGATAAATAAACCTTAACGAACCCAATGAGCTCCTCAGAGCACCTGTAGTCTACTACTGACAGCCAGCAGAACCGTGAGCTCACTACTGCGCGCCATGCTCTGTTGACAAATAATCAATCGCAGCAATCAGCGCAGCAGGTTCCCGGAACTTTGCTATTTTTTCAGGACCCTGAGGATTGGAAATAAAGCGGTTCGGCTATTATCTCACTTCCGAATACACTACAATGAACAGGCAGCTTAAACCTGAGACTTAAATCAAGCACCTGTCAGAGAACTTCTACCACTACAACATTACTTTTCAGCTTCGATCCATCCGAGATCCAGTCCCCCGATCCACGGAGGTATATTTAGCATAATAGTTGGCATAATTTTAGTTTGTCTTGGAAACGGAATGTTTTCTTCGGGAGAAGTGTCCCTTGGTGTAGTTTGCTGGTTGTAGGACCTAAGACTTCCTTAGTTCTGGGTTCTAAGCAGCGCTCTCGACGTGGCCATGATGAAATGCCCATATAATATCTGAACAGTCTCTAGTCTCGTGTCACTAGTCTTGCTACTCGTCTTCTCAAATTGAAGTAGGCACTACCGAGAAATTTTCCAGCACCCCATCAGCAAGGGTCGGAGCTTCAATAAATACCTCTGCTAGTCCTGGCAACCTTGTCTGACTTGAAATAAATTTTTTTTTTTTCATCGAAAAAGTTATACAATTTTGTACACTGAAACCTCAAAATCATACACTGTACGCCATAAAGCCAGCCCGCTAGTTAGTAGTCAGTGAGTAAACTTGTCGTCCAATGAGTTTAAATTTAGCAATACGCCAAGAAGCGTTAAATAGCAATACGCTCTTTATTGGACTGCTATATGCAAGCTTTTTATTTCCATTTTTTGTGAGCCTCGTTGCGGGCGCGTGTTAACCACAAGCGCTACTGCGCTACAAGGCTCATTCCCGCTCATTCATAGTGAACTTCGACAAACTTTTAGCTGTACCTACTCAGCGTGTTAGCACACAGTGGGTGTTGTTGGAGGGGTTGACTGGTTCTGTCTGTTTTCTTTACTGATCGTTGTGCTGATTGGATGACTCGAATTGAATTTGGAATTGTCTTGTTTGTGGGGCTTCAATTTTTATTGAAGGACATTCAAATGCATGCCATTATAATGGCACAATGATAGCGTGGCTACTGGAAGTTTTATTCTTGTAAACATTTACATTTGTGATTTTTTTAAATGAAGTTGTACCAGATTTTTATTTCTTCAGGTGTCTTAAGGGGCCTTTGTTTGTGTGTCCCACACAGCAAGTTGCATGAATTGCTGCTAATTTTAACGAGTGTGTGGACAATGCTGACACCCTCCTCCGATCTACTCCCTATAAGGTCTTACACCACGCAGGCTGTACTAGAGGGTAGCATAGTAAATTATCTGCAATTTTTTTTGACAGGTATGAGGTTAATATAATTTCCTATATTCCCTAATAAGTGCCAGCAAACTACTTCAAACAGATTCAGTCGATCTTTAAAAGTGGCCTATGTTAGACTGTAGTGTAGTACTTTTATTTTAATTTTTGACAGTTATGAGGTGAAAAAAATACCATTTTTCCCAATAAGTTCTAGAAAACTATTTGATTCTAAAAAATATATATTTTTTTACGGTTTGTCCCGGTATCAAAAATGTAATAATTTGACAATTCAAAAGAAAACTAAAACGGTGAATTTGTTAAAAGTCAATAACTGCCACTGACACTTATGGGGTGAGTTAATTTCAGCAAAGTAAAATATAACTCCCCACAATACTTTAGACGGCTTGAGGGAAAGTGTTGACACTTTTCGTGGTGAATGTAGTAAGGTTTGAGCTGGCAATAATTCCTATTACTGGCTACACTTTAAGTTCAGTGCCGATTCCGTTAAATCGAATTGGAAATATTTGAATTCGTACTTTTGACAGTTATGAGGTGAATATAATTTTACATTGTTTATTGAAAAATATAAAAACGTTGACACGTTTCGTGGTGAATGTAGTAAGATTTAAGCTAGCAATAATTCCTATTACTGGCTACACTTGAAGTTCAGTGCCGATTCCTATAAACCGAATTGGAAATATTTTAATTCGTACGTTTGACAGTTATAAGGTGAATATAATTTTACATTCTTTATGGAAAAATATGTAGTTTGATGCTTTTACTGTAAAAACTGCCTTATAGGGCTCGAATTTCCGTTCCGATTTTGACAAAACAAATTTGAAAAATTTTGGTTTTTGACAGTTATGAGGTGAATATAATTTCAAACTTTTGGAAATTAGAATTAAAAAAATTATTTCACTATGGGTAGAGAAATATATCTTATCGCTTGATGCATGCTCAAGAATTTAAAAGTTTAATATTTCAAAAGGGAAACATTCACACGTTTCGTGGTGAAATTGCCAAGGTTCGATTATTTTCCATTCAACATGCGCAAACCCCTTCTAAGCTGTTACCCTTCCGAGGTCCCGATTGAGATGGAAAAAGCTGACTGTTATAGGGTGAGTTATGTAGTACATCTCAAAACTCGGCTCCGATTCTGATAAAACCAATTTTTGAAAAATTTTGGTTTTTGACATTTGGGAGGTAAATAAAATTTCATACTTTTGCATATTAGAATTAAAAAAATAATTTCAAATATTTCTTATTAAGGTACTTTACCAACGTTTGGCGCATGCTCAAGAAATCAAAAATTTAATAGATCAAAAGTGAAACTTTGACACTTTTCGTGGTGAATTTGACAAGGTTCGATCGATTGCCTCAGAGGTCCTATTGGAGATAGAAAAAACTAGATTGTAATTGAAGTCCATAAAGAGCCAAACTTACAAAAAGTGAGCTCACCACAGCACAGCAAAAAATCCCAACTCACTATGCGGTCTGTGTGTCGCACACGTGCAACATTTCAGTGCCACTTACCATGCGATACTTGGTGTTTATTTTGGTTTGGTTTTCGTTTTTTTTTTTCGTTGCTTATTCTATAATTAACGTTGCACTATAAAATAAACGTACAGGATAACACAAACCAACAAAAGCAACCACGGCCACTTTAAGGGGATTTATGGCAACTAAATACGTGTTAAAATGAGCCGGCAAAGTGACGTGTCCTCGAAGTGTGTGTGTGCCACATGTGTTGAGTAGAAGAAGTCCTTTCGAATACCAACAACAAATAGGCATACACATGTGCAATAAGCAACCTTGCTCAAATCCAACAAAAACAACTATAAGTGAATAGCCAACAAGCGAGTCAGTGCAGTTTACCTTTCCCACGCTTTGCTATAGCAAGTCCTGTGCAAGGATCAACAAATAGTCGTAAATTTCTTATAACAAACATGTGTAAAGGGAGAAATACCTGTATAACAATAATAACCTGTAGGGACAAATGCCTGCGCCCAAATCTCAACTGTGAGGGTATTTCTATTTCACCTCGTATTTGTTTTTGCTTCATGCGTGCACCTTAAACTCACAGTGAACCTGCATTGCACGTGTGCATTACTGTAAAGCACCCTCTGCGGTGCACTCTCAAACAAGTTCCCGTGACCGTTAAATTCACATACCAGCACATGTGTCAGTACTGCTGTGAGCCTAGGATGCATCCAACGGAAAGTACGTGTAAATTTGTTTTGGAATCTGTGTGGAAGTTACGTCTCGCAGCAGGGTGCATGATGAGTTGGTGGTGTGGTGCGGTGCATAGCGTAGAGGCGTAGTAAAATCATTCGTTTCGTCATGCATGTTTAATAAATTAAAAGATATGTAGGAACGTTAGGAACTCCTCTGGCTTTCGCACGGACGCGCATGGCGTACGCAGAGATTTGAACGTCTTGCGATTACTAATGGATATTCGATGGCTGTTAGATGGAATTTTGAAGTAACTTGTAACTAATTTTAAGTAAAATTGCGCTGTCACGTTTAGAGATTTTTTACGCATTAAGGACCCAAACGGCAGATTAAACTGCAATTTCATGTTTAGATGTCAAAACCCGAAATTTTTCAAATTTGTTTTATGAGAATCGTTACGGAAATTGTGCAAGATAATGAAAATTGTTAACAGCAAAATAGTCAAAAGATAGCAAATTACTGTGGTGAATTATAATTTTCATTGCAGAGTTTAAAATTGTATTCACCTCATAACTGTCAAAATCGCAAATTGGAAATTTTCAAACTCAGCTTATCAGAATCGGAACTGAACTGCAAGCGTAGCAATTAGTGGAAATTTCTCCCTGCTAACCAGCAGCGGATAAAATCTTGGGAAAGCACTGGGTAGCGCTAGCCAAAAAAATGGATAAAAAAGTGGGCAATTTTTTCAGCGTGGTTGCTATTCTACCCATGTTGAAGATGATAATTTGTATTGAAAATTATCGAATTATCGACTTTTATTGAACTACGCGTTGGTATTTCTTTATAATATGACAGTTCAAAGGAAAATTTTAGTGGCGAAATTGCTAAGCTTGGACTTTCTAACAGTAAGCCACTGCCACTGACAAAAAACCCAGAGTCATTTTTTGGTATCGCACAGCAATAATTTCGAATATGGTTTTCACCATGGCTAGCTCTGGTTGGAAAGGCTGATAGCTAAAAAAGCAAAACGTACTTAACTCACCACGAAAAGTGTCAACACTTTCCTTTGATCTGTCAGAACAGGAAAGTTCACCATTAAAATGGTACTTCTCGTTTTAAACTTTTGAGCCATTGACAATTGATAGAAATTTGTGGGGAGATACATTTTTCCAAATTGAAATAGTTTTGTAAGACTTACATACTTGAAAAAAAAAAAAATTATATTCACCTCATAACTGTCCAAATCGGAATTGAAACGAAATTGAAACCAAAATCAGAAGTTTAAAAGGGTATAAAATTCAAAGGTAACGGGAATTGTTGACAGTTAAAAATTAGAACTTAACAAATTCACCACGGGAAGTGGCAAAATTTCCTTTAATATCCACCGTTTTATTACTGGCCCCTACTATAGCAAAGATTTAGGTGAGATATATTTTTCTAAGGGAAAATAGTTTGAAAATAATAATTAGCAAGGCAAACAAATTATATTCACCTCATAACTGTCAAAACAGTAAATGAAATTATTTTAATTTAAATGAAAGCTTGCTTTAACAGGAGGGAAAATTCCAAGGCAACGGCAAATGTGGAAGTATTTAAGGGAGAATATTGAAAATGCGTATAGTTTAAGATTAATCCCGAATACCTCAAGAAAATAAAAGAGAAAGGTAAAAGTGGGAGTGGCACTTCTCCAATTAGGGATAGGGATAGGGGTATGGCAGAATATTTTCCCATGATCAAATATAATTGTTACTAATTTGCAAGATCCTAGAACTATATTCAGTCAACAAAAGAAATGAAAAAGGGACAGGGATAGGAATTGGAAAAGGGAGAAAATACGAAAAGAAGGAAAAAGGGGAAGTCGGAGCATTAATTTTTGGAGAGTTAATTTTTGAGCACAAAAATGTAGCCAATATGGTGCATGTCCTTCGAAGGCACTGTTAATAGGCAAAAAGACACTAGAGATAGCCGATAATTGAGTGATCCGAAAGACGGAAAAATGTGATTAAATGTTTTTAAAAAATAAAAAAAAAAAAAAATAAAAAATGGAACAGGATTACTAATAGATATTTGGCGAAAAACCTAAAACCGACCTACAAAAATTGCCAATTAGAGCCGATAAGCGTGTATCAGGCTGGCGGAAAGTTCTAATTGCTGATAACAGACAAAACCTAATGACAAATATCGTCCTACGTGGATTAATGCAAAGTGCTATCGCCACGAGACGACCGACGTCTAGACACGTGACACAAGACGAATTGACTAAATTGCAAAGGCGACAAGTTGCATGTGGCCACAAGCGTAGTAGTTGAGCCTGCCTAGCTGACGCGACTCAAAACACTTATGAGCAACAGACTAAAGATTGACATTTAGAAAATGACAAAATGACAAAAAAACAACTCGCACCACAACAACTTATGACGGATGGCGATGGTTTGTAATTGGAACAGTTTAGTGTCACGCTGCAGGGGGCGTAAACGGCTGAGACATGAAATGTTTATTTAAGATGCGAGTTTGTTTTTTTTTTTTTTTTTTTTTTGTTCTTTCGAGGGAAAAAATAATAATTTGACGACAAGCAGGCAGCCGAGTAATTGGAGGAGTCGTCGTCGTCGTAAAAAAGGATAAACATTTTAGCGCGCATGAGTCAAGCGAAGATGGCTAGCTGCTCCTAAAAAAGAAGGACATGGCATAATTGTTCGTCGCGCGCCTCAAAAAAATAAAATTATCATGCGACACCGTAATTCACTCGAAAATTGATTATGTTGTGGTCTATGGCACACGTACTTGAAATGCTTTTTTTCGTTCTTTTAAAACGCATTTGTGGCACACATCAAGCGCATGAACCGAACGCCCTCACACGCGCCCACGATCCCGTTTTGTTGCAACTACACTTCAAAGCGAAAAATGCGAAAATTTCACTGGAATGTAATTCAAACGTCCAACGTCTCAAGTGCTAACCAGCAAACAAACCAGATGAGGAATACAAGAGTTGAGACTAGCCGCTCGATATTCCTCCTAAAAAAAAACACGCGCTAGCACGGGCCACTTGAGCATCTTGAAGTGATTTCAGCAGAATGAAAACATAACCACAGCATACTTAAAGGCGTGCAAGCCTTGACAAACACCCATACTGCTGATCTTCATTGAATTTGCTATGCGTAAACTAAAAAGAGTTCATGTGGTTCCAATAAACAATGTCAGCATCGCCTCTGGGTCGATCGTATTACAAGATATTTGTATTTTTTGCTTCCTCGTAGCGTCGTTTCTTGTTACGTCTTGCCCTTTGATATCTTTGATAAACAAAACAACAATAACACTGCATTTAAGTAAGAAGACGTGACTAACACTTGTCTCGACGGCTATGACATATAATATCTACCACACCAAACGATCGCAGCGTGACAAATTTATGTCTAACCCCCGTCGAGTTTTAGGACGATAACATCGATCGATCCTGTTGGGTTATCAAAAAAAATTCAAAATAAATACTTTAAAGAATCATGCAAGAAAATCTAAGTGCTGGCGTAGACGATATTTATATACCCACTGCGAGATTATGAGATAAATCGAGCTATAACAAGTAAGGAAAGCTCTCTTCGGCTGTGCAGGCTATATACCTTTCATAAATAAGCGTCACGATTTCCACTGTTCGATCCCCAGTACAGCATGTGTGAATTTAACTTTAGCTCATACCGAAGTGATCGGAACTATCGATTATATAGGGGCGATGTGTTATATTGGTCCAATCGCACTGATTTTTAACATCAACATTCCACATTCCAAAATAGCAATAGTTACGAAATTTCACGTTCCTACCTATATAATTACAGGAGTTATAGCCCAAAATAAGTTTATCGGAACAATCGATTGTATGGGAGCTATGAACAGTTTCCGACAAATGATTATTCTCATATAAAATAACGCCTCCATACCAAATTTCATCGAGATATCTCTAAAATTGAGGGACTAGTTTTCATACAAACAGACGGAAAGACGGACATGGCTAAATAGAATCAGCTCATCGTCCTGATCATAACGGTATACTTATTAGTGGGTCTATCTCTTCTTCTTCTCATACTTACAAACATCGGACCAAAGTTATAATACCATTTCATGTTCATGAAAGGTATAAAAACAGATTTATTTCGTCTAGGGACTTCCTATATCCGTAATACTCGCCTAAATCCTTGGGTTTGTTCTTTCTCGCGATAACAGGTTAGGCTAGGTCAGGTGGCAGCTGCCTGGCTCAGAGTTCAACTCGTTCGGACACGTTTACTGTTCGTTGTGATACCGAGAATAAACCTCCGGACACCTAAATAATCCAAACCGAGATATCTGCGCCGCCTCATCGTAGCGAAAGCTGGACAGCTGACGGAGGAGTGATATGATGATTCCACCTCGTTACTCCCCATGTAGCTCACACAGCTGGGATTGCCCAGAATACTCAACCTCACCGTCATAAGAAAAAGAGCCCACCGGGCAGTGCCGTGTCAACGGAAGCATCATCACCAGAGGTGTCCCTTGGAGAACCCTAGTAGATCCGTTGATTGCATGGCGTCGATAACTCGCCAGAAGGGCATCGACACCTGACAAGAAATGGGATGAGTCCAACGCTTGCTTAGCTGATCTGAACCAGACCCGCCCAGAAGTAGACTGAAGGTAGCACGCTATCTTTTTGCTCGAAGCATCCCCTCTATAAGTTTTACAACCGAATGGAGAGCCCTTTCAGTAGACCTGTTTTTGCAGTAAGCAAGTAAATCAGGCATTCCAGCGAGGAGAGACTGTTTGAGCTGAGGTCTTTGGGAGATACATGAAATAATTTCCCGGCCTTTCCCCACCTCAAACAGTTTGGAGCCAGCTAGCTTCAAGAAATTCCCCGAGATCTCTGTAGTTGCACAGGAGTTATGGCATCAGAGCCCCGCGACTTGTAGGACTTAAAAGGTTTAATGGGCCCATACAAGCTGGCTGTCATCAACAGATATGACCTGCGGAGCCCCAATAAATCAGCTAAAACAACAACGATATGTTTTCGAAACACGATGGTCTGGGAGCACAAGTCAAACTAACAGGGACGCCTGAGCAGTGGGTGCAGTGGAGTCGGTAGCATTCTTGGTACGATAAAATGGAAATCCGCCTAACGATCTCGATATTCGATCTCAGCGAATGCAACGAGATGGGTTTACCAAGGCTAATTTGAGTTGAGAGAGAGTAAGTAGATTATGGCGAGACACATCGCTGCTCTCTTGAATGGAGTTAGCCACCCATTACCAAAAGATGATGAGAAACCATATCGCACATTTGAAGATGATTTCGCCGGCGCTGATGGACTTCGATATAAAAAAACGTGGAGTCGAAAGCTGTGAATATGAGTAGATGGAGATGCTGTCTGAGACCAATAATGCCCGATTAATGATAATAAACATTAGATGGACTCTGAAGTATTCGAGATAAAGGTTCTATAGAACATTTATGGTCCTTCTTGCGAACTAAAGTCCACTGGCTTCTCTGGTTGGGTAATGTCTGGCGGGAAAGGTATCCTATCGACACGCGAATTCGACAGGCGAGGAAGGAGAGGCCTAGCCAATAGATGATAATGATGATGATGATGGATGATGATGATGGCCTACTGGTGGTAGGTTTTTTGATCTGTTGAAGGAATAAGGGACAAAGTGAAGCGTGTACCAAGTCCATCGTCATAAACTTACAATCTCATATGACTCACCATCCCAACAGACATCGACCTAGATTTCCCATATGCCACCCCAAAGCTTATCTTCCACGCTTCTTTAGCTCAGCACGCCAAACATTCCTTAAACTTTCGCAACAGAATACACAACTTACATTATCCATGAGCCCAACGCGTGGCCCACGCACGCCGCATCATTACCAAAACGCCGAGGCAGCAGTCGCAGTAGACTCAAAATTTGTCTCAAAACATGCTGCATAAAAAAGTGAAAACAAATTAACAATCCATCCAACTACAAGTCAAGTCAAGAAGCTTGAGGTTGAGCACACAACCAACACGCTTACCAAAAGATCCTTGAAGTACAAAAGTATAAGCCTTAACGATCGTGTCATCGTTCATAAAAAATGAAAAATTGCTGATCGCTACTTGATCAGCGATCATAACACATAATTGTGGTGTTTTTCATTTATTTTTATTTTTTATTTATAGCAACAACTAAATAAAAAACACCTACGCTTAATTTGAGTGTGCGAGAGACGGAATAAATGTAGATCATTAAAAAAAACAAAAAAATCTAAAAAAAATGTGTTTGAGTAGCATCAGTAGGAGTTTTCGTTAGCTCCTTTTCGATACGAATTAAGTGAGGTGAAAATAAAACAAGCAAAACGTTACAAAAACGCCTGCTTTATTACTTTAAATAGCAACAAAATATTGTCAAATTGCTTCCCACGATCACAACAAAAGATCAGCCAGCAGCGAGCAGCAACAATAACCAGCAATCTGCCTTCAATAAACAAAAATTTATTGAGTAGCGACATGAGGTAGAAAAAACTCACTGAAACACTATACAATTTCATGCATACGTAAATATGCTTTAAATATCCTTAAGAAAGGACGATGGAGGAGCAGAGCCAAAAATTACAATAAAACAGCTAGCAGTATCTTTCGTTTGCAACAAATGTGCTGTTTCATAAAATGATTATCCAAATGTTTTTGCTGCCTTAAAGTAACTCCTTTATTCAGGATCCAATTTTTTTTTTTTTTTTTTTTTTTTTTTTTTTTTTTTTGTGACTAACCAATCTTAATTTTTCCCTATTATCTTCCTTTCAAAGCAGCAATAAATTGTTGTAGGCTATTCAAGCGTTGAAAATCGAAAATATTCTCCCACGATCGTTTTTCTATATGGAGTTTTTATAACACTAAAAAATATTGTATAGTGACTCTATATCCCTTGAGGATCCTTAAGAAAAATGAACACGTGTTCGATAAATTTTTTTTTTACGTTCATCGTGCTCAGCCAATGTTTATGGCTGATTTGTGTTGGTAAGCAGTTTGTGTGGAAGACTGCATAATCTTTTTCCAAATATTAAAACCTGCTATTTGTTGTTGTATGGTGTAGACTTTCATGCCATTCAAAATTTACAAAAAAAAAAAAAAATAAGATAGCAGGACACTTGGGCCAAAGTAAAAACCGGAGCAAACAAGCAACGAGGAACGGAGCACACAAAAACCAAAAGTGATCATTAAATGGTCCAAGTGTTTGCAGTAACAAAAAAAATTAACAACAAATAAAGTGAACGTATAAAGAAAAAATAAAAGAAAAAAAAAAAAAAATCACAAAAAAAAAATTACTTGATCCTTAAGGCACTATCCTTCTTTTGCGAAAAACACGGCTTGCATTCAAAAGTGTGGGAACATGACCGAACGCTAGTTTCACACGATCCCAGAGCCAGGATAAGCACTCCTTCGACATGAAATGAATTACTTTCATGCCCATTATCCTTATGGCATACTCACTCAAAAGAAATCGAAACAAAAAAATCCATGATCACTGATCACTATCAACAGTCAGCCAGCAGGTGCGAGTGAGCACGCTTGCTACACCACTCTCGCTCACACGCAGGTTAAATCTGACACACCATACACACTCAACAAAAACAACTGTGAGCTCATCTGTGACGGAGCATAAAACGCACCTGCCATTTTTTTTGTAGGGATTTTTGTATAGCTCCTTTTGTTTGGGCACGTAGATCCTGTTGACGTTCCCACGTTCGTTAAAGCGGCTGCTGCTGTTGCTGACTTGTTTATGCGTTGCAATGGAATTTTATTATGATTTTTGTATCTTCTTTTCACTCACGCTCTCTCTCACTCTCTTTTTATACAACGGACCTGCTATAGATTGAGCATGCGATTTGTTGTTGCTGAGGATTATTGAGGTGCGCTCAGTTGTTGAGACGAATTTTTGTATAAAAGCCGCATGCACGACAGGACTCAACATCATTCGAACGATAGCATTCGTGAGCAAAACACAAGTAAGCAACAGAGCTCAAATTTACTTTAAATTTTTAAAAATTTTCTTCACGAATTGAAAAATAAAATCAACTAAAAATGTTTACCGAACAATACGAGAACACAGTCAACATGACTACTGAGGTCAGGAAGCAGAAGAAGACCAGCTACAGCATTAAACATTTGCTCAAGCAACTTTTTAAACAACAAAAACAAGCAAAGCAGCAGCAACAACAACAAGAGCTCTTTGATAATTTCGAAAACACAAAGAAAGCCAACTCTTTGGAATCACTTGAGTCGCTAGAAAATTCACGCAACGCCTCTTTGGAGTCTGAAGCTGAATGCATCTCACTGGAATCCTGTGAAAATGACGCCAACGAACGTTTAGCTGCCTCCTCTACACCCTCCTGCGAATTGGAAGATTATGATTTGGCTGATATCACCAGTGTGCCAGTACATTTTCTACGCACAGCTCATGGCACCTTCTTTTGGACGGCCAACTCTGATATACCTGCTGATAATGATTTGATTGAGCCTCTGAACTGCAGCACAAACAATCAGATCGCTACCACACAACACATCATGCAAGATCGTTGGGCGCAGGCTTGAGAGCGGTGACTGCTGAGTGAGCTGAGAAAGTAAAAGTGCCTTAGATCCATTATTGTCTTCCAGATCAAAATTCATTTTTTGATCAACACCAGATGCTGAAACGTAAAGCTTTATTTGTTTGTGATATTTTTTGAAGGAGAGAAAAAAAAAAGAATATTTAAAAATTATATTTTTATAAAGAAAAAAAAACTATATTTTATAATTAAAAACTAAGAAAAAAAAAACAAATACTATTGTCTTCTCTTTTTATTTTTTTTTTTTTGTTTGGGATTCGGTGCTTGTTCTTTCGCTCTTTTTGGGAAGCAGTTTCGACTTTGTTTTTATCTGCATATTGTTTACTATTTTTTGTTTCTTTAGGTCGGACTACAAAAAAAAAAATTGGACCAATTGGAATTGAATTTTTCTTCATTACAGCTCAATTAGTGTATAATGTCTAACAAGAGCGCCAATAATTGCTTCTTCAGCATATTAATAGCCAATTAGAAACCAAAAAATCGGTCGAGTTTGGCGCTAGCTTCCCAGGAACGTCGTTACTCGGCGCCTGCGATGAGCAAAGATCTAATTATAGATATTCTGAAGAAGTTTTCTCTCATTTTAGAAATTTACTGTTCCCAACTGTTCCTTCGAAGATTTAATGTGTACCTATTCCAGCAGCTAGGGTGTCTTGCTCAGAAACAAAAAGAGTTACTCGCATCCATAGCTGGTAAGCTCTGCTTTGGTAATCTATCATCAAGTTCAGGATATCGCACTTTAAAGAGTCATATGAACGTATGTATGTCAGAAGTCTTTCAGCTCCATCGTAAGAGCTCGTGCAGAGACTACATACCCTACCAACTATCTATGGGCAAAAAATCAAAAAGGGCCTAGGTTTCATTTCTCAATCATAATACAATCGATTCACCCTGTTTAGTGAAGTTTGCATACTTTTAGGCACTGTTGTTTTTCATACCAATTCCTTAAAAAGAAATTGTTTTTTTTTTTTTTTGCAAAAATCGTGTGCCGAAAAGTATGTAATTTTTGTGAGTCGGGTTCCAAATTGAGATAGAGGTCGCACAGTTAGGTGTTTTGCCAATTTACGCGGCTAAGAACTGATCAGAGAAGAATTCGAATGAAAAGGGTCTGACTCATTATTATTTTATTTAATTATTTTATTTTATTTTAGTTTGTTTTGTTTAATTTAATTATTTTTTTTAGATTTTATTTTATTTGTTTTTTGTTATTCAAAATAGTTTTATTTTATTTTATTCTTTTTAATTTTTTTTTATTGGATTAAGATGTTTTATTTTATTTTTTTTTTTAATTTTATTTCATTAAATTTTATTTTATGTTTTTTTTAACTTAATTTAATTTAATTTAATTTATTCTAACTCATTTTTTTATTTTATTTAATTTTTTTATTTTATTTATTTTTTATTTTATTTTATTTTATTTTATTTTATTTTGTTTTATTTTATTTTATTTTATTTTATTTTATTTTATTTTATTTTATTTTATTTTATTTTATTTTATTTTATTTTATTTTATTTTATTTTATTTTATTTTTTTTATTTTTTTTAATTTTTTAATTTTATTTTATTTTATTTTATTTTATTTTATTTTATTTTATTTTATTGTATTTTATTTTATTTTATTTTATTTTATTTTATTTTATTTTATTTTATTTTATTTTATTTTATTTTATTTTATTTTATTTTATTTTATTTTATTTTATTTTATTTTATTTTATTTTATTTTATTTTATTTTATTTTATTTTATTTTATTTTATTTTATTTTATTTTATTTTATTTTATTTTATTTTATTTTATTTTATTTTATTTTATTTTATTTTATTTTATTTTATTTTAATTCAATTGATATTATTTTTTTTATTTTATTTAACTGATTTATTTAATTTATTTAGTTTTATTTTTTAATTAATATTTTATTTTCCTATTTTAAAATTTTTTAAATTTATTTTATTTTATTTTTTTTTATATATTTTTTTTTAAATTTATGTATAGAGATGAAAAAGATGAAGTAAGGAGTGTATAGGGGATAAAGGGTGAGGAAGGTTAATCTCCGGTCAGCTATGCAATTCTAATAAAAAACCTAACAAATCTATTAACAAAAATTATAGTTGCAAACCTTAGAGTTAAAATTCTCACAACTAACAACAGCTCAATTATTGTTTCCTCATTTATTAATTACATACTTTAGTGTACAATTTCTTTTTCCCCTCAAATTTCCAATTTCTTTGTGAACTTCCGCCATCTAATATTCATAATTATTTGTTTGATAGCTCTTTTGCTATGGTCCATCTTCATTTAAAGCTGTGAATTTGTCTGCTTGATTTAATTTCTACCTACCTTTTCCCATACTCACACCATCTTTCACTGGTCACTTACTTTGTAGTTTATCCATTTTGCCGATTCCTGTTGCTCATTTCAATTAGTCTAATTGGTATCTTGTTAATATGCTCAATAGCCGCTAGGTGTCGTTAAGAGTGCTATATTTAAAAATTTAATTTTAATTTCTTGTTGCTATTGTTGTAGCTGCAAATGAGCATTTAAGGTGTTTGGGAAACGCTGCTAGTGTGACAGTGTTTTAACGGATATGAATCCGATATTTTGAAAACATTTGAGCGTGGGATTTGATTAATTTGTTAATCAAATCTTCAAGACCCTCTCACAACAATTTTTTACCGGAAATATTAACATCAAAAATTATTCAGAATAGTATTTTTCTTGATAAGCACAAGGCTTCGCCTTTAGAAACTCTGGCAAACAGTGGAAGAAGCACTTCTCAATCTTCAGCTCCTCACTGCAGCTCCTAAAGAAAACTTTCGTTCAGTAGTACACCCATATTAATACCTCAGGGGCTTTCCTCTATAAAAACATAACTTGCTATAGGTACTCGAAACGGATGTAGGAGCTTCAGTTAGTAGCTACTGAGCCTCCTTCATGGTTGTTAGTTTAGCTCGAAAGATCCTGAAAAAGCTTGGTAACCTAAAATTTTTAGCAGAGCGGATTTCCCCCCTGCTGGTAACGGGTTTAAAATATGCCCGATGTAGGCATACCGGTCGTAAGAGGCGACTAATATCGATGGTTGACATGACCTAGAAGGTTCCACCGATCATACCTTTCGTTACCGCGACAGTCGGGGAGTACCGCAAGAGACTACCGAAGCGTACCGGATGTGAGATCCGGTCAAGGACTGTCATAACTCCCCAGCACCTGTTTTGTTTTAAAAAACATCAACAGCAACAGAGCGCTTTTAGGATTCTTATGGCGACCTTCATTCCGAGTGAATAAATTTTATTTAGGGGAAGGACGGTTTAATAGACATCGAGTTTGTGCCCATCCTTACTACTTTTATATATTGGCTGCCTAACTTCTACTGTTTTGTCAGGTTTAAGAGGCCCATCAGAAGACGGTACCAGTTCTAGCTCAATACCCAAGCAATGCTTTCAACTGACCACTTTTACATACCGATGCCATTGGTGGTGGCTTTTATCGCCCATCGCATTACTTGGCAACTCGTTCTTAACAGGTTCCCATCAGAGCGGTTGAAAGGTAGCTTCGCTTTGGCTAATTCGCAAGCGGTTCCATTTGGTTTAGTTTAGGGGTAGTTCTGGATGTGGATTAGTGGTATTGCCATCTTCATTGGTATACCTAAAGGTCTGATATGAATATAACCTGCAAGAAAATTTCGGAAGAATACTCATCAAAGGTAGAGAGAGAAAGGGTCATGCACTCCTGCTCTCGAATTAGTCATGGATTAGTCTTTTTAGATGAAAAGTACATGAGGGCACTTTCCAAAAAATTTCAAAAAAATGCTCCATGGAGCAATCGTCATCAAAGAGAGAGAGAGAGAGAGTATCTGATCGTCAAAGGAACACGCACTCCTGATCTCGCTTTGCTTTTGAGTACTCTATGGACTAATCTTTTGGGGGTTTTTCGGAGAGTACACTCCTGTGCGATGGAGTACTCCTCGTTGGATTAGATGGTCGACTTCTGGTATATCGCCTCCTCGTTGGAATAGATGGTCGTCTTCTGGGATATCCCCAAGTCAATAGGACCACCTTTTTCTTATATGAGAGGGGATATTTTGGGGTTAATCCGTGTACTTCTCCGCTTTGGCAGGGTACTCAAGAAATAGAGCGACTCTCATCTGGATTTCTTCGCTCTCGCTGATTGATCAGGGACCTTACCTGCTGATAAATATTTCTCAGACGTTCAAATTACTATTTTAAAAAATAATTCTCAGTTTTTAGTCTTAACAATTTTTAGTTTATGTTTTATTTATTTTTATTTCTTGGCATTTGCCATTAAAGCTACATACCAATTGATAGGAATACAAGTTTACTTCCTTTGATTGCTCAAGATTTACATATAAATTAACGAAATTAGGCTCTAAATACATATATACAAAAATCAAAAGTACTCTAAATTAATTAAAGTGTTTTAAGCTAAAAAAAAAATTAATACAAATTTACGCCTTTTCTCATTTAAACAAATTCAAATATAAATCCTTAGGCAACGTTCCTACAAAAAGACCTATTGAGCGACAGGCAACTTGTTGCTCGTACACTGCTTGGTAGATGGAGCGCTTTAATGAAAGTGGGCGGATACCTCCCTCTTTTCTTAGTCCTTCCCACAGACTTCTTAGCGCTCAAAGATCAACGAGTTGCCGCCGGACAAGTAGTCTTCTTATATGAACGCCGACTCACTTACTTACATACAAAACACTATTTTCATTATAAATATTATTTTATCACAGACAACAATTAAAGCAAAGAGTGCACTTGTTTATGTGTGGGCGGACACATTGCAGGCGATACAATGGAACAAAGCGCGCCGTGTGCACCGCGCGCTAAACGTTCACGCCTACAACGTGCGCCTTGGAAGACAGACGACGATTCTGTTGTTACATTACGGTTTGATTAATTTTTAACATACAAATATTTAGATGAGTGTGTGTGTGCATGTGTTACTTCACTAAATCCTTAACTAAGTTGAGCGCGCTAGTCACCAAGGACGCCACATCGGATCGGAGGCGCTAGAGTCCACCGATACTACAGACGCAGTATCGCGTGTTGAACAGCTCGTATCCACAGTTGTAACATCAATCAGATCTTGCTCTTTAGATGACAGCAAAGCGCCAACAGCAGCACCAGCTCTCACATATGTCCTTTGCGCCTCCTCACTCAACCCACCGCTATAATAATCCATGGGCGATTTAACGCTACGCGGCGACTCTAGCGATCCTAACGATGATTCACCACATTCACTGTAATTGTAATTCGCCGACGGCAAAGGCATTTGTAATGTAAGCGGCAGCGGCAACAAATTGGCTGCGCCTGTTGGTGTTGGTATAGCGTTGACACTCGCCGCCACAGCGGAGGAGCGCAGTAGCTGATGTTGCATTTCGATGAGACGCGTTGATAGGAATTTCATAATTTTACCACCCAACTCATCGGCTTGACATTGCTGTAGGAGGACCTGTGAGATTTGATCGGCCGCGTGCACATAGCCCGAGCGAAAGGATTCAATGTGCGCGCTCGCTTGAGATTGTAAGGAGAGGCTGCCGCGTTGTTTGAGTTTGCGCATATGCTCCACTGTGAGCTCTAGTATGTCCGCTTTCTCGAGACGCGTCACATGTTCGCCTTCCTGCTGCAGGCATTCCACCATTAGATCCTTGAGATCATCCAAGCACTTGTTTATGCGCGCACGCCGTTTGCGTTCGAGTAGAGGCTTCATCACCTTGCGATATTGATAGGTTTTAGACATTTCCATGACCATTTTTTTTGGTAGGGTTTCGGGGTGCTTGAGTTGTAATTTTGTTAATCCAAAAGCTGTTTGAAAGAGATTTGGTTGCTCGTATTTTTCGTTATCCGTGGAAACTCCGTTGGGCGGAGCTCAAGCTTAACACGTTCAAAAATGTTGTATCTTATTTGCGCGTCGTTTTAGAAATGAGCCGTCCACTTACCCCGTCTATAACTTTTATACAACGTTTGGGATTTTGTATGATCGCGCGCAGCTCGTATGGCTGCTGTCAAAGGTGGTTGGTTGGTTTGTTGATTGCACGATCGGTGGTCGCGCTGTTGGTTGCTGGTGTGCCGGTGTATGTGTGTGTGTGGTGCAAGCATTTATCAGTAGCAAAGCGTGAACAGAAGAGAGACTACTGTGCTGCGTCGTCTGTGTTGTCTGATAGCGGCGGCAGTGAGCTAGCCCAGAAGTCAATGTGAGCAAGAAAGAGCGCCAGCAAAGTCAATGGGATCGTGAAGTGTGGCAAAATGAGTGGTGCTTCTTGATAGGAAGCAGTGCCGGGGTAATTTGAAAGATATTGGGGGAAAAATGGAAAAAAGTGTTAAGTCACCGAAAGGATCCTTCAATAAAGGGCCCGGACGGTTTGATATATGTCGAGGCTTCGTCGATTTAATGAGAATCAAGAGACTTGGATGAAAATTTTAGGTTCCAAAAATGTCGGGTAGGTCTCGAATGATATCGAATTACGGGAGACGCAATGTCAAATGTGTTGTAAGCTCCCGCTCGGGCTAAGAGGAAGAATGCTCCCCCAGGTTGTCAACGGCTTCCCGACAACAATACAGGGCATCCGAGGCCTAGTTCCCGTATAATTCTATTTGCTGAAAACTTCCTGTTAAGAATAATATGGAGGTACTGGACACTTTCAGATCTGGCCCTTATTTCCTGTTATCCATTAAAAACGTTCGGCTTGTGCCACCGTAGAAACCACAGAAGCAGGTCGTTTAAGATTTCCCCAGAGGAGGGAAGACACCTTTCCTGTGGAGAGCATTTTCTCAGGGTTAGCTAGGACATTGTCCCTCCCCAATCTGCAAAGACAGTTTTACCCGAAGAAGTCTGATAACAAATTCAATAAAAATTAATTCGACTCCCAACACTGCTTTGGCCCTTTCGATAGCCGTTTGAGAGGAAGCTCCCTCGACGTCATCAATGGTGCACTGAGCAGTCCCCGTACTCATAATCCAGGGTCGTTCAACTCCACAACCCAAAAGAACGACGACAGCACTCCTTCCTGCGAAGTGCCCTTTCTCAGGATCTCTCAGGGTTCTCTGGCGTACTCTCGTCTCCGCCGCAACAGTTCTGCCCTTCAACCTGCCTTGGCATTCCCTTATCAGTTCTATCTGGATCATAGTTCCTCCCCATTCCGCGGAGACAGTCTGGAAACAAATTCCGAAATAGCGAGTTCGTCTACCGATAGGGCGCTTTCAATAGCCGCTGGCGGGACATCATTTAGAGCTCCCTCGATGGTGACAGAAACAGAATGGATATCCATTTCCAACGAGCTGGTATATCTTTCTCAAGACTTGCGATCCGTGAAAATTTCCAAAAAATATTTTATCCCAGATAGGGGGAGATTTCAATATTGTGTGCAACACTGGTCATTATACACTGTTGTAAGAACAAACTCAGCTTCAACCCCCTGCGGCTCGTTAGATACTCCACTTTTTTTTATCCATAGCGCGTACTCTGGAGAGCGACTCTGATCGTGCGCGCCGCTTGTGCCAATCAGAAGAGCAGAGAACTTGTAGAGCGCCTGACGAGTCTCATACTTTGAAATGCTTGATGGTTGTCGGATCATTTGGTATGACGGAATTACGAGATACGATAGGGGGCATTGCACACACACACACATACCTACAAACCAATGTATAGTTGACGCGCTTGGTTTGTTGGTTGTTTGGCCCCACCACGCGGGCATGTCTTACTTATTGTCAATGATGACAGTGCTCTGCCGCTGCCACTGACTTGTGTCATGTTGTTGCTACTCGTTGTTGTTGGTTCTGTTGTTGCTGTTGTTGTTGTTGTTGTTATGGTCGGTGCTTTCGTAAATCGTATTGTATATATTTTATTCGTACGCTACACACTTTTCCAGACCGTGGGAAACAGATTTGTCGTGTGTTTCCCACACGATGGACGGATGGATGGATTGCGATGTGCGATGCGATGCGCAACAACGACGTCGATCCGTTGGATTGTTGTTGAAATGTTGCCTTTGTTATTATTGTGTGAGCTGAGTTTGTATACTTTGTTGTTGTTTTTGGCGTTGCTTGGGGTTTTTAAATGTTGTTTTTTTTATTTTTATATGTTCGGTTGGTTATTGGGCTGCCGGTTAGGGTCCCGCATTTTGCGCCGTCGCGCTCTATGTTTAAAAAGTCGCACAATTACGCTGAGGCATGCTCGACTGATGATGATGGCATGAATTTCGTTGAAGCGTATCAATTGAGTTGCTTGGCGGTCGGTTGGTTTGTTGGGCGGTCGGTTGATTACTCAGTCGTTTTGGTGGGACGGTCACTTGATCGCATTAACGCTTGCTGACTTTCGTACGCTGTCTGCTCGTTTTGTTGGGATTTGGGCGCGCATATGATTGTACGTGAGATCTGGGTGTTTGGCGCTTTTTAGTGTTTCCATTTTCGCCTTTCGTGTGTGTGTTTGTTTGTGGCGCGATCGCATAGTAGATCACATGGATTACTTTGTAGTCGGCATTTTGCAGCAAACTTGTTGACTCTTTCTACATATTTATTATACAATTCGTCGTCGTCTCAGCTGGGGTGGGGTACGCTTTGGCGTAGCCCCCCAGCTGTCAATCATTGTCGCTGCGACAAGTGGTGTGGGATTTGCGCCTGCGTTATTTCAACCTTATGTCGCTTGCGCAGCTGGGTGGGGGGCGCACATGAAGATCTCACTCAATGTAAACATATGCACAGATATTAGTCACCCAAAAATTTACGATTTACTTACTTACTTGAATTTTTTTTTTGTTTACATTTGAAGAGCCATCACTCAGCGCTATAAAATACATATTTCGACAACGACCCCCACCCTTGTCAGCCTGGCGGGAGATCTTGTTTGTATTTTGAAATAACTTGCAAGTAAGAGGTTTGATATTTACAGTAATATATAACCCAGCTAACCACCGAGGGCTTTAAATGCAGCATATTACATACATATATTCAAAAGTTCATCAGGTGGCAACCCTAGTTGGCATTCCCGCAGAATTTTTTTTTTGTTGAAATACCCATATCGGCATACCACATTTCATTAAAATAAAGCCGGTAGGTGGCAACCTTTAAAAAAAGTCAGTGGCAACCCAGTAAAAACATCTGAATTGGCAACACTTCAAGAGATCTTGGACAATAGAAGATAACCCACACATAAAACTTGATTGCAAAATGCTAATATGAAAAAATAAATCTAAAAGCATTAATGTCAACCCTATTAAAATTAATTTCCTATGATTTTTTCTAATTTCGTATAGGTGGCAGTCCTATAAAACCATCCTAAGTGGCAGCACTTATTTGAAAGAGCCTCCTACCTCAGAAGATCTCCAGTATTCAGAATTAAAAAAAAATTAAGAATAGAATTATGTTGCAACTTTACCTTTTCTTATGATAACCATATTGGCAAACTGTTTGGATTTTTTAAAATTTGATTTAGGTGGCAACCCTGAGAAAATATTTTAAGCCGCAAAAGTTGAGTAAAAGAGCTTGAAAGCAGCATTTTAGCTAAATTTGAAAATTCATTCGAATGGGTAAGGTCCTGTTTAAAATATTAGGGGATATGCAAAAAAATTAAGTGGCAACTCTATCTAGTATTTTTTTGTTAAAATGTGACTTAAAATGACTTTAGTTTGATACAAATTTTGCAATAGGTTATCACTCAAGTTTTCAAAAAAGTTCAAATAGTTGGTAAACTTATAAAAATATTCTTAGTGGCAACACCAAGCTAGAAAGTCTTAGAACGTAAAATACTATCTGCATTCTAAATTTACTCAAATAATCGAGATACATAAAAGTGGATACAAAATGTAAGCTCGTTTAAGGTTATGCGAATATCCGAAGACCTTTTTGCCATTTGGTTGGCTGCGATATTTGCTATCAGAGTAAATAGTATCAAGTATAGTAGCGACGCCAAAGAAATTATCAAAATTCAAGTACTCGTTTATTGCGGTCGCTGAAGATAAACACCGCACTGTTAGGGTTCCTATACGCCGATAAGACCCTGAAAACTTTTTTTCAATGCATTTTATTGTTTGTCTGATAGCAGGTTTCTTGTGGAGCAATAAAAAAAAAAAAAAAAAATATAAATAAAAAAAAAAAATAAAAAAAAAAATAAAAATACATATAAATAAAATCAACAAAAAAAAAAATAAAATATAATGAAAAAAAAATAAATAAACATAGACATAAAAAAAATAAAAAAACTAAAATAAAATAAAAAAATAAAATATAATGAAAAAAAATAATAACATGAAATAAAAAAAATAAAAAAATTAAAATAAAATAAATTAAATAAAATAAAATCAAATAAAAAAAATAAAAAAAAATAAAATAAAAAAAAAAATAAAAAAAAAAAAAATAATAAAATAAAATAAAAAATAAAATACAATAAAATAAAACAAAATAAAATAAAATAAAATAAAATAAAACAAAATAAAATAAAATAAAATAAAATAAATTAAAATAAAATAAAATAAAATAAAACAAAATAAAATAAAATAAAATAAAACAAAATAAAATAAAATAAAATAAAATAAAATAAAATAAAATAAAATAAATTAAAATAAAATAAAATAAAATAAAATAAAACAAAATAAAATGAAAAAAAAAAGTAAAAATAAATAAAAAATTAAAAAATTAAAAAAATAAATAAAAAAATAAAAAAGGTTAAATAAAATAGAAAACTAAGAGAATATAGCAGAGCAAGTGTCCATAATGTTTTGACTTCCCTTAATCGCGAGCTAGTGCCAAACAGAAAATAATTATCTAACTCAATCGATTGAACTCGATCAAACTAAACTCCCATAAAAATGAAAAACCACAGCGCCGCACTTCAAGACAATGCTCTTAGCACAAAACTACAGTTAATCAACTCGAACCAAGCCGCTTATGATTCACTAAGTATCCAAGCTCAATATTTCCCACGATCTAAACGCTGTCTGTAAATAGAGCTAGAAAGACCTTCAATTAACTGTTCGATTACAAACAAAGAAAGAACGAAAAAAATAAAAATATACTCAAACTACAGGTTATTTCAAACTTGAGCACACAAATAATTTCCTCTTGACAAATCGTTTAGCGCGTTTCAGATGTAAAAAAGCAGAAAAACTGAATTATTACTAAACATAACGTCGTAAGTCTAAACCAGTGGCTAGAGTAGAGGTCAGTGTCATAGTTTCACATGTGTCGTATTCACCTTTTGTGTTGTTGTTGTAACAAATTAAACGGTCATTAGCGTGTGTTGAGTGGCCAGCAATTGCACAAAAAAAGTGTCACATAGCCAATGTTGCCTAATGCTAGCAGCGCGACGGCCACGAAGAGGTCATAAACTGATTTACTAGCAGGTATTTTTGTAGGTATGTATGCACGTATGTACTTCTGGGAAAGAAACGCGATATCAAAAGAAACTGAAAGAAAATTGCATAAAAAAGTTTATATAAACCACAAAAAGCTGTCTCCTAGATATGCATAATAAGGTGATGAAATATGTCGTTTTTTTCTCATAAATTTGCAGTGCCACATTAGAGTGTTCCGGTATTTTTTTAATTTTATTTTTTATTCTTTTCTTTAAATTTAATTTTTTCTTATCTAACTTAATTATATTTTCTTTTATTCTATTCAATTTAATTAGCTTTTTTTAATTTTCTTTTTTTATTTTTTATTTATTTTTTTTTATTCTTCTTTATTTATTTTTTATTTTGCTTAATTTTTTAATTTAATTAAATTTTTTTTTTTTTGAATTTAATTTTTTTTTTCAATTTAATTTAATTTTAACATAATTTTTATATTTAATTTATTTTAATTTTATTTTTTAATTTAATTTTACTTTTTAATTTTATTTATTTTTATTTTGTTTAAGTTTATTTTAGTTTGTTTTATTTTATTTTTTTAATTTTATTTTATTTTTAATTTTTTTTAATATTTTTTATTTTAAATTTAATAAATTTTATTTTATTTTTTTTATTTTACTTGATTTTAATTTATTTTTTTTATCATACGTTTTTTTAATTTAACCTTATTTTATGTTATTTTTTTATTTTATTTAAATTTTCTAATTTAATTGAATTTTTTTATTTCATTTTATTTTATTTTATTATTTTCTTATTTTTTTATTTATGTTTAATTGTTTTATTTTCCTACATTTTATTTTATTGAATTTTTTCATTTTATTTTTTTATATTTCGTTTAACTTTATTTTTATTTTTTTTTTTTATCTTATTTTATTAAATTTTTTTATTTTTTATTATTTTGTTAAATTTTTTTACTTAATTTTATTTTATTTTATTTTATTTTATTTTATTTTATTTTATTTTATTTTATTTTATTTTATTTTATTTTATTTTATTTTATTTTATTTTATTTTATTTTATTTTATTTTATTTTATTTTATTTTATTTTATTTTATTTTATTTTATTTTATTTTATTTTATTTTATTTTATTTTATTTCATTTCATTTTATTTTATTTTATTTTATTTTATTTTATTTTATTTTATTTTATTTTATTTTATTTTATTTTATTTTATTTTATTTTATTTTATTTTATTTTATTTTATTTTATTTTATTTTATTTTATTTTATTTTATTTTATTTTATTTTATTTTATTTTATTTTATTTTATTTTATTTTATTTTATTTTATTTTATTTTATTTTATTTTATTTTATTTTATTTTATTTTATTTTATTTTATTTTATTTTATTTTATTTTATTTTATTTTATTTTATTTTATTTTATTTTATTTTATTTTATTTTATTTTATTTTATTTTATTTTATTTTATTTTATTTAATTTTATTTTATTTTATTTTGCTTTATTTCATTTTATTTTATTTTATTTTATTTTATTTTATTTTATTTTATTTTATTTTATTTTATTTTATTTTATTTTATTTTATTTTATTTTATTTTATTTTATTTTATTTTATTTTATTTTATTTTATTTTATTTTATTTTATTTTATTTTATTTTATTTTATTTTATTTTATTTTATTTTATTTTATTTTATTTTATTTTATTTTATTTTATTTTATTTTATTTTATTTTATTTTATTTTATTTTATTTTGTTTTATTTTATTTTATTTTTTTTTATTTTTTTTTATTTTTATTTTATGCAATTTTTTATATATTTAAAAATTTTTTTTCTTCTCACTGGTGAATGCTATTGCGCTAATGATAATGATGACGGAGATATTATTATGATTGCTGTTGTTTTTTGTTCTTGTTACACTTGCCACCGTAGCTGTGACTCTTATTACTGTTGCGCCTTTGCGGTTGCTAAATATGTGGTGTGGCATGCTCGTAGCTCGGCACAGACCGGCACTGCATCAAATCAAACCGTGAGAAAGTGCTAAAGCGAATGAGTGACATAAATACTTATGTATATTCAAAGATATATGCTAGAGATGTGCCCGAGGCAAAGTATTTAGTATCGATCCCGATTATGGGTTAGAAATAGTCTCCAGAACACTGACATTCTACCTTGATTTTCGCTTCTCAACAGCTATTTCTACTAGGGACTGCTGGTCAATAAGGCGGCCGATATCTGATTGGAAACAAAACGGAAGAACAGGAAAATTTGAAGAACAGGAAAATTGGGATCCTCTGCGAGTAAGAGCACCCCGATGCGGCTCATTTATGACACGGAACCCGAAATTTGTTGCACATCTCCAATTGCTACAGCTTAACATAAACTATTTCATCAGCTTATTGAATGAATTGCTTTGCTAAGCTTTCGCTTCTTCTTGCTAGAATAAGCCGGAACGCCCCAAATGAATTATGTATGTATGTGTTGGCTACTACATATTAAGTAAATAAATAAATATTGCACACTTTGCAACTCTAGCTGAGGTAGCGCTAGAGGTGGAAGCCAAGCAACACGCTGTGGCGTGTCAACCGAACATTAAAGCCTCAAAAGTGAATCCGGTGCAGTGTGTGAAAGAAAAATAAATTTCATCAGTAGCTCGTGCGAGTTAGTTGGATTTTCCGTCTGCCCGCCGATGAGGGACGCTTCTTGTGGTTTCTGGAAATATTGCGAAAGGCTTGGATGACCTAACAAATACTTGCCTTCGCTGTTGGACTTTGTTTTTGTTGGATGGAAAAGTTTCTTATGCTCCAATCTTTCAAAAGACTATTAGCCGAATTTTCATTGCTGTTCATATGACCGCAATCCCAGTCAACCCAATGACCGAATGCAAACAATCCAATCATAAAACTTCAAACTACCACAAAAGCCGCCACTCGAATTAAGCTCAACTGTGAGAAGCCTCCACCAAACGCCCAAGCGCTCAATCGAATAAACGTTAACATTAATTGCGACTTACATAGTAGCTGAGTTCGCACACTCGGCAAAGTTGTGTTACCTCTTGCCAAACGTTGATCGTGCGAACGTCTCCATATTATTTAGTGCATTGTTGGTATTGAGCTGGTAAGTCGAGTTTGGTTGGTGAGATCGAGTGCGAGGAGCAAGCGCATTTTCTACACGCGATTGGCACGCGGCTATTTTGCGACGCAAGTTGGCTAATGTTGCATTTTTAAAAACGACAAACACTGTGAATCGCACTATGGGCCAGGTAAAATAAAACAAAAAAATATATAAAAAATTGAAAAAAAAAAAAAAAAAAACAATAAAAAAAAATAAAAATAAGAAAAAAAATTTTAAAAATTTAAAAAATTAAGTTAAAAGAAGTGAAAAAATAAAAAAATTTAAATAAAAAAATAATAAAATGAAGAAATAAGAAAGTTAAAATTGGAAAGAAAAAATTAAAAAGTGAAAAATAAACCAATTCTTGAATTGAAAAAAAAATAAAAAAAAGAAAGAAAAATAAAACAAAATGTTAAAAAAAAAACATATAACGAAAAAAATAAAATAAAAAAATTAATAAAACAAAAATTAAATTGAAAAAATTGGATAAAAAAAATAAAATAAAAAGGAATAAAAAAACTATATAAAACAAATAAAATAAAAAAACGGAATGAAACAAATTTTAATTAAAGAAAAAAATAAAACAAAATAATAAATAAATGAAACCAAAAAAAAAAAAAACAAGTAAGGAAAGCTGTCTTCGGCTGTGCCGAAGGCTATATACCTTTCATGAATAAGCGTCACGATTTTCACTGTTCGATCCCCAGTACAGCCTGTGTCAATTTAACTATATTTACTATACACATTACACATCTTTGTTATAATTTAAAAAAAAACTTACAAAATAATAGGATCCGAGTTATCGGAACAATCGATTGTATGGAGGCTATATATTATACGTGTTCAATTGTACTGACTTACACTATACACATTACATATGTAGAAAGTACTAAAGGTGCAATATTTTACGTTCCTAACTTTTTAAATGCGGAAGTATTGGCCAAAAAACCTTATATCGGAACAACCGGTTGTATGGGGCTATATGTTATATTTACCCGATCTTCTTGATTTTCCTCTACACACTACATAAATTGAAAGTACTCAAGTTGCAAAATTTTATGTTCCTAACTTTTTAATTGCAGAAGTTTTGGCCAAAAAACTTATATCTGAACAATCGGTTGTATGGGGGCTATATGTTACATTTGCCCGATCTTTTTGATTTTCACTATATACACTACATAAATAGAAAGTACTCGAGATGCAAAATTTTACGTTCCTAACTTTTTAATTGCAGAAGTTTTGGTCAAAAAACCTTATATCTGAACAATCGGTTGTATGGGGGCTATATGTTACATTTGCCCGATCTTTTTGATTTTCACTATACACACTACATAAATAGAAAGTACTCGAGTTGCAAAATTTTACGTTCCTAACTTTTTAATTGCAGAAGTTTTGGTCAAAAAACCTTATATCTGAACAATCGGTTGTATGGGAGCTATATGTTACATTTGCCCGATCTTGTTGATTTTCACTATATACACTACATAAATAGAATGTACTCGAGTTGCAAAATTTTACGGTCCTAACTTTTTAATTGCAGAAGTTTTGGCCAAAAAACCTTATATCTGAACAATCGGTTGTATGGGGGCTATATGTTACATTTGCCCGATCTTGTTGATTTTCACTATGTACACTACATAAATAGAAAGTACTCGAGTTGCAAAATTTTACGTTCCTAACTCTTTAATTGCAGAAGTTTTGGCCAAAAATTCTTATATCTGAACAATCGGTTGTATGGGGGCTATATGTTGCATTTGCCCGATCTCGTTGATTTTCACTATATACACTACATAAATAGAAATTACTCGAGTTGCAAAATTTTACGTTCCTAACTGTTTAATTGCGGAAGTTTTGGCCAAAAAACCTTATATCTGAACAATCGGTTGTATGGGGGCTATATGTTATACTGGTCCGATCTTGTCAGTTCCGACAAATGATTCCTATATTACAAAATGGTGGCCACATACAAAATTTCAGCCAGATATCTCAAAAATTGAGGGACTAGTTTGCGTTCAAACAGACAGACGGACAGACGGACAGACGGACAGACGGACATGGCTAAATCAACTCATCTCGTCATCCTGATCATTTCGGTATACTTATTGATGGGTCTATCTCTTCTTCTTCTCATATTTACAAACATCGGACCAAAGTTATAATACCATTTCATGTTCATGAAAGGTATAAATATTAAAAAATTCAAACAGATAAAAAAAAAAGAATTAAATAAATTGAAAACAAAAAAAAAATTTATTTAAATATAATAAAACTAAAATACAATAAAGTGCAATAAAATAAAACAATTAAATTAAAATAAATAAAATAATAAAAAAATAAAATAAATTGAAATAAAAAAAAATAAAAAAACAAAAATTTAACAAAATCAGAAAAAGAGAAAATTAATATTAAATGAAAAAATTAAAAAATATATTTAATTGAATTAAAAAAAAAGTTGAACAAAATAAAAAAATAAAAACAGGGAAAATAAAATTAAAATAAAATAGATTGAAATACAAAAAAAAAAAAATTTAAAAAAAAAAAATTAAATAAAACTAAATTAAATCAAATAAAGGAAAATAAAATAGAATAACATAAAGTAAAATAAAATGAATTAAAATAAAAAATAATAAAAATTAAATTAACAAAAAAAAAAAAAAAATAAATAAATAAAAATTTGAAAAAGTTTTAAAGAAAATTAAAAAAAATTAAATAAATTTAATCGTTTCGTCCTGCTTCTTTGCTTGATAATTTTTGGCTACCACATCATCCTTTCTCTCCCACAGTGCAATGCACCAGTACCGTGTTTATTGCCAAATGTTGTTAGTTGCTGGTGCTCATGTTGGTGTTGTTATTTTCGCTGTTGGTGTTGTATGGTGTCATGTGGCGTTGGTGGGTTGTTGTTGTTGTATTTGAAGACACAACCTGTGCACACCTTTATTTTTTGCTCGCCGTGCAAATAAATTTGTAGCTCGAGCTTAGTCGTTCGGTGTATTTTTTTTTTAGTTTATCCCAAGCTAAGTCTGTTTTCATTTTTTTTTTCATGCTCATAAATATGATTTTTGATGTTGAATTGGCTCATACTGTGGGCCTGTCTGTGAGAGAGTCGTTTGAATGCATATTTAATTGATTTTTAAAATGCATGCAAATTGAAAACAGACAAACGAATAGTGGCTATTACTCTGGTTTTATGAGTGTTCTCTTGTTTTTTATTGCTGTTAAATGTGAAGAATGTTTATGAAAATTCAAAGTGATCGCTGCGTAACAGCAATGGAACTGAAGCAGAGCCATAAAATTAAGTAAAATAAAAAAAAACAAAGTAAAGAAAAAACAAAAAAAAATGAAAAAATAACATAAGACAGAATAAAATATAAAATAAAAAATAAATAAAAATAAAAAATAAAGTAAAATAAATAAAATAAAGTAAAATAAAACAAAATGAAAGAACAAAATAAAATTATATAAAATAAATAAAAAAAAAAAACAAAAAAAATTATATGAAATAACACAAAAAAAAAAAAAAAAAAATTAAAAAAAAAATCCAAAAAAAAATAAATCTAATAAAAAAAAGAAATATGTTAAAAGAAATAAATGAAATAAAATATGTGAAAAATAAATCAAATAAAATATGTGAAAAAAATTAAAATAAAGTGACACAAACACAAAAAACCACAAAATAAAAAAAATTAAATGAAATTTTATTTTTAAAATAAAATATAAAATAAAATTAAAAAAAAAAAAAATTAAAAAAAAAAAAATTATATGAAATAACAAAAAAAAAAAACAAATAAATAAAATAAAAAAATAACAAAAAAAAAAAAAATAAAAAAATAACAATTCAAAAAAATAAATAAATCAAATAAAAAAAAAATAAGTATTAAAAAAAAATCAAATAAAATATGTAAAAAAAAATTAAAAATAAAGTGATAAAAAAACACAAAAACCACAAAATAAAATAAATTAAATGAAATTTTATTGTTAAAATAAACAACAAAGCGAGAAAAAACAATAAAATATAACGAAAAAATAAAGAAATAAAAAAATTAATAAAAAAAATATAAATTGAAAAAATTAGATAAAAAAAAAATAAAAAAAATAAAAAAATATATAAAACAAATAAAATAAAAAAAACCCGAATGAAAAAAAATATTTAATTAAAAAAATGAAATAAAACTAAATAATGAATAAATGAAATCAAAAATAAAAAAGAATAAAAAAGGAAATAAAAAAATTCAAACAGATAGAATAACAAAAAAATAAAAAATAAAAAGTAAAAAAAAAAACAAAAAAAAATTAAAAAAAGAATTGAATAACAAAAACAAACAAAATAAATAAATAAAATTAAATTTAACAATAAAAAAGTAAACAAAATAAAAAATAAAAAACAAAACGAAAAAATGGATGAAACAAAAATTAGATTGATAGTATGAAAAAAAAATACTGAAATAAAATAAAATACAAATTTTTAAATAATATCTAAAATAAAAAATTAAATAGCAAAAAAATCACATAAAGACAAGAAATCAAAATAAAATGAATACAAAAATAAAATATAGTAAAAAGAAATAAAAAAGTTAAAAATAAAAAAGGTAAGATAAATATTAAAAAAAGCAATTAAAATAACACAAAATGAAAAAAAAAATAAAAAAATAAAAAAAGAATAAAAAAATTAAATTAATATAAATAAAAAATATTAAATAAAATGAAATTTAACAATAATAAAGTAAATAAAATTAAAAAAATAAAAATAAATCGAAAAATAAAATAAAATATAAATTTAATAAAACAAAAATTAAAAAAAAAATTAATAAATAAAAAAAATTTGATTAAAATAACATAAAAAAGAAATAATAAAAAAATAATAGAACAAAAAAATTTTTTTTTTTTTAATTTTAATACATAAAATAAAATAAAATAACATAAAACAAAAAAAAAAAATAAAGTAAAGAAGTAATAAAATGAAATTAAACAATAAAAATAAAAAAAAACGAAATGCAAAATAAAATAAAACAAAGTTAAAAAAAAAAAAAAAAAAAAAAATTAAGTGACCAAAAAAAATTGTGCCAGAAAAACGAATGTGCTACACATTAATCTTTTTGGCGCAACAAAAATGTTTAATAATCAATTTTTAAATTTTTTAAAATTTTCGTTTTGCCAGAAAAATGAATGTGTAGAAAAATTGTTACGTATACGCCATGGTTTCTGTTGTTGAGTGGAGCACATTCGCAAAAATTTAAAAATTTTTCTTTGGAAATTTTTAAAGATGAATGTGTGAATCTCGAGGAATTGAAGGAATTATAACGTAAAAACTATATCAGTGGAAAGAGTATAATGAGAATATAACCTGCAAAAACATATTTATGTCAAAAACTAAAATTTTAACTTTTGTGAGAGGAATAAACTTTCAAATGCGATTTCCCAAAACTGAAATTTTGGCACATTCATGCTTCGGGCAAGCGAGCGCCAATATTAAAATAATATATAGTATTTATACCAGAATAAACAAAAAAAAGGGGTTTGAATATCGACGAACAAACTTTTTGTAACAATTTGGACATCTTCAATCATAGACTGGCTAGCTCAACCTATCTCAACCCTTGTGACGTATTCATAATAAAAATCCTTGCAGTTTCGAGAGACAGGTGTAATGAGTTTCTTAAAAATCACAGTCCACATTTATTGTTTCTTCCCTTTATTTGTTTACCTTTTAATCGCTCTGCCTCTATGATGAAGCAGAAAAAATTTTGTTTCCCACAAATCTCAAAACACGTAGTTAATTGTATGCGTTTTAGGACCCTCATTTCTATACTGAAAACTGTGCGGAATTGAATGTCATTGTGACACCTGCAGCTGTGTCCTTACCGTAATATCATGGATGCGTTATACAGTAGTCGAACTGTGAGTGACAGAAAAAAGAGAAACAAAAAGGATCTACACACACGCGTAGAGCTGTTTGTATGTTTCCCACTTGTAGAAAGGTCAAGTCCACCAGCAACACCACCACCAATAACAGCATCAGGTGCCAGTTGTGCGCAAGAAATCGGAGCGTGGGAAAGAAAACAGAAAAATCTCGACTATAACTGAAAACGAAATTACTTCGCTGTTGGAGTTGTTGTTGTTGCAATACGTCGTTATCAGTGCAAGTTCCCCTTTTCAATGCTTGCTAAGGAGGGTGCACACAACTCGCTTGTAACTTTAATCAAGAAGGGGGGGAACTCACAAGACCAAAGTGCATTTAGGGTTCGCTGAAGTTTTAGTAGGTACCAACGCAGCGCAATGTTAATCAACGCTCCCTCAAATGTGCTGTGCAGAGTCGTAATAAGTAATCGAAAACCTGATTTGACAACAAAATCAATTTCATAATCTTTATTATGCCAAGCAGGCGCGCAGACGTAGAAACCCAGACGCGCACTCACTCACAGCTCAAGCGCTGAAGTACGCAAGACGTGCAATCCATTGTAACTTTAGCGGAGCAGCTGGCTGCCTCAAACTCAAATCAACTGTCAGCTGGTGCGCGTAAATCCTTGCGTGGGAACCTGCCGAAAATCCTTCTTCCCACGGCTCAAAACCAAAACAACCTGCGCGCTTGTTCTTCTTGCTTGTGTGCGCCGAGTTTCTTTCCACTCAGTTATCCGTTGTTTCGTCTTTGTTTCCGTTGTGTGTGCGCGCATGCGCAGAGCGCTCTTGAAAAGTATGAGTGCGCTTGTTTGTGCACTGTGATTTTACACCCTAACGTGTGTAGCGCGCAACAGGCACAGACTGCCAAATAGGCACGTAAGCTGAAAGAGCCATGGCCAGGTAAACCAGGTTATCCGTATTTCTTATGGGTAGCCAAGTAATAATCTCGGCTTTGTTTTTGTTCTATTTAAAACTGTAAGTAATGAAAAGAAATCAGTATGCGCAGCTGCGTTCTTAAATAGTCAACATTATCGCTTACTCAAAATAGTAACTACGCTTGGCCAGAAGGTCCGGTCCGTACTCATGTTAGGCGCATGCAAAATCAGAACTTAAGAAAAAAAAGACGTATTTGAGCTGTGGCTCACACACACTGAGTTTCATAGCACAGTTCCAAAAATTTTTCTCAAAAAAAAAAAACATTAGTCGACGCATCCGTTTGCCGGACATACCAAAAAATGTTTGGTTCCCAAGGAATTTCCATAAAAAAGAACTCGCACTTCCTTTTTGCATTTCATCATATGTCGGGACGGCGCGTTGCTAACACAAAAAAACGACATGTTCTTTTCTTTCTCAAGTGCCCATATACTTAAGAATATGTGCTAAAACTATTTTTTAGTCATTCCTTATCGCTTGGCTCTTCCGTTCTTGGCGTCATCTCGTGTTAACATCGTCTTGAGACCGAAAAAAAATTTCAGCAAGCAGTAATTAGCAATAAAGTGTTTGCCGAGACCAAGTGTATGTGGTGTATGCGAGCGCGCTAAGTTAAGAGAGTGAGTAAACCCAGTCAACATTTGAGATACGCTTCGTTGATTTATAACGCGCTTGATATCTGGAAAGCTACCTTGAGAAAATCGAGAGTACTCAGTTCGATATGTTGTCGTGATTTTTGTCATAAAGCACGATCAATGATCGACTATCGATATGCTGAAGATGGTCCGCTGAGGCATTACAAAGGCATCTTAAGATTTCATATGGGTTCATTGTCTAGAAGATAAGCGCCAGAGGGCTAACGTGGATCCAGTTCCCTTTATTATTATTATTCGGCCCACCACAATAACTTAAAAGTCTCTTAAACTTCAAAGAGGCCCTAAACAGATATAGACGACAAGTAACCCTGCAGGAAGAAAAACTGGTATGTCACGTGCCGGTAAGAAACACAACTATCACAGTTCAGGCTTATTAGTATGAAACCGACCCAGAACTTTAGCGTGGGGTTGTCATTGGGGACCAATTGCCATCTTATAAAGACTTTTGTGGCGAAAATGTGATGGGTTGGCAGGAAGACTCCTGATTGTTTAAAGGAAAGGAAGGAAGCCTTGTGATTGGTTGAAAGGCCCAGTTCACTACCGAAAATGTACGAACAAACTCAACGATGAAAGCCGAATCCAGCTTGTTCTTGCAGCTTCTGACGAATTAAGAAGATGCGGTGTGGGAATTACGTGCCATAAGCGCTGCCTTACTGTCGGTATAGATACATATTTCGCGTCCGCCCGCAGAGTCTTCCATCAGGAAACTATTGGCCCTCTCTAACCTTCGCACTTCTTCCGCTGGGAAGATATTAGCTGAATCAGGAAGACTTCGTGACAGAGAGAATCTTATTTGCTTGAGCCAAACCCCACCTTAAACTCTGTTAAAGCGATAGTGTGTCGTTGCCCAAAACCACAACGGAAAGTCTGCGTAGGATACTACTGCGCCAAACTGCCTCGAGTTCCAGTAGTCCTACACCTGAAGTCTTGGTGCTGAATAGGTCGAAGTTTCACGTATGCGAAGATCCAGAGGTAGCTTCTTAAGAATAATGTTTAGTGCGTCGGTAGGACACAACCTTTGCCATTCTGCCACACCTCCGAGGGATTTCCGCTCTATTTTATTCAGTTTTTTTATTTCTATTTTGCAAAATTTGAGGATACACGTTACATACGAAAAGTCCATAAATCATTGCTCAAATTAATATCAACCTCACGGTTTAAGCGCCTCAAAAGTCGTTAGGGCGGGAAAAGTATTTTTTTTTTTATTCCTAAACCTTAAGCTGGTAGCTGAGTTTGAGTATATTTTGTTTGGTTCATTTTGAAAAATGCTGACTGGGTAGGTAAAGGCAACGGCCCATCGCAAGCGCATAAGTATTCGTTTACATGTATGTGTGTGGGTATGTGTTTCTCTCATGTTGAAGCACCCACCTGTTGCTACTTTACTACTTCTGACTAAACTCTCGCTAGAAACAGGGTAATGTGTTAAAATTTCGTTGCCCAGTAATACTCAAATTTATGGTGGTTGCAGTAGTTCTTTTGAAATTCAAGTGACTCACCCTGTAAGGTATTTCTGGTTGTGTTACGCTATAGCCGGTCCTCTGTATTTCTAAAACTTTGAGCTACATGACTTCACTTTGAGGTTGAGGTGTGCTTAGTCGACTTACTAGCTCAGAAAGGATTGGGTTAAAGGTATGCCGGACTGCTGTGGTCATTCATATTTAGGACCAAATCAAAAAGTTCGATGTTCTGGAAGAGAGTCCCTCATCATCATCAGCTTCCTCAACTCCTAATGAAGCATTGAACCTCAAGGAGCACTTAAATCTTCTATAATTTATTCGACAGAGCTAAGGTCACATCAATCACTTTTGTGTCCTATCGAGTTGTCTTTTCCTGGAACAGCAGCCCGAACCCTTATATCGTCATCAAATTTCCCTTTAACTTTGATAAACGTATCAGTTCAAGACCTTATCTATAAGTGTAGCTCAATCTCCAAGTAACCATTACCGCCATCTCCAGCTCACTTCACGTTTTTATAGCTACATCCTGTCGAAAGGAGAGAAATTTATTAAATACGAAAAAAAAAACACCAATTACTTGAAACTTAAAAAACATTTGCTCAAAAAATTGTTTCCCACACTTTTTCCCTACCATTTAGGGGGCGCTCACATCACACAAACATGCACACACACACCCATCCACTTTAGCACACTCAAACTCTCATATTGCCTTCAGACAACTCAGATTTTTTGGTAAATTTTTGAGGAGCTACTGCTTGCCACCACTACAACTGCAGTAGTCGTTGTTGTTGTTCGTTATTGCTTCGATGGTGCATGCTACCTGGGCTGCATACCGTTGTTAGCTGTTGTTGCCAGTGATGCCAGAAGGGAGCCTGTTTTATGTGCTGAAATTAGAATGAAATAAGTGCCAAAGTGCGAATCGAATTTTCCTCCAAAGTGAGGGCCACTTGCATATATGGACTTGTGAAACTAGGTCTGGGGAGACCCCGACTGCGATGCTTGTTCAGGTATGTTAAAGGGTTCCACCGCTTCTATACCTAAGTACAGGGTTACAAATATTTTTAAAAATGCTTGTAAAACAAGACAATCATTTGGGACCAATCGTACCAAACGGCCTTACACCCATTATTTTTATTTTTTGCATAAATACAGGGTGGTCAATATTTTCAAAAGCGTTTGACTGCCAAAAGCTACAACATTTAAATCAGCATATCAAAGGGAAATAAAGATACCATTAGATGCGACACTGTCCGGTGGTACCAAATGACAACACACCAATAAGTTCTACTTGGTATTCGAGTATAGGGTGACCAATAATTCCCAAAAAAATTCGTACCAAAAGTTATAACTTAGTAAAGGAATACCAAAGTAATTAAACAGACTCCAATTTCGGTAAAGGAATACCAAAGTACTTAAACAGACTCCAATTTCGGTTCTCTCATACCAGAGGGCAATACAACCATTGCTACTCCTGCTACTATGACTACAGGGTGATCAATATTTTTAAAATATTTGTCCTCAAACCGCTTCAACCTACCAACCGGTGGAAAGAAACGATATCAGTTATTGAATGTAATTACAGACATCACTTCCTTTACTCCAATCAGGTGGCAACACACCTCTTACTTTTCTAATTTCTTTGAGGACAGGGTAAACAATATTTTTAAAAACTAATTTTGTACCAAATTTACTCAGAAGTACACTACAGGAAAATACCCCTTATGTAATAGTTTCGGTCTGTCACTTCCAATGGCAATACACCAATTCCTCTCTCGCTCCTGAGAGTACAGGGTGACCAATATTTTTAAAAATATGTGTATACAAAGCGCATCATGTGAGGAGGAGAGAAACGATCTTAATTATGTATGGAGACACACTTATCACTTCTTTTACTACTATCAGGTGGCAGCACACAGTACACAGGGTTAACACAATTTTGAAATTTTTTCTTTTTGTTTTCAAAAACGAACCATTTTTCGTACCAAAAGTTATTATCTACCCAACAACTAACCAAAGCGGAATGATGATGAAGATCAGACCGATCGCACCAAATGGCAACGCTGCTTCTTGTTGTTGTTGGCACTGGTGTTGGTGGTGGCAAGTAGTATACCGACAGTGCGTTGACTTGTGTTGCCCTTTTGGGTCAGTCAGCGCGCAGGTGGATGGTATGTGAAAGAGAACGAAGAGCAAGAGACGCGGTAACATGGGAAATATACATTGTATGATTCCTGTTGGAATTTCTCTACAAGTATGTAGGTACCAGAACTGGGAAGTGCAGTTGAGCGGCGCTCAGCTGAGTACATACGGACGCAGAGGGTAAATGTTGGTGTAGTGACGGAGCACGTCTCGTATTTCTGCTTTCCTTCTTCAGCTGCGCGTTGGTTCACACGATCGATCGATGAATGGATGGTTGGTTGGTGTGTTTGGTCTGCTAACTGGTTGTGGCTGCTTGACGTATAAAAACGTATGGATGCAAGCGCAACAGCATCAGTTCAGCAACAACTTTCACAGCGAGAAGACGCGCGCAGCAAACACAAAAATTATTTTAGTAAAAATTTGAAGAGAGGAAACAAACGTGAAAAGATTTAGTTTGAAATTTAACAAAAAGGAAGGCGCAACGAAATTAATTATAACAGCAACAACAACAATGTACACCGACACAAAGAATCTTGCTAATGAGTTGGCAGCAATGAGCCTAACCACCTTACCACCCAACACTCCAGCGGAAAAGTCTAAGCGAAAACTTTGCAAAATGTGGCGCCCACTACTGCGTTTGATGGCACGCAAAAGCCACAAGATATCAACCGGAAGTGGCGCACATGCCGCAGTCAGCCTACATCCAAATAATGTCAGTCTCAATAACAGCGCGCCTGCTCAACCTGCCTGCACCAGCACCAGCGACATCACCGAATGGCCCACCGCACTCATTGAAGATTATACCAGCCTCATGCGAAAAATGAGCTTTAAAGAGGAATGCAATCATGGCGCATGGGAAGCGTCTGCCACAAGCACCACAGCTATACAAGAAACGGAGCGCCCCTGCCAGGCGAGTGCCAAATTTGCAACGACAATCATTAGCAGCGCCAGTATTGAAAAAGCTCCCCCCAGCACGTGCGCGCATTGTGTTTATGGGCGTAATTGTCAGCACGAGCAATTTCATCATCATATCTGCGATGCGGTAACACAGGCGACAACAACACAGACCAGTGCAACCACAACAACAGCTGCCAGTTCCACATATTCACCTGCACTACCAGATAGTACGAGACTAACTCAACCACCCAGTGCCGCCCTACTCGATATGCCTATACAATTTGTTCACACCGATGATGGCACCTTCTTTTGGACGAATGCGGAGGAGAAAATCGACGATGACCTACTCACAGCGTGGTTGTGTGAGAGTTGGCGTCAACTGCCTGTAGAAGCGGCACTACTGTAAATATGTCGCTTTCACTCAAGGCGTGCGTTGGGAGCTTTCATATGTCGAAAGCTCTTTGAAGAGCTTTCATGTTTTGAAAGCTTTTTATGTGCAGTAACTTTCATCAGGGATCTCATTGTTATTTAGTTTAATTTATACAGTTATATTAAATTACTATAATTTACAGTTTTTTTTCCGAAAGAACAAGAAGAAGCATACTTAACAATAATTGTTTGCAATATAAATATTTGTGATATGAATTTAATTAAATAATTTTTGCATTGAAATGTTCAAATAGGTGGAGTAAACTAAATTATTTTATAGATGCGGCAATAAAACCAGTGACTGAAAAGATAACAAGAAAAACAAGTTTTTTAAATTATTTCAAAAGGATTCTGGTTTGGCTTCTCTACTTCGAAATCTGTTGGCGATAGGACATCTTACTCTGAACTTTTCCCTCGAATATCCAAAGGATCTCTCATCTTCTTTCGACATTGTCGATGACTCTTAGCCGTCTATTAAGACATTTTTGAGAGAAGACCTCTAGATCTTTGATTGATGAGAGACAACTTTTCTTCTCAATAACCTTGTCAGTCTAAAGTAGGTCACAAAATATTTCTTTTTCCACTAAGCTTTCTCCAAGTTTTGGAATAGTTCTGCGATATAAGGTTCTAGCTTATAACCGAGGATTGCACCCAACCACCTTTTTTCCATCATCTTATATTTTCCCAGAGTTGCTGGAGATTAACTTCATTTACCTTCGTACCAAATTTCAGTCGTGCAGCATGATTACTTGCGGAGAGGAACGACGCCCCTTTTTTTTCCCTGTCCCACTTCATCATCATCAACTTCCCTAACTCCATTTGGAGCATAAGGCCTCGACCACCTACTTGAACCCTATTATCCACAGTTCTGCGCCAAGTTTTCGCTGGTGCACCAGGTCGTCGACTTCCCTGTGGATTCCATGGCAATGCTGGTCTGACCTTTTAGCATGTCTTTTCCTCTTGAAATTTGCAGGTCGGAGGCCATTTGGTACTCTTCTAATGTCTTTCAATTGCTTTGGGAGCACTCTTGGAATATGGTTGGGTAATCGCCTACTACAGACTTTTCTATCATGTTGATCTCTAGGTGTACCGAACAGGGATCTGAGTAGGTACCTATGGATGCGCTGTTCACAATTTCTTTCCACAACTTCGGTTGAGGTATATACTTAGAGCTTTTGGAACCACGTTTTCTATACAGAGAAAAATGAGCTCTAGTCTTTTATGCCGTTATACTCTGTGTTCGGCGCAGTTGAGTATACAAAGTTAACAACAAAACGACAAGATAATGATCAACATATTACAGAAACAACTCTGCCTTCGTCTTTGCCGAAGATCGTATACCCTTTACTAATTAAACTTACCTGTAAACTGATTGGATATGTGAGAAGTACTCTCGAGTATATATATAAGGCAGACAACGTGGAATCTGAGACACTCAATCTCACTGATTGAAATTTGCAATGAATATTTTGAATATCTGGAGAACATCTTATATAGATCACCTATATTTGTGATATTTTTCAGAACAGGATATTTTTAAGTACTTCTTAAAGTTGAATGATAACTCATCGATCTTATCCGTTGATTATCAAATTTTACTGATCGCAAATCTGAATACAACATTCCATGTTCATAAAGGGTATACAAAAAATATCAAAACACCAACTTGAAAAAAACTTGTAATAATAATAGTGACAACAACTTTGGCATTGCTTAAGGCACGTTCTCATTTTCCCACACTTTTCGAGGTGCCTTAGAGCTGTACAAAAAAGGCGTTCAAAGCAGGGACGAACAGACGGACGGCTGGCATTAACGAACGGTTGCACGAACTAACTAACTGTTTACTTTGCTATGAATATGAATGTGAGAATTTTGTTGACTGAAATGATTATCACGACTTTTTTTGGCGAAGCTTTTATTTATTGACGTTGTAGTGCAGGTTTTGTTTTTGTTTGTTGTACTTATGTGTGTGTGTATTTTGGCATTAATGTTTGCGATCAAGCCAATAAGTGGACACTCCCTGAATGGTCAAAACGCGACTAATTGGTTATGCTGATCAAGATGCTATAACGGCAACATGCCGATCATCATTTTGAATGGATCACGTCGTCGCTATAACGATCATAATGTCAGTGTGATTAAGCTATGGGCAAAGAAATGGGGTGAAAATAATAAAAATAAAAAAGATAAAAAATAAAGTGAAATAAAATAAAATAAAATAAAATAAAATAAAATAAAATAAAATAAAATAAAATAAAATAAAATAAAATAAAATAAAATAAAATAAAATAAAATAAAATAAAATAAAAAAATAAAATAAAATAAAATAAAATAAAATAAAAAAATAAAATAAAATAAAATAAATAAAATAAAATAAAATAAAATTAAATAAAATAAAGTAAAACAAAATAAAATAAAATAAAATAAAATAAAATAAAATAAAATAAAATAAAGTAAAACAAAATAAAATAAAATAAAATAAAATAAAATAAAATAAAATAAAATAAAATAAAATAAAATAAAATAAAATAAAATAAAATAAAATAAAATAAAATAAAATAAAATAAAATAAAATAAAATAAAATAAAATAAAATAAAATAAAATAAAATAAAATAAAATAAAATAAAATAAAATAAAATAAAATAAAATAAAATAAAATAAAATAAAATAAAATAAAATAAAATAAAATAAAATAAAATAAAATAAAATAAAATAAAATAAAATAAAATAAAATAAAATAAAATAAAATAAAATAAAATAAAATAAAATAAAATAAAATAAAATAAAATAAAATAAAATAAAATAAAATAAAATAAAATAAAATAAAATAAAATAAAATAAAATAAAATAAAATAAAATAAAATAAAATAAAATAAAATAAAATAAAATAAAATAAAATAAAATAAAATAAAATAAAATAAAATAAAATAAAATAAAATAAAATAAAATAAAATAAAATAAAATAAAATAAAATAAAATAAAATAAAATAAAATAAAATAAAATAAAATAAAATAAAATAAAATAAAATAAAATAAAATAAAATAAAATAAAATAAAATAAAATAAAATAAAATAAAATAAAATAAAATAAAATAAAACAAAACAAAATAAAAAAAATATAAAAAAAAATTAAGTAAAAAAAACCAAAAAATTTAAAAATTAAAAAAAATATTACTAAAATTAAAAACCTAAAACAAAATTAAATTCAAAAAAAAAATAACATAAGATAAAGAAAATTAACTAAATTAAATAAAAAAAAATATAAAACACAATTAAATAAAATTAAGTTAAAAAAAATAAAATTAAAAATAGATAAAAAATAAAATTGATTAAAAGAAAATAAAATAAGGTGAAATAAAATAAAAAATTAAATTAACCTAAAAAAATAAAATAAAATACAATAAAATAAAGCAAGATAAAAAATAAAATAAAAAATAAAAAATTTAATTGCAATAAATAAAATTAAACAAAATAAAAAAAATAAAATACAATAAAATAAAAATTAAAAAAAAAAAAAAATAGAACTAAAAACATAAAATAAAATAAAATAAAACAAAATAAAATTAAGTAAAGTAAATAAAAAAAATAAATTAAATTAAATAAAACAAAATAAAATATAAAAAAAATATAAAAATAAACAAAACAAGTTAAAAAAAAAGTAAAAAAAAACAAAAAAATTACAAAATTAAAAAAAATTGAATAAAATTAAAAAACTAAAACAAAATTAAATTAATAAAAATAACATAAAATAAAGTAAAATAAAAAATGTAACTAATAATAAATGAAATAAAATAAAAAATTTAATTAATATAAATAAAATTAAATAAAACAAAATTAAATAAAATACAATAAAATAAGATAAAAAATAAAATTTAAAAGAATCCATTAAAAGAATTAAATAAAACTAAAAAGTAAAATAAAATAAAAAGAAAATAAAAAAATATTTTAAATAAGGTGAAGTACAAAAATAAAAATAAAAATTAAAAAACTATAAATTAAAATAAAAAAAAAATAAATAAAATGAAGTAAAATAAAATAAAATAAAAATTTTAATTAATTTAACCGGCTCTTCCGTTTTGTAAATTACCAAAGCTTTACTTGCTTTTAAATTTAAACAGACACAAGCTAATACAAATGAGCAAATAAATCAAAGAAGAGAAACAAACATTTTTTGAAAATTAGTTGAAAACAGCAAGCAGCAAAAAAATTCAGATTAGCTGCGTATTTGCACCTACACAAGTTGTTGTTGTTGTTTTTATTAGTTCGTATCTACAAATTAGCAATAAGAAATGATTCAGTAGCATGTTTACAATAGACTTTATCACATTTAGCGGATTTTTTGCATGATGAAATTATTTGTTTTCACATAAGGAAGTGGTTTTTTCTAGTAGATTTTTGTGATGAATCGCAAATTAAGTTGAATTGTTTACATACTTTTTAGGGGAAGAACAAGTGGGAGAATATTAGCAAAGCATCAAAATATTTGTTCATGAATAAACGGTATTGGGCCTTCCATAAAAAAATAAAGTAAAATTAAATTAAATGAAATTTTACACAAAACTTTATTCAAATCGAGGTTTCGATTCCAACTATGTGACAATTTGGCATGGAAAGTCCCAGTATTGATAACAAAACAATTTTACCCCAATCAATACCCTTGTACAACATATTCCAACTTAGTTATCTGATAGCAAATCAAATATGTATTATAGCACATAAACCTTAGAGCGTACCAAAAATGTATGGAAAAATGTTGATTCGAAATTTGATATGCATCCCCTCTGTTTTGGTGCGTTTTAGCCTAAATAACATGCCGATTTTCAGTTTAAGTTGGTACTCTTCGAAACTTACATAATTTTAATATTATGCCCATTTATGAAGGACTGTGTAACAAATTTCCACCTTTGAATTTTTATAAGGACAACAGGATCCTTTACAAGGATATTGAGAAAACGTATTCACGCGTAAAGAACATTGGAATTTCAAAAGTGTTTTAGTAGATTGCGTAATAATATGTTTTCTAGCAAAAATAATTAAGTATATCTTAAAATTTTGCAATTTTCATAAGTCATACACGGCGTATGAGTAACATTTAATATACAAGTAAAAAAAAATCAGGTAAATTGTATGTATTTATGTTTTTGTTGATATCTCCGAAACGGGTTGAGATATCAAAATAAAATTTACACAACTTTTAGGCGCGCATGAACATCTTTCATTTGATACCGATATTGTAAAATCAATTTCTAGGGTATATCCACATTTTGGATTATCCTTAAATATTTTTATCTTAATTTTCCGGACATTTATTAGATTACAACTTTTTAAAACAAATCGAGTTTTAAGAAAGTTAAGGCATAATAAGTTTAAAGAACATTATGTACTACCATATACTGAAAGGATAATTAAAAAAAAAACCAAATCTTATAACTCTAAACGAGCTATTCTTCTATATTTGTATATCTGGTACTATCTCGGGAACCGCTCTGACCGATTTTGATGAAATTTGGCATATAGATGGTACGACTGATTCTGAGACTATCCACTTGGGTGTTGCCACTTGAGGCAGCTTACAGTGTTGCCACCCATCTATTGTTTAAATATTGTTTAAAATATTCCAAAAATGGGTATCAAATTGAAGGTATTTTTAGGCGAAATACCAATTGAAATATTTTTATGTAGGGTTGCCACCTAACTGCATTATATTTGTATATCCGGTACTATCTCTAGACCGTTTCACCGATTTCAAAGAAATTTGGCAAAGGTATAGTATACATATATGTATGGTTGGTTCTAAGACATTTTACTTGGGTGTTGTAACTTATGGCGGTTTAGAGTGTTGCCACTTATCTAAATTTTTTTTTAAGTATTGAGAAAAATATTCCCATATGAGTATCAAATGAAAGGTATTTTCGGCGAGATACCAACTAAAATATTTTCAAGTAGGGTTGCTGACCAGAGTTGCCATTTTACCGAGTTGTATTTATGTGTATATTTTGGAGTCATTTTGGGATTATTATTTGGTGATTTGGAATCAATTCGGGATCAGTTTTTATTCAGTTTTGGGTCAATTTCGGTCATTTTTGAATCATTTTGGAAGCATTTTTAAGATCGTTTTGTGATCATTTGGGGATAATTTGTGGGTCTTTTTGGGAATCATTTTGGGGTCATTTACGAATCATTTTGGGGTCTTTTTGGGATCTTTTTGGGGCGATTTAGGGAGCATTTTTTGTTCTTTTTGGGGTCAATTTGGGATCTTTTTGGGGCGATTTAGGAAGCATTATTTGGTCATTTTGTGGTCAATTTGGGATCATTTTGGGGTAAATTTGAGGGCATTTTGAGATCATTTTGGGGTGATTTGGGAATCATTTTGATCATTCTGTGCTCACTTTTGGTTCAAATCGAGATCGTTTTAGGATCATTTTGGGGTTTTTTGAGATAATTTTTCATTTCAAAGTTTTATAAATCTCTACATATAATAAAATTGTAACAGGTCGATGTCGGTACATGGCAGATATCAACAAAAAATTTATTGGGGGAAGCATTATTAAGCGAGTAGAATCCAAATCAGCCTTTTTAAAAATTTATGTGTGTCTGTCTGTCTGTCTGTCCGTATGTTTGTGGCCGTATCACTCTGAAAGTATTGAATGGAATTGAATGAAACTTTTTTTGAATGAAACTTTTTTCGTTGGATTGCTCGACGCTCAACTTAAAATTTAAGATATTACTTTTTTGCGATATCTCAACGGGTTTTGGGGTTATCGCTCAATATGTGGACCTTGTCTGTCTCAGCCCTGATGTGAATAGTATGCTTTATTGTAAGATTTCCTACTAGAGTTTTGCCACTTGAGACGGTTATAAAGTAGCCACCTATTCGACAACATCGCTCCCAACGAAGTCTAACACGGTTGAGCTTTCTGCGTCGAAGACTAACACAGTTCGCATAGAACTGAGAACTGGTCACTTAGGTACTAAATAATTAAGGGGGTATGCGTTTAAATAAAACAACTTTGAGTTTTTGGAACAGTCTAATGTATATACATCTTATCAGTAGCAATAATTGATAAATACCTAAAACCAAACAAAAATTTTACTTCATTTTACAAGCGAATGGTATAAATAACTTGAACTCAGTGCAAGAGCATAAGTGAAGTTATCAATTAGTCAGTGTGAACAGACTGTACCTAAGTCAAGGTGATAGAAAAAAAAATCATTATTTTCTTAAAAAAAAAAAAAAAAAATAAAACCAATTCAAAATGTTTAACCACAAAAGCTTTATAATATTTGCTATGCTACTGGCGTATGGCTCTGCAAATACAGTTATAATATCGCACGGTCCAGTGGAGATCGAAGATTTAGATGGCGAGCAACCATGCCCAAACATTTGTCCCACTTTATATGCGCCCCTTTGTGGTTTTGATGGTGTCAAGTATGAACAATTTGCGAATCCCTGCATGATGAAAGTGAGAAATTGTCAGCTGAAAAAGGAACGTTTGCTAAATAATTGTGAGTAGATATTTTGTAAATATATAACCTGATGCAGAGGAACTTTTATTTATTGCTTTTTATAGTATTCACACATACCGTGGACGATTGGTGCAACACAAAGCTGGTGGATAATCTATTTGATTTTCTAAATGAACGCAATATTAATATGAACAAGAAAGAATGTTTAAAACCTTGCACGATGATCTATGAGCCAGTGTGTATTTCGAATGGCGAATATCGTGCCACCATCGCCAATCGCTGCCTGCTGGGTACATTCAACTGCGCACTAAATGGCACTGAGTGTGAGTATTTTTTCGATGCTACATATTTAAAATGGGAGCAATAACAATAATAAAAAATAATATAAAAAATAGAACAAAATAAAATAAAAGAAAAAATTTAGCAAAATAAAAAAATAAAAAAAAAATTAAATAAAGTAAAATAAAATAAAATAAAATAAAATAAAATAAAATAAAATAAAATAAAATAAAATAAAATAAAATAAAATAAAATAAAATAAAATAAAATAAAATAAAATAAAATAAAATAAAATAAAATAAAACAAAATAAAATAAAATAAAATAAAATAAAATAAAATAAAATAAAATAAAATAAAATAAAATAAAATAAAATAAAATAAAATAAAATAAAATAAAATAAAATAAAATAAAATAAAATAAAATAAAATAAAATAAAATAAAATAAAATAAAATAAAATAAAATAAAATAAATAAAATAAAATAAAATAAAATAAAATAAAATAAAATAAAATAAAATAAAATAAAATAAAATAAAATAAAATAAAATAAAATAAAATAAAATAAAATAAAATAAAATAAAATAAAATAAAATAAAATAAAATAAAATAAAATAAAATAAAATAAAATAAAATAAAATAAAATAAAATAAAATAAAATAAAATAAAATAAAATAAAATAAAATAAAATAAAATAAAATAAAATAAAATAAAATAAAATAAAATAAAATAAAATAAAATAAAATAAAATAAAATAAAATAAAATAAAATAAAATAAAATAAAATAAAATAAAATAAAATAAAATAATAAAATAAAATAAAATAAAATAAAATAAAATAAAATAAATTTAAATAAAATAAAATAAAATAAAATAAAAAAAAACAAAATAAAGTAAAATAAAATAAAATAAAATGAAATAAAATAAATTTAAATAAAATAAAATAAAATAAAATAAAATAAAATAAAATAAAATAAAATAAAATAAAATAAAATAAAATAAAATAAAATAAAATAAAATAAAATAAAATAAAATAAAATAAAATAAAATAAAATAAAATAAAATAAAATAAAATAAAATAAAATAAAATAAAATAAAATAAAATAAAATAAAATAAAATAAAATAAAATAAAATAAAATAAAATAAAATAAAATAAAATAAAATAAAATAAAATAAAATAAAATAAAATAAAATTAAATAAAATTAAATTAAAACAAGTAAGGAAGTCTAAGTTCGGGTGAAACCGAACATTACATACCCAGCTGTGCACATAAAGTGGGCGTGATCGTTCACCGATTTTTCTTATTTTCTGTGGTAGTACTCTACATAAACATAACATGCCTGGTACCTAGTTTCGTAAATCTATCTCACACCGTTCTGAAGTTGTTAGCAGTCGAATTTAAAAATTGCTTGACTCACCGCCCACTTTCCAAAATTTTGAAAAAATTATGTAAAGAATATGAAAGTTGATGTATGTACCAAATTATGTTATTATAGCGAAATCAGTTAATTAGATATGGACTTTTCAATATTTCCACCTCCTTTCAATATAACTTTTATGAAAAAGTAGGCGTGGTCGCGAAGCGATTTCGTTTATTTTCTATAGCTGAATTTACCACAACAATAGTATGTCCTCTACGAAATTTCGTTATACTAGCATAAACTGTTCTGAAGTTATTAAGAGTCAAAATTTTAAAATTTCTTCAAATATACGTGGGCGGTACCACGCCCCCTTTTCAAAATTTTTTATAAAATCGGCCTTAGAACATCTAAATCAATACATATTGCAAATTTTATCATTGTAGCTGCTTCTAATATTGAATTAACCCATTTTATACGTTTTTCGAAATTTTCGATATCGAAAAAGGGGCGTGGTTATGGTCCGATTTTACCCATTTTCAATAGCAATCTATTCTGAACCCAAATAAGTACGCATGCCAAATTTGGTGAAGATATCTCATTATTTGCTCAAGTTATCGTGTTAACGGACAGACGGACGGACGGACGGACGGACGGACGGACGGACGGACGGACGGACGGACGGACATGGCTAAATCAAATTTTTTTTCGATCCTGATCATATTGATATATGGAAGTCTATATCTATCTCGATTCCTTTATACCTGTACAACCAACCGTTATCCTAACAAAGTTATAATACCCTGTGTACAAGTACAGCTGGGTATAAAAATAAAGTAAAATAGACCAAAACTAGAAAAAAAATAAATGATAAAAACACACAAAAAAATAATAACAAAGAAAAATAATATAAATTCCTGTCCGTCCGCCTGTCCGTGCACACGATAACTTGAGTAAAAATTTTGATATTTCCATGAAATTAAGTATACAGGAGACTTTCTTTTCAATCTGCTATTGAAAATGGGCGAAATCGGATGATAACCTCGCCAAATTTTTCGATATCGAAAATTTCGAAAATCACATACATTTTCATACCTCGGTAGCTGAGATGGTTAACATGATATCATTTGATAGGTTAATCCCCATGGTCACTCTATTATGATTTTTTGGAAAATTTTTTAAAGTAGACGATGCCATGCCCACTTTAAGGGAGGCAATTTTGAAATTGGACTGGTCATAACTTTTAAACTGATTACGTAGAATCATGAAATTTGCCACGAGGTATACTAGTATTATAAGGAGCATACCGGGTGAAATTGGACGAAATCGCTCCACGGCCACGCCAGTTTTCGATATTGAAAGTTGGGTCTTTAATAATAATTTTAATTCGTTTTCGCCAAAAACTCAAAAGAATAATTTGAAATAAAAAAATAAAAATTTTAAATCTTTTCAGTGTCTTCAAAGCTCTTCAAGATTATAAGTGGTAGAAAATGCGAAGAATCCTGATTCAATCAACATACATTGGCATTTGAAATTGGACTTGATTAATCACTAAAAAAAATATGCTCGATTAACGACTTAAATTTATCTTTACAAATATTAATTCGAATAAAATTTTGTTTTTCTTGTTATTGGTTTGGTAAAAAGGGCCTATTATTTGCTTAATCATTTTGTTTCTTATCTTGGAAGCGTTAGCGCTGTAAATCATTTATTTATTGCTGGGAAGCTATGGTTGCTGACGAAAATAAGTGAATTGGGGATATAAATAATGGCGACTAATAAATATTGAACTTATATAAGTTTATGGGGCCTGCAACTTTTCAAAATATACATACATATTTCAGAGCTTCCTGGAATATACTGAGCAACTTGGACCCATGGCGAAATTTTTTTTTTTTTTTTTTTTCAATTTACACAACATGATTGATTTTTTATAAAAAATTCATCTCGATTTTCGTTTACACTACACTTGTTGCAGCCACATCTTCGTCACCTTTGATTTGTTTTATGTATACAATTTTGTATGTATTTGTCTCGCCTTGTTGCCATAAAGAGTGCACAATACATCAATTATTTAATGTCGCGATGGGTTTTTTTTTATTGTTTATTCCTCACCACAGTTGTAAGTGCTAAATGCGACAGCCTAACCTTCTAGGGCCTCGTCAAAGATCAACATTCGATCGTTCGATGTAAATGTAAATGTTTGTCTATCGCATTGTATGGGGCGGCGGTGATTTTGTTCTTTATTACGGTCGATGTGTTTGATTGGGGTTTCAACTTCATTGCGCATGCGCAGCACACTTACGAAGGCCGAAGAATACCACTGTCAACATTTTATACTTAGTTTGAAGTTGGGGACATTGTGGCAGCCAGTTGGCGACAAATATACATACCGTCGTAATAGCATTTTTAACTTTTTTTACTGTTTACAATTTTTTGTTTACTTTGTTTTTATTTTTTTATTTTTAGGTATGTTAGGCCCGGGTGTTTGTATGTGTAAGGCAGTTTTTTCGGTATTTTGATTTATAAAAAGTACTTACCTTTGTCTATAGGGTATACGGTAAATGGTGAGATGAAGGTAAAAGGTAAAGGTAAAGGTAAAGGTAAAGGTAAAGGTAAAGGTAAAGGTAAAGGTAAAGGTAAAGGTAAAGGTAAAGGTAAAGGTAAAGGTAAAGGTAAAGGTAAAGGTAAAGGTAAAGGTAAAGGTAAAGGTAAAGGTAAAGGTAAAGGTAAAGGTAAAGGTAAAGGTAAAGGTAAAGGTAAAGGTAAAGGTAAAGGTAAAGGTAAAGGTAAAGGTAAAGGTAAAGGTAAAGGTAAAGGTAAAGGTAAAGGTAAAGGTAAAGGTAAAGGTAAAGGTAAAGGTAAAGGTAAAGGTAAAGGTAAAGGTAAAGGTAAAGGCAAAGGTAAAGGTAAAGGTAAAGGTAAAGGTAAAGGTAAAGGTAAAGGTAAAGGTAAAGGTAAAGGTAAAGGTAAAGGTAAAGGTAAAGGTAAATGTAAAGGTAAAGGTAAAGGTAAAGGTAAAGGTAAAGGTAAAGGTAAAGGTAAAGGTAAAGGTAAATGTAAAGGTAAAGGTAAAGGTAAAGGTAAAGGTAAAGGTAAAGGTAAAGGTAAAGGTAAAGGTAAAGGTAAAGGTAAAGGTAAAGGTACATGATAAAAATTGTAGAACACGAAAAGTGGATTGACGCACATCACATCTGTTAGGAAACAAGGAAAAAAGGAAGTGCTAATTTCCCTCTTCCAGGACACATTCTATCCAAATCTCACAAATTCCAAGATCCCGAAAATCGATTCATACTCCCATCTCTATCTGTCATCATACCTTAGTAAATATTTTCGGTATCCACCCAAAGCCGCCCGAATGTTGTATGCGCATGTTTTCTTGGAATGCATACGACGACTCACGGTAATAGTCGCGATGCTTATCATATGGTCTGGCATGCGGATGGACGCGACGCGTGATAACGACAACGCTTTTAAAAATAAATATTGAAAATAAATATATTCTGTTGTAACGTGGTTAATGGTAAATACGTTTATTTTTGTTTGACATTCATGCAAGTGAATTTGTATTTATGAGCGTTTATCTTTGTATGTTTACTGTTTTTGTTTATTAATTTTTACTCAAACCCCGTTCCGTCTTATAAATTAAAGTGCGGCCAGTTACAGATGGGCACTTTGTAATGCGAGTAAAAATGCGTAAATAATTTATCATTGCTGCCAAAAAAATTGCTTAAAATAAAATAAAATAAAATGAAGTAAAATTCGACAAAAAAATTAAATAAAATTTCACAAAAAATTAAATAAAATTACAAAAAAATACAGTAAAATTACACAAAGAATATAGTAAAAATACAGCAAAAAATACAGCAAAAATATAGCAAAAAATGTAGCACATTTACGTAAAAATTATATAAAAATTAAACAAACAAAAAATACAGAAAATTACACAAAAAATACAGCAAAATTACAGAAAAAATATAGCAAAATTGCGCAAAAATTACGATAAAATTAAAAAAAAAAAATACAGTAAAACTACAATAAAAATTATAAAATTAAAAAAAAATACAGTAAAATTACACAAAGAATACAGAAAAAATATAACAGAATTACGGAAAAATTATGATAAAAATAAAAAAAAAATACAGTAAAACTACACAAAAAATACAGTAAAACTACACAAAAATAGATTAAAATTACACAAAAAATACAGTAAAACTACACAAAAATACATTAAAATTACTCAAAAAATATAATAAATTTACACAAAAATTATAATAAAATTAAAAAAAATACAGTAAAATTACACAAAGAATATAGTAAAAATACACAAAAAATACAGCAAAATTACAGAAAAAATATAGCAGAATTACGGAAAAATTATGATAAAAATAAAAAAAAAATACAGTAAAACTACACAAAAAATACAGTAAAACTACACAAAAATAGATTAAAATTACACAAAAAATACAGTAAAACTACACAAAAATACATTAAAATTACTCAAAAAATATAATAAATTTACACAAAAATTATAATAAAATTAAAAAAAATACAGTAAAATTACTCAAAGAATATAGTAAAAATACACAAAAAATACAGCAAAATTACAGAAAAAATATAGCAGAATTACGGAAAAATTATGATAAAAATAAAAAAAATACAGTAAAACTACACAAAAAATACAGTAAAACTACACAAAAATAGATTAAAATTACACAAAAAATACAGTAAAACTACACAAAAATACATTAAAATTACTCAAAAAATATAATAAATTTACACAAAAATTATAATAAAATTAAAAAAAATACAGTAAAATTACTCAAAGAATATAGTAAAAATACACAAAAAATACAGCAAAATTACAGAAAAAATATAGCAGAATTACGAAAAAATTATGATAAAAAAAAAAATACAAAATACAAAAAAATATAAAACTACACAAAAAATGCAGTAAAACTACACAAAAAATACAGTGAAACTACACAAAAATACAGTAAAACTACACAAAAAATACAGTAAAACTACACAAAAATACATTAAAATTACTCAAAAAATATAAAAAATATAATAAATTTACACAAAAATTATAATAAAATAACACCTAAATTATAAAAAAAAAATTTCACCAAACATATATGTAGTAAAATTACACAAAAAATATTCATAAGAAAGGGAGGATATTGATGTTGTAATTTGTTGTGATACGCATCGAACTCAACATGGCATGCAGTGTGCCCATATACGCTAGCGCACAGGTCCTCTCGCCCTCTCACCATTTACCTCATACCATTCGGTTTGCTCTTCGGCGCTTCACACATTCCCAAACTGCTTAATTGGTCAATTGGTGCACACTAAAGAGTCAAGAACCAAAGAAAGAATATAAAAAAATGGACAATACGGCACCGAACTGCCACCGAGTGCTGACTGCCGACTGCCGCAAGTGCAATGCGCATCCGCCCGCCATGGAACGAGTTGGAATGTCCGCTTTTAGAGTGTTGACACACGTTGCACACAACTTGCATTTTAATTTATTAACTCAATAAATAACAACATTTTATGATGAAAAACTGAATGTGCTCGCACCGCATTTGGTGAGCTCTTCAGGCATAGCATGGTCGTATCGGCGCATTTGCTGTACGATTCATATCGCTTACTGTTGACTGTCCACAGCTGCGTGGTGTGACCACAAGCTCTTCACGCTTTCCACACACTTGACCGCGGTAAGTAATAAAATGTGCTGCCATTTGAATGTTGCACCCGCTCCTCACACAACCTCTGCAGCCGAGACAAGTGATAGCTTTGTGTGTGCTGATGAGTTAGTTACGAGGAGTTGGCGGAGTTTTCATTTTTTTTTTTTTTTTTTTGTTTTTGTAAGTTGGGAGCTCGTCTTGCGCATATTTGCATGCTTCTTTTGAGCTGTGGGCCTCGAGTTCTTGGAAACGTTTAATGTTTTGTCAATTGAGGTTATCTAAGTTCTTAGTATTTAGTTATTATAAGCGTGTACACAGCAAGGCTGCCTGAAGGTGAACGTAAATGGGTGGGGCGCATGAACTGCGTAATGAATAAAGAACGCAATTAAAAGAAGTCATCAGCATAAATAAATTATGGGTCAAAATGTTGCTGAAAATATTAAATAGCTTAAATTGGTCGTAAATACGTTTTATTTGAAGCTCATTTCACCTGATGTGGCGAGTTGGGTAATTCTGATAACTTCTCATAAACATATATATATTATTTTTTTGCATTTGAAATTTTAGACCTTATTTCTCATCGTTTGTTGCGAAAGGTATAGGACCTCTTGTTACTAGATGAGAGGTCGATAACTAATTAAAATGGTTTTATTGTATATTTAACTTATATACTATTTTGTTTGATTTTTTTTTATATAAATTTTTGTTTTATTTTTTTATTATTTTATTTTTTATATTTGGCTTATTTTATTTCATTTATTTTTATTTTATTTTATTTTATTTATTTATTTTATTTCAAATTTTTTAATTTTTTTTCATTATTTTATTTTGATTTTATTTTTGATTATACTTTTATCTCTTTTTATTTTTGGTTTATTTTATTTTATTTATTTTATTTTTTTCAATTTTTTTATTTTTTGGTTTTATTTTCATTTTTTTACTGTATTTCATTCTATTTTAATTTAATTTTTTATTTTATTAATTTCTTAATTTTTTTAAATTTTTATTCCATTTTATTTTATTTTATTTTGTTGTATTTTACTCCCTTTTATTTTATTTATTTTTTTTTGTTTTATTTTATTTTTTTTTCTCTCAATTTATAATATTTTATTTTACTTTATTATTTAATTTTTATTTTTTTATTTTTTTTCGTTTTAATTTCCTTTTTTTTTTTATTTTTTTTATATTTTTTTTCTTCTTTTATTTATTTAAAGAGCTTTAATTTTTTAGCATATTTTAATTTTTATTCCATTTTATTTTACTTTATTTTGTTTTATTTTATTTAACTTTTATTTAATTTTTTTTAAATTTTTTCTTGTAATCTTTTTTATGTTAAATTATTATTTTTTTCTTTTTATTTTATTATTTTTTTTGCAATTTTTTTATTTTTTTATTTTTTTTTGTTTTATTTTAATTATTTTATTTTTTTATAATTTTTTTTTTATTTTATTTACATTTCCCTAAAACTCTTAAAATTTTTTTGCATATATTAATTTTTATTCCATTTTATTTTATTTTAGTTTATGTTTTTTTGTATTTTATTCTCTTTTATTTTTTTATTTATTTTGTTTTATTTTATTTAAGTTTTATTTAATTTTTACTCATTTTTTCTTTAAATTTTTTATATTTTATGCAACTTAATTTTTTAATTTTTTTTTTTTTTGTTTTTTTTTATTTTTATTTTTTTTATTATTTTTTTTTTCTTTACTTTTTTATTATTTTTTTTTGTTTATTTATATTTTCCTAAAACTTCAGATTTTTTTTGCATATTTCACCTAGGAACACGGGGCGTATGAGTAACATTTTTTGCGTAGTGAATCAAAAAACCCGGAAACGTCTTAAAAGTTTTACAGATAATAACCTTAGGACATAGTTTATTACTTAGGATGCAGTTCGTTTATCTACGAAAGACTTTTCAAGATTGAAAACTATTTTGAAATAATAATTGAAGAGAATAATTGCTTTGATGGTAACTGTTTCAGCATTTAGTAAGGCAGCACTTCGTCCGCTCAACAGTCCCACTCTTCTAAATTGTATTTGTACAAAAAGAGCACTCGAGACGAGACCTATTAAACTAGATAATTAAGGGGGTTTGAGTGCCTACATATTTTCATTTTATCGATAAAGCCCTTAGTTAAGGGTTACCGCAAGTGGTTCTCTTAGATAGGCGCAAAAGTTCCAAAACAAAGGATTATAATGATGATAGACTAGCGCAAATTCGGAATTGAGTGGTTTGAGCGAAGTTAACTTGAGAACAATCCTTATAGTTAATTCCCAAAAATAAAGCGAATTTAAAGCGGATTTAAGAGTATAAACAAATTTGAAATGGCAACACTTCAAAAAAATTAAAAAAAACAGCAACAAATACAAGCAAAATGAAAACAAAAATCCTTCACACATAGACTAGCGATCGGTAGATGTCGCACTAGACCAAACAAATAAAATTGATATACAAAATGAAAATCAGCTGTTCACTTAATCCTCAATGTTGTGTAGGTCAGGGTAAAATTTGGATCTGATAAATGAGCATTTATGCGGAATCAAGTCCGCGTGTGTATTCATAACAGACCAAATTAGTTAAAACTGGTTAACTGCATCGAGTACTTACTTCAAATCTACATTGAGTGGAAAAAATCTGGAACAAAAAAAATGTTTTGATTGCAGGCCTTTAGCAACAGAGGCTTTTTAAAAACACACGAGTTTACAAATAACTCAAGTGTTGATGTCTATCTAGATACTTAAAAACAGGTAAGCAACAGTAATCTTTGACCACTTTTACAGTTGTAATTCGCAATTCGTCCCAAATAGCGCAGTGTTAGCGCTGAGCAATTCAAATTTTCTTCTGATTGGAATATTCAACCAAGGCAATGAAAGGTATCTTTCTCTTATTGTGTCTTAAGGATTTAATCATCTTTGACCTCGTTGAAAACTCAAATCGCTAATCAAAAACTTATTTGATTTGAAGATATTAATCTATATTATCCTTTTTCGATAACCCCACCGGTTTCAGAGTTATCCACCATAATTTGGACCAGGGGTGACCAAAAATGTGTTCAAACGAAAGGTGCTAGCGAGTTCGGTATCAGCTGGTTTCGGAGATATTTTCTTAAATGTTCAGAACGCAAAATCACGCTAAAGATTTTTCGATATCGAAAATTTCGAAAATCACACAAATTGAGTAAAAATTTAGATATTTGCATGAAATTTGGTATACAGGTTGCTTTCTGGGCCAGGTAGTTTGCTATGGAAAATGGGTGAAATAGTATGGTAACCACGCCCCCTTTTTCGATATCGAAAATTTCGAAGATCACATAAATTGACATAACTTGAGTAAAAATTTGAAAATTTGCATGAAATTTGCTATACAGATTAGTTTCTCGACCATGTAGGTTGCTATTGAAAATTAGTGAAGTCGAATGAATACCACGCGCCCTTTTTCGATATCGAAAATTTCGAAAATCACACAAATTGAGTAAAAATTTAGATATTTGCATGAAATTTGGTATACAGGTTGCTTTCTGGCCAAGGTAGGTTGCTATTGAAAATGGGCGAAATAGGATAATAACCACGCCCCCTTTTTCGATATCGAAAATTTCGAAGATCACATAAATTGAAATAACTTGAGTAAAAATTTGGAAATTTGCATGAAATTTGCTGTACAGATTAGTTTCTGGGCCATATAGGTTGCTGTTGAAAATGAGTGAAATCGGATGAGTACTACGCCTCTTTTTCGATATCGAAAATTTCGAAAATCACATAAATTGACATAACTTGAGTAAAAGTTGAGATTTTTGCATGCAATTTTGTATACAGGTAAATTTCTGGCCAAGGTAGGTTGCTTTTGAAAATGAGCGAAATCGGATGATAACCACGCCCCTTTTTTCGATATCGAAAAACACATAAATTGACATATCACGGTAGCTGAAATGACTAAAATGATGTAATTTTATAGGTGGATCCACCTGGTCGTTATATTATAATTTTTTGATAAAAATTTTTGATAAAATTTTGTGAAGTGGGCGTGGCACTGCCCACCTGACAGCGTTTTATTCATTTTTCCTAGAACCGCCTGATCGATTTGGATGAAATTTTGAATATAGATAGCATGGTTGGTTCTAAGACTATCCACTTGGGGATTGCCACCTGGGGAGGTTTACAGGGTTGCCACATATATCATTTTTTAAAATTTTGTAGCAAAATATGTCAAAATGGATATTAAATGAAAGGCACTTTCCGCGACATGCCAACTAAAATATTTTCATGTAGGGTTGCCACCTTATCGTAGTATATTTGTATGTCCGGACAATCTCGGGAACCGCTTGGCCGATTTGGATAAAATTTGGCATATAGATAGTGTTATTGATTCTAGATAGTATGATTGGGGTTGGCACTTCGGAGGGGGGGGGGGGGGGTGTTTAGGGTTGCCACCTATCTCAATTTTTTAAATTATAGAGCTAGATATGCCAATATGGGTATCAAATGAAAGGTTTTTTCGCCGACATACCCACTAAGGGTTGCCACCCAAGGTTACGATTTTATCGAATTGTAGTTGTATTGCATATTTATAGGATCATATTTGGACTATTTTATGATTATTTTGCGATCATTTTAGGATCATTTTGGGATTATTTTGGGATCACTTTTGAGTCGTTTTGGGTTCAATTTCGAATCATTTCGGGAACATGTAAGGGTCTTTTTGGGATCATTTTAGGATTACTTTAGGGTAATTTTGGGATCATTTTGGGTAAGTAAAGTTAGCGCTACATGGATGACACTGACCAAGCTCGGTCACCCAGGTACTGTAACGGTATACAAGAAAACAAACACAATTTCGATAAGCAGGATTCATCCAACAACACAAGAACCCTAAAGTGAAAAGAAACAAACAAGAACTATGAATTTATAGAGGAAAAATACAAAAAATTCGGATAAGTTTTTTTTTTATATTTTGCATTTATCAATAAGCAAACAACTATTGAAAAATATATGTTTACAAGTACATATTTATAATTGCTAAGTTGAGCAAGTACTTACATCGAAATTATTAAAATAATAAATTTAAAGCCTTTCATTATCACAAAATCGCTTAGTAACTAAAAAAATTAAAAATAATAAAGTTGAAACTAAAAATATTTAAAAAATTATATAACTCGCTTAATTCAAGTAGTTTGTTTACAAAATTATTTTACAAACTAAAAAATGGAAGCACATTGGACACGTGTAAACTACAACTACAACTACTTAGACTAAAACCATGATATGTATGAGTACTTCAGCCGCTACAAATGAGTATCACAAAAATTTCTAAAGCTTCTGTTCACAACTCCCGCTCAATACTACAAGTGCGCAGTCGACTTCAGCTCAAGCTTGAGCCCAACGATCTTGATTGTACTCGTAGGGATATTGCGTTTGTGGATATTGTGTGTTACTATAGCAATAGCTGGGCTGCAGCAGATCCTCATCGGCGGCAATAGGCGTAAAACTGCTCAAGACCGGTTGCAAATTGGTTGTCCAAAAGAAGGTGCCAGCTGTGGTGCGTGCAAAACGTACTGGCACATAAACATCTTGTTCCACATCCTCATAGGCCAACTCGGCTAGCTTCTCATTGGCGGAATTATCTTCGATTTCTTCATAGAAATGTTGTTCCTCCATTTGGGTATTACGGTAATTCTCGAATGATTCTAGCGACTCTAGAGAGTTCCATAAACGTTGACATTGTTGTTGTACTTTTTGATGGCGTTGAATTTTTCGCTTTTGTTGTTGCGCTTTGTTGCGAAAGAGTGTCTGCAAGACGCGTTTAATACTATAGCTCGACTTGTGATTTGAGCTTGATATTTGTTGTGAGTTCTTTGACTCAGCAGTTTGTTGTTCTTGTTGTTGGCACATTTTCGTAAAAATTCTAATTTCCAAAAATGATATATATCTTCTTTTGCTGTTCAGTGCGTGTGGCGCGTTTGACGTACAAGTTTAGAATGATTTCCACACAAAATGCGCCGATCTTTTATAGCTCCGTGGCCCGCTCAGCTACAACTCACCGAAAAAATATTCGCTTGTACATTTCCTTCAGGAAAGGGAGTAGTACAGTTGAAGAAAAAGAAATACATACAACACAACAGAGAGAAATACGAGAACACGTGCGTCGTCGTAGCCCAAGTAGCAGCTCAGTTTTGCTGTCTCAGCAATACATTGAACTCCAAGCGCGTTGGTCGTGCGTGCCTGTACATTACGGATATGCACTTCACGAGCTCAGAGTACATACCTAGAAACTATCAATGATTGCAGCAACGAAAGTAAAGAGCAACAACAACAACGGCACCAAACAATATCTACCCTCTGCAAAGTGACTCAGTGAGTCCAAAGCAGGGAAAGAGCAAATGCGTATAAAGGAAATATCATATAAGAGGGCCACTGCACACACAGCACAACACAACTCGGATTCCGATAAGTATTGTCGAGGTGACTAAACAATTGGCAGGTAGTAGAGGTTGTTGTGGTTGGACAGTGGTTCGTATTGAATATTTTAGCTTGGAAAATGTGTTGAATTGATTTTAGGACTTAAATTTCTCAGGACGTTGTTCCAAGGAGGGTTTAAATCCCTAGCTTAATGTTTCACAGATATACTCTACTTCACCTAGAAACTTCCCTCCGAAACGGCTAAGTTTGTTCGGTCCTAAAGCTCAAACTCGTCTGTGGTATTTCCAGGAGGCACTTCCCCCATCCTCAAAAGGGCTGTGGACTTGATGCGAAACCCTATTCCAATATACCAGTCAACTCCAGGCGTGTTATAAATAGAGCTGAGATTGTGTGAAAAAAAGCAAGCCTAAAAGTATGCAATATAATATTTTTAAGTAAACTAAACGGTGATTTTAGGGGTAGGGTGTTCTGGATCGTATCCCTCGTCAAGCTGATAGGAAGTTATTTTCAAATTATTAAAGACTAAATAAAATAAAATAAAATAAAATAAAATAAAATAAAATAAAATAAAATAAAATGAAATAAAATAAAATAAAATAAAATAAAATAAAATAAAATAAAATAAAATAAAATAAAATAAAATAAAATAAAATAAAATAAAATAAAATAAAATAAAATAAAATAAAATAAAATAAAATAAAATAAAATAAAATAAAATAAAATAAAATAAAATAAAATAAAATAAAATAAAATAAAATAAAATAAAATATAATAAAATAAAATAAAATAAAATAAAATAAAATTAAATTAAATTAAATTAAATAAAAAAAAAAATTTAATTAAATTAAATAAATAAAAAATAAAATTTAAATAAAATAAAATAAAATGAAATAAAGTAAAATAAAATAAAATAAAACAAAACAAAATAAAAAAATAAAATACAAAAAAAAAATAATATAAAAAAATAAAAAATAAAATAAAAGAAAATAAAATAAAATAAAATAAAATAAAATAAAACAAAATAAAACCAAATAAAATAAAATAAAATAAAATAAAATAAAATAAAATAAAACAAAAAAATAAAATAAAATATAATAAAATAAGAAAATAATAAATAAAAGAAATTAAAATGAAATAAAAAAATTAAAAAAATAAAATTAAATTAAATATATAAAAAATAAATTTAAATAAAATAAAATAAAATGAAATAAAGTAAAATAAAATAAAATAAAATTAAATAAAACAAAACAAAATAAAAAAATAAAATAAAAAAAAATTAAAAAAATAAAAAATAAAATAAAATAAAATAAAATCAAATAAAAAAAAATAATAAAAAAATAAAATTAAATTAAATAAAGTAAAATAAAAAAAAAAAAAACAAAATAAAAAAAGAAAATAAAAAATAAAATAAAAAAAAAAATAAAAAAAAATAAAAAAAGAATGATAAATAAAAAAAAAATAAAACAAAAAAAAATGAAATGAAAAAAAGTAAACCAAAATAAAACACAAAAAAAAATAAAAATAAAATAATATAAAATAAAAATAAAATAATATAAAAGATATGTATGTTTATAAAAAAGTGAAATGAAAAAAAGGAAAAAAATTAAAACCATGAAGAAAACTCCCACTGTGCGCGCACAGGATCGAGTTCATGTGCCGTCACTGATCTGTGTGTTACCAATCCAGTTGGTGGTGGTTTTTGTGCTGGCTGGTGTCGATTGATAGCTAGCCCTTTATTGTTGTTGGTGTCAGTGACTATGTGTAGGTATTTTGATATTATTGGTTGTTGTTGTCCCGGCTAGTGTATTGGCATACTAATAAAGGATCGAGGGTGAGCGCACAAAAAGATAGCTCGATATTAGCTCAGAGCGATTCAGAGCAATGCTCCCCCATTGTAAATCAAACTGGATGGAACCCCTTTTACCGAGTGTGGGAACATTTTTCGAAAAATTTTAAATACAGAAAGTAGTGTTTATAAACAAAACAAAAAAACACACAAAATAACAACAAAATACTAACAACAGCAAGGTTTGTTTTGGCCAAGGAAGCGAGAAGACGGCAGTGGAGCTGGATATAAAACGCAGTGCACTCAAGTGCTGTGTGCAAGGATTCATGAATGAGTATGGGTGTGCATGAACCCGGTAGTTTTGGTAACTAGTTGCCTTACATTGGTTCCAAAAAGCACTGAAAGAGAACAGTGTGGAAAGCCTAGAGAAAAAAGGACTAATTCGAGTCTTAATCAGTAGAAAGCAGAAAATAATTTTAAAGACCGAAGTCTGTTGAGCACTGCACAACAAAATTGAAGTTTTTAAAATCCCACCGAGTTTCTCGACAGTTTTTAAAGCTTCTGGGTGAGCTGAATCCGAATCTGAAGTCAGATTTTTTTCGGGTCATCCTAGATTTTCTCTCTAGAAGGTGGTTTGTTAAGAGATGGGCAGTTGTAGAAAAAAATTGAAATTGCTAATAATTTAAAAAAATTTTCTAGGCTCAAGGGACCATAATTTAATTTTTTTTTTTTTTTTTTATTTGGCAGCATATAGTTGTTCTATAGTGCAAGAGCATAGTTGCTCAGAACGCAAACGCAAATGAACAACGGTTGTGAATAGAATATAAACTAAACCCTTTGCCGCAAGTTTGTTCCTTTTCGGTCTAGTTTCAAATTCCATCACACAGTTCAGCAACTACTTTGCTGTTCCACTGCAGGACACGTATGTATGTGTGTATGTATTGTGTGCCTTCTTCGTATACTCGACTTGCTCGCTCAAAAATCCATATGAAAAAAATGGCAGGTGTTCAACGTGAAATTTTCTCATGGTTTTTGGGTAACACACTTAAGAAGAGCGAACGATAAGGAATATATTTTAAGTAGGTTGAGGCAAATCTATAAGTATGTCTGTTGTATATTTTATACTGTATCATAAGTAGTACTGTATAGATGTTGTTGTTTTGTTGTTGTTTTCCTACTCATTTTCGGTTATTTGATTACTTTAAGGTTTTTGTTTTTTTTGGTATAATTTTTGGCGAAATGTTTTTATTATTTCACTTAAAAACTGTTTCACTGCATTACTGGACGAGCAATAGGGGTTGCACGGGGGAGTACGGAATAAAGTATCGGCTTGCAGGATTTAGTACTTTGAGTGTGTTTATTTCCGTGGGAAAACGTATTCGGTTGGCATTCCCACGCAGTTAAGGAAGGTGTTTTTTGTTATCCTGCGGGCTGGCCGGTGTTACTGTTGCTGCTGCTTCTTCTTATTGGAGTTTTTATTATGATTACATTTCCTTGTTGGCTCCTTTTTTGTTGTTGTTTGTATTATTATTTATTTTTATTGTTAGTGGAGGCGCGTTTTGGTGCTGCTTTTGGGATATCCTTCTTTTATAGCCAGCGTACTAGTTCTGGTACAAGGGTATTATACTTTTGTCCACATTACGGTACAACGTAACGGCACACAAAAGTCGAGACTGATATAGAGTTGCATATATGAAAGTTCTTTGGTTGAAAAGAGGAGTTCATTCATTCATGTCCGTTCATTCACTCATGTCCGTTTGTCCGTCCGTCTGTCCATCCGTGTACACGATAACTTGAGTAAAAAGTGAGATATTTGCATGAAATTTGGTATACAGGCCAGAAAGTAGGTCAAGGTGGATTGCTTTTGACATTAAACGGACGAAATCGGATGATAACCACGCCCCCTTTTTCGATATCGAAAATTTCGAAAATCATATAATTTGACATATCTCGGTAGCTGAGATGGCTAAAATGATATAGTTTTATAGGTAAATTTCCCTGGTCATTGTGATTTTTGATAACTTTTTTAGAAGTGGGCATGTCACCGCCCACTTTTAAGGACTGCATTTTTGAAAATTCGACTAGTCATAACTTTTAAACTGATTACGGTAGAAAGATCAAATTTGGCACAAAGCATACAAGCATCGTTGGAAGTACACCTGATGAGTTGGATAAAATTGCTCTCAACCACGCCCTCTTGCGATATCGAAAATTTCGAACATTACCTTAATTGACATAATTCGGTAACGGAAATGGCTAAAATGAACCCCTAGTCATTCTATTATGATTTTTTGATAATTTATTTAAGATGGGCGTGGCACCGCCCTCTCTTTAGGGAGGCATTTTTGAAAATTCGACTAGTCATAACTTTTAAACTGATTACGGTAGAAGGATCAAATTTGGCACAAAGCACACAAGCATCGCTGGAAGTACACCTGATGAATTGGATAATATTGCTGTCAACCACGCCCTCTTTCGATATCGAAAATTTCGAAAATCACCCAAATTGATATATGTAGTTCGGTAACGAAAATGGCTAAAATAGTATACTTTGGTGACAAGTTCTGAAAACTACCGCTGGGTATTTAATGTTCGGTTACCCCAACTTAGATTTCCTTACTCGTTTTTTGATATTTTTTTTTGTTCCGCAACAAAAGGATGCGTGACGTTAACGAATTGTAGAGTGTAAGCAAATTATCCTTTAAGGGTTTAAGTTAATTGTGGAACTGAGCAGACATGCAGATTGTTCTTAGGTGCAATGGGGCAACAACAACTGCATATCAAATGCGTTGAGTCCTTGCACCAATTACTTGGCATAATTTGGTTGTGATGAGGGTTTATTATTGAATTTTGGCGTTTCGATTTTTTTTTTATGCGCTCATTTTTTTTTTTTTTTTTTTTTTTTTTTCATTAGACATTCGAGTATTTCGAAAATATTTTCCCAGGCTTTTGCTTCGCAGCGCAAGTTGTGCTGAGGTGTGCCTGACAGGTTGCATGATTTGGTTTGGTGTTACTGCGTCGAGTCGCCTGCCAGACAGACTTCAACTTGTGACTTAAGAGATGCTTAGAGCTCGATCGTTCGTTCGTCTGATTGCTTTACTGCTACTGTTATTACTTAAGGCTCAGACAAGAACAGAAAAAAAGTATTTAGTAGGCAGGTAATAAATGCAATCAACTGCTTTTAAGCGTTTTTTTTTTTTCGTTTGCTCTACTTCTTCTTCTTCTACTTTATGTCGTGTCAATGTGTCGTTTTATCAATGAAAACAATTTTTTACTACCTTCTTCCTTTAGTGGGTTTTTGTACACAGTAGCCAATATGATGTGTGATATTATCCAACTGAAGAGTATTAATTATTTGTATGTTTTAGGTTGTATTTTATGGCTGCGCGTTTACGCGTGCGCAACACGCACAGTAGTCAAGGTATTCAGATAAAGATTGCGATGAGCATAACTATTGTAGCTAAATATTGTGCTTCTGTGTTGGGCGTTGAATTATGTAATTGTTTTTTTTTTCAATTTTAATTGATTGTAATTTATTTGGTAGGTAGGTAAGATTTTCATGTCACAGAAACTCATCGCACCTTCCGAAGCAGAGGCGGATGAACTCAAGAATATTTCGAAATTCTGTTTCAGATGACCTCTTCCGATTTTCCTAAAAGCGGTTCCCAAAATATTTAGACGTACTTTTTTTAATGCCTGGAATTTACACAGAAAAAGCTCAAAGAGATCTTCCTGGAGGTTAACATGCCTATCCCTTCCGGCGTGCAACTATTGCCCAGTGACTTGCTCAAACTCTTCATAGGTACCAGCAGGGTCTCTGCTTAAAAGAATGCTTGTCCTCGCTATACACTGGTGAGGTGGCTCTTCATTGGAACTGTTTAATGTTCCCTTTGGCTACTTTTCGGGGAGTTACTCTCTAATGTGAATGAAATTTATTTCGGATTTGAAAAGAAATTATTTGCAGATTTCGCATCGCATTTTCTTTCGAATTCCGGGTAGCCCCCTGGTTAGTTGGAATCATAAAGGAAAGCTAAGAAGCTCTTAAGGACCATGGTGGAACTCTCATACATGCTGTTAAACTCAAAATTTTAAAAGCTACCAAGTCCTAATAACACTAAGCTCCAAGAGGCTCCCGAAGTGAGGGTTCCCAAGAAATTTTATTCGTGCTCAGAAAATACGCAGGGAAATAGGACAGCAGATTATCCCTCTGAGCTGTCACAAGGCTTTTGGACGCAAGCACTATAATGAGATCCGGCATCACATTACGTTAACGTTTTATCTGCGGAACCATAAAAATATGTCAAATCAAGCGCCTGAAATTTTGACTTATTTTCGAACTCTACCTACCTACAGTCAGCTCTTTGAACTTTGGGCACCATGCTCATGTAGTACGTATCGACTGCCCTCCACCACACTATTGCCTCGTATACTAAGAACGCTCTAAAAATTACTTTGCACATCCAGACCCCACTGTCTACCCAAAACTGTCGGGAGTTTAACAGAAAATCTTTATTGCCAACAAGTGCTACTTTGCACCGAGGGGGCAAATGAGAATTAAAGTCCTCTCTCGACGAACAAAGATCTTGCTATATAGGTCCCTAGATCATACTTATCCTTATTTACGGCTGGAAACCGTGGCCAGTGTCGAGATAATATGAGATATCTTTTGGAGTATTCGAGAGAAAAGCTCTGCGGAAGGGGTATATCCTTCCCATAATGCCAGCGGCTAGTATCGAAGGTAATTGAACTTTGTACTACCTGCACGAGACTTACGCAGGTATAAGAGGAAGCGCGAGGCCCTCGACTGGGATAGGAAAATCAGGTGAAGGATTCCACGACTTTTGGCTCTAATGTAAATCGATCGTGAATAAGCGGCAAAAGCATTATGTGTTATGTAAAAATGTAGACAGCGATAAACAAACGTTTAAGATAAATAACCGAGATATAGATGGTATAACAACTAGAATTGGGTAGTTCCTGAACTAATTAGTTCATTGAACTAGATCATGGAAGTGTTCGTGGAAACCAGTTCCAAATTTTAAATGAACTACTTTAACTATGTAAAATGTTGCTCAAATTTATGAGAGAATACCGAGAAACCAAAACGCGTGCTAAATTAAAGTCCCTGCCAACCAGGGTTAGCCATGCTGTAGACAAAACCAGAAATTAGTGCTGTGCAATACCAAAAATGACTGTGGGTAAGAGTAGGTATCGAAATAACAACGCATAATTCGATAATTTTCGACAGGAATTAGCAACTCCAACATGGGGAGAAAAGGAAACTCGCTGAAAAAATTACCCTCTTTTTAAAATGTTTTTATTTATCCTTTTTTTGGTAAGCCCAGTAATTTTTTTTTTCATCCGCTGCTGCAAAAACACGTTGAAAAGTGTAGGAGGAGGTATAAAAGGACGCTTCTCTGAATGAACTAAAAACGAACTACATGAACTAGTTCATTTTTTAGCTATCATTATCCGATTACAAAATACAAATAATTGAACTAAATGAATTAAAAACGAATTACATGAACTAGTTCATTTTGATTAGCTAGTTTTAAATCTCTGATCACTTTAATGGACTAAAATTCCCAACTCTAGTAACAACAACAACAAAGCATGTTAAGCGATGACACCTCAATTTACTTGGTTGATGAATAATCATGATGAGAAAAGATTTTAACAATTTTTAATTATTAATGTGCCACACGAAAATTTTTTAGCTATCATAATCTGATTACAAGACATACAAATGAATAGAGCTTTAAGTTTAAAGGAATTTTTTGAGTTTGTAATTGGATTGGAAACAGCCAGAACATACTGGGTACGTGAAGAAGTTAACTTCTTAAATTCTTCTTAAATTTCTTACTTCCGGGAAGTGGACCATGGAACCGATCAATTCGAAAATATCTTATACATGGTGCGTTTTCCTTCTAATTCGGCACGTGGGTAGAACTATGCCTAAATTAACAGAGGCCAATACGAATGGGATATAGAGGAAGAGGGGCGTGGTAGAAGGAAAGAGGAGAATGAAGAGAGAAAGGGAGGGAGATAGTGTGAAGGCGAAGAAAAATAGAAAGGAGAGTTATAAAAGGCGTTGTAAATTGCGGTTAGGTGGCAACCCTAAGTGGCAATCCTGCTCGAAATTATCTTATTTGGAATATGGTCAAAAATAGCTTACATTTGATACCCATATTGGCATTTCTATTGAGATAGGTGGCAACCCTGTAAACCTCCCTAAGTGGCATCACCCATGTATATAATTTTAGAATGAATCAAATTTTCTATATGCCAAATTTTATCTAAATCGGTCAAGCAGTTCCCGAAATATACGAAAAAATAAAAAAATTACGGTTAGGTGGCAACCCTACTTGAAATTATCTTATTTGGAATACGGTTGAAAGTACCATTCATTTGATACCCATATTGGCATATCTAGCTCTATATTTAAAAAAAAATTGGGATAGGTGGCAACCCTGTAAACCGCCATAGGTGGCAAAACCCAAGAATTCTGTTCGGCCTAACTATTACAATTTGGGCAATGTTAGCTAGATCCTAGAATTTCACCTCCTATTTGATTTGCATAGCTAAACATCGTGGTGAAAATCGCCTACGCCTGAAAGTCGGCTACAATTTCTATTTCCGTTGCCTACTTTCCGTTGCATCATCAGCCATTTTCTCAAATTTTACTCACAATCAAAACTTCATATCGCCGCCTAAGAAGTTAACTTCAAAAAATTATGATGAGACATAATTTTCTTTATGAAGAAGTGCAATGGCCGGTGGAAGTCAATCAATGCCGTTCCTCTTTCTACTGACGGAAACCAAAATCTACCCGGACATCGTCTTCTCGTACCATGAAAACATCTTTCATACCTGAGATAAAATGAGTCGTATTAATCATCTTCATCTCAAACTTTCAAACTTTGATAAATGTTTCGCTATACTACTCGTCCTTGCTCTCAAAGTCGGTCGAGATTCCTTCCGGGCAGGCCCGGTCCGGTCTGATATGCTATCACTGATCTCTTATATCGTTCATTTCTGGAAGAGTAGCTATTAGAAGAGTTAATCTTAAGGTCCTCTCTGCACTTCAAAGTTTGCATCTCCAACTTCAGCAAAGTCCTTGAGCTTTACCGATCTTGTAGCAGGCAGGTGTTGCACAACCCCAACCTTCTGACTACCACTATCTACTTACCTACCTACTTGTGGTTAATAATAATATTTAATTGGCAGTTATAAAAGATTCGTTACTATTTAATGACATGGTCATTTTCCACAGATTGCATGACAAGCTCGAAAAGCTTGATCAATTCAAAGGAAGCTATGCAATTAGGGTGCAAATGTACATACAATTTAGATTGAGAATGCGTTAAAGGGCGGATCAGACCGCAAATGAATTGATGAACTATGCAGATAAGAATATGAATTGTTGTAGACAAACTTGAATGAAATGCGTAGCACGGGAAGCAGGCAGCATCGCTCTTAAAACTTGACAGGTGGTTTCGTATGAAATAAATAAATTTGTTGCGTGATTGGATGTGGATCAGGATTATGGGTATGAGCTTATATGATAAATGTTATTAATGTACGAGTATGTAAATGTGTTTGCTCGCAACAGGCAAATTAATGCTTGAGGAGTGAATAAATGAATGTAATGTGAATGATTGGCGCGTCCATATAAGCAATAAAGCTCGAGTTAATGCTCAATTTTGTTGTCATGGAAATAATGTGATTTCGAACTATATATTTAACTATGAGCTCAGTAACAGAGAACTGCAATTATTGGTCTAAGAAGCACTAAAATCCCCAATTTAGGGTCATTTTATGATCATTTTGAAATCATTTTAAGGTCATTTTGCTATCAATGGGGTAATTTTGGGATCATTTCGGGACTATTTTGGGGTTATATTGAGAGCATTTCGGGGCTAATTTTTGGAACCATTTTCAGGCAATTTTGGGGTAATTTTTGGGGTGAATTTGTCATCATTTTGAGGTAATTTTGGGGTTATTTTGGGATAATTTTGGGGTCATATCGGGGTAGTTTTGGAATCATTTTGGGATTATTTTGGGGTCATTTTGTCAACATTTTGAGGTCATTTTGAGGTCATATCGGGGTAATTTGGGGATAATTTTAGGATCATGTTGAATTTTGGGATCATTTTAGGGTAATTTTTTTGGGATTATTTCGGGGAGATATTGAGATGATTTCGGGATTATTTTGGGGTTAAATTTGGGACCATTTTTCGGTATTTTGAGTTCATTTTGGGATATTTTGGTGTAGTTTTGTCATTATTTTAAGGTCATTTTGCGATTATTTTGGGGTTTTGGGCTCATTTTGGGACTATATTGTGATCATATTGCAATTTTTTTTGCGGTCATTTTGGAATAATTTTGGGGTTATATTGAGATCTTTTTTGTGGTCATTTTGAGATCATTTTGGAATTATTTTATTTTATTTTATTTTATTTTATTTTATTTTATTTTATTTTATTTTATTCTATTTTATTTTATTTTCTTTTATTTTATTTTATTTTATTTTATTTTATTTTATTTTATTTTATTTTATTTTAGTTTATTTTATTTTATTTTATTTTTTTATTATTTTTTTATATTGTTTCATTTAAACTTTTTTTCATTTTATTTTATTTTGTCATTTTTTTATTTTTATTTTTTTTTTATTTTTTTATTTAATTTATTTAAATTTATTTTTTTATTTTTTTTATTCATTTCATTTTATTTTTTTTTTTTTCGTTTGTTATAATTTTTATTTTTATGTCATTTTATTTAAATTTTTTATTAATTTTTTTTTCATTTTTTTTTGTTTTGTTTTTCAAGTAATTTTTTTTTTTATTTTTTTTATTTTTTATTTTTTTTTACTTATTTTCTTATTAATTTTTGTAATTTATTTTTTCCTTTTTTTCTTTTAATATTTTTATTTTTACATTGCTTTTTTTAATTTTTTATTTTATTTTGTAATTTTATTTTTTATTTTTAATTTTTTTTATTTTAATTTTTTAATGTTATTTTCTCATTTCTTTATTTTTTATTTTATTTAATTTTTTTTTATTTATTTAAATTAATTTGTTTTTTTTTAGTCCATTTCATTTTATTTTATTTTCTTTTTTATTATTTTTATTTTTTATATTATTTTATTTAAATTTTTTATTAATTTTTTTTTTGTTTTATTATTATTTTTTTTTTCATTTAACTTTTTGTTTACTTTTTATTTTTATTTTTTTTTTATTAATTTTTTTTTTAAATTTATTTTTTAATTTTTTTTCTTTTATTATTATTTTTATTATTTATATTGTTTTATTTACATTTTTTTCATTTTATTTTATTTTGCAATTTTTTTATTTTTATTTTATTTTGTAGTTTTTTTATATTTTTATTTTGTTTAATTTTTTTTATTTATTTAAATTTATTTTGTTTTATTTTTTTACTTCATCTCATTTTATTTTATTTTCTTTTATTATTTTTATTTTTTATTTCATTTTATTTAAATTTTTTATTCATTTTTTGTTAAATTTTTTTTTTCATTTCATTTTTTTCTTTTTATTTTATTTTTTTTTATTATTTTTTTTTATTATTTTTTTAATAGTTTTTTTATACATTTTTTTTTTAATTTATTTTTTATTTTAATTTCTTTTAATTTTATTAATTTTTTTTTGTTCAAAATTGATGACGATTGCTCAGAAATGTGCAGAAGCCAAACAAAATTCATTTGAGAAGTTCCCAAAACTCCCAAAGCTTTAAAGCCCCTACGACAGCTCGTGACTATCTTAAAAATTTTTTATTTCACAATTTGTTTCCGAAGTTTCCCAAATGTTTCTTCAATCGCTTATTTTTTTGTTATCTTTCTTAGAATTTCGGACAAAGTGCGTTGCACACATCCGTTCTAGTCGTCATCGTTCAAAATTGCGTCAAGTCAACGCCTTCTAGAGAACTTAATAGGTTTACTTGGTTCGTTTATTTGTTGCTATGAATTCTTTGAATTGATATTGATGGCGCGACTACTTAAAGTTAATAAGCAAACAACAAAAACAGCGTCACACTTTTAGCTCGGCTAGTTATCAACTCAACATCATTTCGTCTGTGTAGATCACGAGTTTGCTTTGTTTTTGCCGGCCTACTGACGCACGATCCAATGTACATTTATGAGTTTAATAATTTGTTATTCTAGCGTGACAGCTTTGTTAGGTTCGGATTGCGCACCGCACGCCAACAATTGGCCTAACAAACAAATATTGATTAAGAATTTTTTGAATTAGTATTTGTCTAACAGAATTTGCGTTGTGGCGTAAAAGCTCAATATAGCTGAACAAACCTTTGACACAGAGCTAGTGCAAACAAGGCCGGCACGTAGTCGCAATACTTTCACCGTTAACACGAAATGAAAGTTATAGTACGAGAAACCTTTCCACTCCCTGAGACGCGCAACTTTTTTTGTCTCCGAAAATTCTGGAAATGCAAATCGGTTGCGAAAGTGGGCCCGACGGCCGCAATATGTCAAAATAACGGCATCAAAATTTGTATTTTTAACAAACTGGTTTATTTACAGTTAGTTGTCAAAGAAGGGGGTGGGGGACCTAGCTGTATGTCGCACAACTTTTGTAGGACAATAACGCTATTGAATTATACCCATCACTGACAACGAACTATGAAAAAAAAAACTAGCTTGCTATTAATAAATATTTTGATGGCGTTTTTTTGACATATTGGGGTCGGCGGACCCATTTTATGTCACACCCAATATGTATGACACATAGAATTTAACCCAATAAGCTTTTGCAACTCGACTGCAAAAGATTGAATTTTTAGTATGTAGTTCAATCGAAATCGAAATCACACTTAAATACATGATTTAAATTTTTGAACTGGTTTATTTCTCACAGTCTCAACAATGTTTGTGGTAGGCGTCGTTGTAGTTTTGCCATTTATAGTTAATGTGCTTGACTAATTTTTTGGATTTCTCAGTTTTATATCTGTTTGTTCATGTGTTTTGAGGTACTAGGTTGAAAACAAAGATCCATAAACATAGTACGCGGCTGGATGAATAACGTCACTCTACCTAAGTTTAGTTACTGAAATCGACTTGTTCCCAAGTATCTCGCATCAACGCGCGCGCGTACATACATATGTACCTACATACATTTACTAGATGCCCAAGTACGTCAATGACGAGCTCCGCAAAAGCCACACCACAACCCCGTCAAACCAGCAGCAATTATTTAAGTGTGCACACAAGCCATACGACTAAAAGCTGAGATAAAAACAGAGCAGTCAGTTAGAGCACAGCAGCAGCACAAAGCAGGGCGGAGCGCGCAGCGTAGAGGGTAGGGCTCATCAACGACATGGTATGACGGCATGCCGCGTGAGCTCGCTAGCAGGCTTGTCCATATTAATGCCGCACTGCTGCCACTCGTTCGCCATCAAGATAAAATTTGACAGCAATGAAGCGACTGGCACGAGCTCGATTCCCACGGTCTGAACAAGCGCGCTTTTTTTTTTAATTTTTTTATTGCTTTGTTGTTTTATAATTTTATTGTAATTTTTTTTTCTGCCTTTTTTGTTTTCTCACATTGTTGTAGCGTATCTGTTGGGTATTGTCTTGAGCACGCCGCGCGGCAGTAAGCTGCAATTGAGTGAGCGCGCACGATCGTCTCGTCGTCAAGCATTGCGTTGTCTTCTTTGTAACAAAGCGCGAGCGCTCCATTTTTGTTGTTGCCTTTGTTGTTGCTGTGTATTGTTATTACTTGGAATTGCTGCTTTTATTTGTTTTCAATTTGTGATTTTTTTAAGCACAGCTCAGCTTTGCTTTAGCGCTGTTATTTTTATTGGCTTTCATTAACATTATTTAATTTTTTTTTGCTGCTTTTTATTGTTATACATTTTTATTTCGTTTATTTGGTTTTATTCATACATTGTAGCTGGCGTGTGCTCATATGCGCGCGTTTAAGTATATCTATAGCGTGGCGCGCTAGCATTGCTATTACAGCCGCGTTGCGCCCGCGCCCCTTTGGAGGTGGGTCAGTGAGGCGTTGCTGCAAATGCAATGTGAGACGCATTGCTGTAATAAATTAATTCAGCTTTTAACAGCATGAACGAATGGTAACTTGAGTAATAGACAGCACATGCCAACCCACCAATGCCACTACTGACTATAAAATGCCAAACAGCGACGCGTTACCCAGCACCACACTGTGTTGTAGCGCAAACGGGTTAAAATGTAAGTAAAACGCAGCGCCCTCAAAATTTGATTTTAATTCGTTGGCTACCTTCAAAGCTCACTCAGCGCATGTGTCATATTTGTGCTGTTGCATTAGGCGCGCGTGCTAACGCGTTCAATCATCGAGCAAACGCGGCGCGCTGTTGCGCTACACATTAACGCATCATCCAGAAGCAATATCGACGCGCTCATACATATTTATATCAATCAATACAATTTGAACAATGCCGCTCATGAAAAATTTAAATCGAAAAGATTAATTTAAACAATTTTTTTTTCTGAAATTTGTTATTTTGCTGATAAAACCTCGTTTAACATATGTAAAATTTAATGTACGATTGTCGATAAACCACGACAAAGGTTCGTATATATGGCATGCCAATAAACATTCCCATAAAAACATTCATTGAAATATGAGCGTTTTTTATGTTGTTGTTTATTGACCCCACTTTAACGCTGCTACTTTTTGTTCGACTTTTTTTGCTTAGCGTTTTTATAGCTTTTTATCGCGCGCGTTGACCGCGTTACGAATTAATAAATATTTTCACAGCATTGAATAGTAAATGAGTTACTAAATATAGGTTTACTTTAGTTATATGAAAATATGTACAAATATATCGGTGCTTGTTTGTAAAGTTTGAAATATATTTTAAAAATATACTATACTACTAAACCATATTTTTGTTTTTAGTAAAGGGCGCGTCATAGAAGTTTTTAAATTTTATGAAAACAAGTGTCCCGGTGTTTGTTTTTCTTTCACAAATATACAGCGGTCTGCAAAAATTTATGTTCAGACTACTTTGATACGGCGCTAGTATTATTATTTTTTGTTTTTTATTTTTTTTATTTTTTTATCTTATTTTATTTTTTTTTTATTTTATCTTATTTTTATTTTTTATTTTTTTTTTATTTTATTTTTTTTTTTTTATTTTTTTTTATTTTTTTTTTTTTATTTTACTTTATTTTTTTTTATTTTATTTTATTTTGTTTTATTTAACTTTATTTTATTTTATTTTATTTTATTTTGTTTTATTTAACTTTATTTTATTTTCTTTTATTTAACTTAATTTATTTTATTTTATTTCATTTTTTTATATTTTTTCTTTATTTTTTTTTTTTTTTTTATTAGTACTTGGGTGACCGAGCCTGCTGGTTGCTTTCGATTTTCTCGCATAGTTTCAAAATAGATTTCCGAAAAAATATCAAATAGGTGGCAACTTTGGAAACCGCTTCAAGTGGCAACGCCCAAGTAGAAAATCTTAGAATGAAGCATTTAATCACATGAGTTGACCCAACACTACGAATAAAAAATTATTTTATGATCATAAAATTATCTCAAAATAACTCCAAAATGTTTCCAAATTGACCCAAAAATGATCCCAAAATGACCTCTAAATAATTCCGTAATGATCCCAATGTGATCAAAATTACCATTCCAAGTTGACCCAAAAATTATTATAAAATGATTCCAAACTAATTCCAAACTGATCCCGAAATGACCCCAAATTGACCCCAAACTTCCCACAGAAGTATTCCAAAATAATCCCAAATTGACACCAAAATTATCTCAAAATGATCCCGAAATGATGCCAAAATGAACAGAAACAGGTGCCGAAATGATCCCGAAAATTTTACTTTGATTTTCTTTTGAATAACCAATAACCCATAACTAATCACTCGAATTTGTTGGAATAATGAATTAAAAGTTATTTTTTACCGTCACTCGTCGCTCTAATTTTCTAATAATGCTCATCCCTGATCCACAGTAAAAATTTCATCGAAATCGGTCAATATGTGACTAAATAAATGAAATGGAGTTTGGTGGCAACCCTAGGTGCCGACTTATCTCCAAGACAATATGGTTGTTATGCGGCTGAAGTTACCTTTTATTTGATTGCCATATTAGCTTATTAATAAAATTGAGATAGGTGGCAACCCTTAAACGAGCCCAAGTGGCAGCACCCAAGTAAAAAGTCTTAAAATCAAGCATACTACATATTCCTATGCCAAATATGATCCCAATTGGTCAAGCGGTTCTCGCGATAGTACAGGATATACAAATATACTGCAGTAAGGTGGCAACCCTACTTGAAAATATTTAAGTTAGTATGTCGCCGAAAATATCTTGCATTTGATAACCATTTTGACATACCTTGCATTAAAAAATATGAGATATGGGGCAACTCTGTAAGCCGCGTTAAACTGCGTTAGCCTTAAAAAAGTGCACATCAATTGTTCCTCAATAAAATTTTAACTAACTTCTCAGCGCAATTACGTTCTCCCCTTTTATACCAGAGCTGTCACATCCTGTCCGCATGCATTGCAATCGTGCGCGCACACGTGTACTCTCAAACGCCCACGGTCTCTATGCTCTCCAACTTTGGCATGCGCATATTGCCACAATTGATGTTTTTGTAATGGAATTTTTGAAATTGTTTTTTTTTTTAACGTGTCACTAACTACATAGTTGTTATGCTGCCTAGTTGATTTTATTGCTGCTGTTGTTGTGCGGCAGTAGCGCATGTCATTTGCATTCCATAAGTGCAAATACAACAGTCAAACGGCAAATGGCAAACAGCAAACGGCTGCGCACGCGTGCAGATTTTTCAAATGGCATAGTGTTTGTTGGCCCAATGGCAAGACAATTGTATCTATGTACGCGCAAATGCAATTGCAGTGGCAGCAACAAGACTCGTGTCGAAGCTAACAACCAACTATGGACGCAGTGCGGCAGCTGTGGCAACAACAGACGGTTAAGGCGCGCGATAGATAATCTGCGCGCATGTGCCGCAAATAGCTTTTGTTGTTGTATTTTTAGCGTGTGCTATAGACAGAGGCAAGTAAGTATGGCAAGCAAAAGCCACTATTACAACATAGCGAATACAGGCGCGCGTTGAGTGCAGAGGTAACCAAAAGCCAAGACTATCAAGAAGAGCGCGTCAGGTAGAAAGGGACTGGATGTTGAGAAAAGGTAAGCTACGCGAACTTCACGTCAACGCGCGGCATGGCGCAGTAATCAAGAATAATAATGCTAAACCAAAAAAGAGCAGGCGCGCAAATAAAAGATGAAGCAAGAAAGCGGGCGCAGGAGTTGAGAAAGGAGCGCGCGAGGGCCACCAACCAACCAGTCCAAAAGTCAAAACGAAGCCGGCCAGCAAAATCAGCACGAACTTGCAATGATCCATAAAGCGTTAAAAAATGCGATGACTATTCCACAATTATCGGTGTGCCACATCGAGCCATTGCTGGCGTCATATAAGACAACCAAACAAGTCGAGCTCAAGCTCAAACGTCATATATACAGAAGGAAGCTCGGCGGCGCATGGAGCAGGGTTGGGCGGAACGAAACAGCGGCGCACGAGGCATACAATACCGGCAGCAGTAAAGCAGCACAAGCCAAGAAAAGCGAAAAAATATAAAAATAAACACTGAGAAACGACACTTAACAACCATAAAGCCACGAACAACAACAAAGTGCCCCCAGAAGCTAAGGCAATAAAGCAACAAATCTTTAAATGAAGTGAGTGAGGGTAAAGCGCGCTATCGCGTTTTACAACAACAACGAGCATCTACAATAAAACTGAAACAACACAAACAGCTCGTTATGGATGGCAGGCATGTGCGCCGCGTCCCCCACCATACCAACCGCGCGCGCTCCAACTCAACAACCAAACAACGATCCAAAACAGCCAAGATTACATTTATACAAACATGCGCCGCGCCGCGCACCACTTAAGAGACCCCAATCAGGCAGTCATGCTGGCATCAGTCATTCAAGCAGCAGGCGAAACAACCAGCTATGGACAGACACACCCGTACAAAAAAAAAATAATGTAGAGGTTCGCTTGATTGTTTGCCAGTTGCGGTCGTATAGGGGCAGCCACATGGAATGCAAGCGGGCAGCTGGCGGGTTGGACGGGTAGCTAAGCTGTCGTGAGAAATCGACTACACTCGACTTTCCCACGGTATAACAATCACAACAACTTATATATTCAAAGTGTGGACGACGAAGACGACATTGGGTTGAAGAAGGAGGAGGTTAAAACAGAGGAGACGTTGAACACTCGCGCGCTGACTCGTTCCACATTAATGGCGCTGCCGGCTAAGCCAACAACCACCAAGCATTACCAAGAGCATTTACAGCAGGCAGCGCGCTGTGTGCTTGACGTTGCACAAATGTGCGGACGGACGGACGGATGGATGGTTGTTTGAATAGCTGTGTAGGGGAATTTTATTGTATGCGCGCGGCAGGCAAAGGAATGTCGTGATGCGAGAGGGTTTTTGCTGGGTATTTGGTGTAGAGCGGGTTGGGTAAAAGGGAGACGTCAGCTGAGTTGGTGATACTTGAGCTGCATACTTAACGATAAACTTGTGTGTGCGCCGAGAAGAAGGCAGCGCGACAAGAGGAGTGTGTGAAGGGACGCTAGCTGTGAGCGCAAGAGAGTTTAGGTATTTTCACATTCGTCGTTATCCCGTGAACTTTCAAGCTCCGGATCAAGCTCTATCCCTAACATTATCACTTTTACTATTATCACCATCACTACCGCAATCACAATCAATATCACTGTCGCTATCACTAACACTGTCACTGTCACTATCACTATTACCATCACTATCACCCTCACTCTCACTATCACTATCGCTATCACTATTTATTACTAAAACTATCACTATCAATGACACTACCACTACCCCTACAACTATCCCTATCACTACAACTATCCCTATCACTATCTCTATCACTATTGCTTTCACTGTCACTATCACTATCATTTCACTATAACTATCACTGTACCTGTCACTATCCCTATCTATCTATCCCTATCACTACCACTACTACTATCACTATAGCTATCACTATCACTAACAATATCCCTATCACTATCACTAACTATCCCTATCACTATCCCTATCACAATTTTAACCAGACACCTATCTCGCGCAAATCTGAAACATGTAAAACTTATCAACTATCTCCGGATCACGGCCACGGGATAACAGCAATTGACTGGCTGCGCGCTCATAGTGGTAGTGTTGCGTTGGTGATTAACGTGTCGACACTGCGCGCTCTCCGATAAGCTTGAGTGTTGCTATGTGCGCGCTGTGTTGTGCTCACTTTGCTGAGAGCAAAGCGCAAAGGCTGCCAGCGCTGAGGCTTTAAAAGGCTGTGTCGAAGCAGCTAGCAGGGCATTCATTGCAAAGTCTTTGCAGCAAACAGATACGCGCAAATACTATACCTCAAGAATAAACAGCAATTGGATTAAGAACGTGCAAGCAGCAAATCAAGAACTAATATACACCTCAAAAACTACAACTAATTGAACTCGTAAAGATGGTACTCGAAATTGAAATGTCCAAAACCTATCAATATCGCAAAGTGATGAAACCAATGTTGGAGCGCAAGCGTCGTGCACGCATCAACAAGTGTTTGGATGAGCTAAAAGACATTATGGTCGAGTGTTTGACACAGGAGGGCGAGCACATTACACGTCTCGAGAAGGCGGACATCCTGGAACTCACAGTGGAGCATATGAAAAAATTGCGCGCACAGAAGCAGCTACGTTTGGGCGTGAGTGGCGTAGGCGCGGTACAAGACCCCAAGCATACTATCGCTGAAAGTTTTCGTGCTGGATATGTGCACGCCGCAAATGAGGTATCCAAAACTTTGGCCGCTTTACCAGGTGTCAATGTAGATTTGGGCACACAGCTGATGAGTCAGCTGGGACATCGCCTCAACTATTTGCAAGTGGTGGTACCAAGTATGCCCATGGCAGGCGTGTCACAACCGCTCCAACATTTTGTGCCCACGACGCAGAGCGCGCCTCATTTCTATGGATCGATGAGCACAAGCAGTGAACGTAGCGCCACCAGCAGTCCTGTGGTTATAACGCCACCACCATCAGAGTGTGGCAGCAGCGAAAGTGGTAGCTGCAGTCCAGCGCCTAGTGAGAGCTATGGTAGCGTTTGGCGTCCTTGGTGAATGATGGTAAAAGTGTTGAAAGTATTTTGAAACTACCATCCTCGCTTGAGAGGATCTTGTATGGATATCTATTTAGCTGAGAGCGCTAGGATTCAGCGCGTGCAGCAAACAAGCTGAGATTGAATTTTTGTCAAGTTGAGCAGCTGATCAGAGTGCGCGCTAGGTTGAGAAAGATTTCTACGGGCAAGAATATGCGAATTTCGTGGCGCGCGGCATTTTAATGGCAGCGCGCTATTCCAGGGCTTGAATTTTGAGGTCTTCAAAGGCCGTAACGCAGTTCGCTAGCCTGCAGAGGGCAACATATTATGAAGCTGTAAACTCAAAAGCTCGCATTTTACTCTATAAAAAATGTAAAAGCAGGGAACACATGAATTTATTTAGCAATAAGCGAAAATTAAAAAAAAATACAAATAAAAATATTAAAAAATTATATATTTAAAACTACAATAAAAATGAAAAATCTGAAAAAAAATTTTAATTATTTTTTATTTAGTATCACCTGTATGTAGGTCTGTTTCACCACATTTCTTTATTTCAGCAGCTCTCACGCCAAAGGTTATTTATTTACTTTCAGTCTTATCATCTCAAAAAGGTCTTGATCTTCATAAATTTAAAACACATCAATGTTGCGCGCGCTGACGTAGGTAAACGGCTAGCCTACGTCAATGCGCGTCATGACCTAGCGCACATTGACGCGCGCTCAATAGATTAGTTGAGGCGAAGTCCACAGTTTCTCACACTATTTAAAACTCACACGAATTGAATGAGTTTTCAAATTTCACAATCAGCGCGCAATGTCCGGCCGCGGCAGATAAACCCCCAAAAGTATCAAGCGCACAACAAAATTAATTTTATTGTGTGTAAATTGCACAGCTTCTATGCATGTCAATTCTTAGACGCCTCAATTGAGTCATAGCTGACAAACGCGTTTGGCAATTGAAAAAAAAAAATTGTCTACAAGCCGTACACGCGCGCGTCAAATAGGCGCGTTGATCGCAATAAATTGCGCGTTAGATTAAAGCAGAAGTAGGGCGGTGAGGCGCGCATTGCTACGTTGTTTTAAAAGTCTACTAAAACTTAAACTAGCCCAAAACGCATAAACAACTACGCATACAGCAACAACTCCAACATCCACAAACAAACTTCAATCCTATTCAACAAAGATAATAAAAACGTTAATAATAATAACCACATTACTATGCGAATTTGTTGGAAAACAAAAAACACACAAACAACAATTCATTTAATCTATATAAATACATATGTCTGCGCATGCCGCAAGCGGAAGCGTGAGCCATTCATTGAAAATTTTTCCCACACTTTTGTGCGGTCGCGCTTAATGTGCGCGTCGCTGCTAACGTTGACGCGCCATTCGATTTAATGACTTTCCAAGAACATAGCAACAACAATGAAATAATAAATGATAGACACAACACTCGACGCTACTTGGCTAATCGTTGTTGTACATTTGTATACCCAGTTAGCATAATGAAGTTAGAGCGTAGCTAAGTGCAGAAGATTTCGTCAGATGGACAAGTCTATCCCCGAATAGAGCGAGATCCCAGAGCCGCCAGACATCCATAACTTTATAATGGATGAAACCATTACTCTTGGATAGTCCTAGAATCCTAGTTAGACTTCGTCCCATGGCTAGACAACTCAAAGCTCGGGCACTTTTCTTTTACCCTAAATTCGCTTTTACTTGATTAAGCGGATCTGTCAAACTTTGGCTGTTTTTAAATGGCGCATCTTTACACATGTGTTGAAGAATACTACCCCTAAGTAATATCAGGCATTTGTAGACTCCGTCCCATGACAAAATCTTCAGCCAGACGCCACAGAGCTCGGGCCTTTTCATAAACCTTACTGTAATTCCACTTATTTTATGGGGTTTGACCAACTTTGGCTGTTTTTAAATGGTGGATCTTTGAACATGTGTCGTAGAACACTACCCGTGAGTAAAATCAGGTATTTCTAGACTTCGTCCCATGCCAAAATTCAGCCAGATACCTCATATCTGAGGAATTTTCTCTCATCCTTACTGCGATTTTACTTGTTTAAGCGGGTTTGTCCAACTTTGGATTTGGGATCTTGGTCTAAAACATCTAACCTTCCCCACAAGCGAGTTTAGCATGTCGAAAGTCGCGGAGAGTTCTCAAAATGTTGGCTGGGTTTATATCATATACATGTATGTGTGTGTGTACATTTGTTTACAGCTCCAGTTGCTCTCGAAGTAGCAAATGGGCAGTACATGAGCTCGTGCTCAAACTAGCCCACAATGGGGCGTTCAACGGTGGTCCGGTAGTGGCGCAAACAGAGTTGTAAATGTTTTGTTAGTGTTGTTGGTTACAACTGCTGTTAATAATAATATATGGACTTTGTATTTCTCATAGTTTTTATGTTCATATTTTCGTCCTATTGGAAGTCCCAAATAATAGTACTAAATTAAGTCGTTCGGAGTCTAATAAAATACTATTAAAAATACCGAAAACATTTTTGACGGAGCTCAGCTATATTGGATTAATGTAGGTTCTAGGACTGATCCAAACGAAAGTTAGCTTTGTGTAGGGTGGGATAAGAAACTCTGAGCATTTTTTTGGCAATGACCTAGCCTAATCTGGATAATAGTTGGGTTCTATGCTCACTGGACAAGATAGCATGTATATGTTAAGAATCTCAGGTCGTATATGGTACAAGATATATCCATTGTCCATCAAAGTTCAGCTCCCACGACCACGATCACTTGCCGAATGAGCTTGGCCTGAAACTCATTAATATTAAAGTCAACCCAAATTAAATTAAAAATATTAATACCTAAACTACTTAACGAAATGAAAAATAAATTCAGTAATCCCCTAAAAAGAGGTTAAGAGTATCACATTGAACGGACGCTGGATACCACCTAAACGTCGACGTCGATTATTAAAAGTGTAAAGTCAGTCTTGCCACCTCATACATTACTTTACAGCCGAAAAGGCGAATCGTGGCGCTCACCTGTATCACACCTTTGAAGCGTTAAATCCGCAAATCATCTAATACGAGCGCGCCACTAAAGTCGCGCGTCAGCTTGGCACGTTAAAAGTTAATTGCATGACGTCGTCTAATATTTGATGGTATCAGAGTTTCAGCACCTTTCCATAAGTAGATAATAAGCTTTTGTAGATTTTTACTTCGACACTCTAAGCTTTGTTGTTGTAGCATATAATGTCAGCATTTTTTTACAAAACCGTCACTAAATCTACGACTTTCGGGTATAAAAAACTTTATTTCAATAATTTTTTGTGAGTGTGTGGTAACGACTACTAATATGCCACTTCAAAGTAGTCGTTGCTTCAAAGAGGTCTGGGGGTTTCAGCATAGGATTTTTTGAAATAATTTTTGGTAGCTGCGTAGTAACGATTACCACTATTGGTCACTCTAAAGTTGTGCATCATGGCGACTTCAAAGTAGTAGTTACTTCAAAGAGGTTTTTGCCTGTTTAATAAATCCACAGCCAGCAATCAGGCTCATTATTGCTGCCTTCGATCTCAGCTCTCATTGAATATATATGATCATTCTATCTATGAAAGAATGGGCTCGAGGGACTCATTTGTGGAAATATGCAGCAGATGAACTGGTTAACGAATTGATCAATAGTGCTTTGTCAGGAGCTTTATGAAAGCAGGATTGATGTCATGGTGCGTTGAAGGGGACGATATCTGTGTCTATTAAAGTTTGGAGCTGACCCGCAGTGCGACCGAGCGCGGTTTGGGATAACCTCACCTCACCTCGCATAGTATAATCCCTGCTGACTGCCGCTCTGATCTCTTGGGCCGATCAGGTAGTTCTGAGCCGGACATGGCGGTCTGTGGAGTATCCAAGGGTGCGCTGACCAACTGTACACTTAATTCGAACCGATGGGCCATGGGTTAACCGAGCTGATGTTAACTCTGGCAGGGTAGCGTGATCTTTCTGACTCAGCGTTCAGCGATATGTTCACTAAGGTTCCTTCACCGTACCTGGGGGTGGGGGTTCTGACAGAGTAGGTATTGTCCAATCCAACACACATGTTGCGGCTTAACAACGGAAAACCCTTCATGATCGAGTATGAGGAGCTGGAACCATCGAGCTACTTCATCGTTAGCTGTTCAACTTTTGATAGAAATAGGCGCAAATACCTCGGTCTCTGATTACTTAGTTCTCTGCCCGACTTATCCATGGTCGAGCCAAAAGCGTGATCTGGAAATACAAACGTGTTGGACGGGCTCTAACGTCGCGATTCGTACTTCCGACTAAATTCAAAATCATATGCAAATTCTTCCAAGTAATCCGGAAATTTCACAACATTCCACAGACTAGATGCGTGAGTCATAGCTCACATGAACACATCTAACCTTTATCTCCCATCATATCAACTCAACGTTCCTAGATTTCATCATTAGTCTACTGAAACGCCATAGCGCCGGCCGATAGCGCACGTCATAAAAGATTTCCCAGAAAAATTCACAAATTCCATTCGATTAGTCAAACAAAGCGCACAAATTATGAGTTGTAGAATAAGTAAGAGGCGTGTTGAAACCATGTACCCTACCAACTTGGTATTAAAGAAGCTGCAAATTGGCATTACAACAGTCTAGGTCTGCGCTGCGCTTCGTTTCACTTTGCACTACTCCCATTTCGTGGTGCTCGCCCATAAAATCAATTCGATTTTGTCGTGTGCAATACCCAATTCGAACATTCACCGATCGCAATTGTGTTTGCTTTTGGATCCTTTTTTGCAAACTCAACTCTTTTTGGGTTTTCTTGCTTAACTACAATTTCATCACGGCATGAAATAGCGCCGCGCCGCGCCGTAAGAACGATCGTCGATTGATGTGCGACCAGCACCCAAACATTCGTTGCACCACCACCACCACCGCCGCCAACATCACGAGCAACATCATCACCAATGATGCTAAATTCCCTAATTGCTCCAGCGTGTGCTAAAACACATCCTAAGTTGATTGTTTGCAGGCGATCTACATGATTGGCGCGCCGGCTCTCCTCAAGCTCACGATTCTCTTGAGGAGTTCGCAAAGCGAAAGGTATTTGGGTATGTGGAAGGTGCAAGG
>CAXKVI010000001.1:175999694-176139694 GCA_964058755.1 Campiglossa producta | reverse complement strand
TAATAAACTATTCTATAAAATTTAAAAATAAAAATTTGTGTTTAACTTTAAAAAAATAAAACAAACGATAATAACAAAACCGTAAGTAGAACCTGCCCCCAGTTCACCACCCGCCGTGAACGTAACTGGCGCAGTCGCGGAAACGAATAAACGGAAAAAAATATTTTTTATTGAAAAATTTTAACGAAAAAAAAAAAAAAAACGAAACGAAAAAAAAAAAAATTTGAAAAATTTGAACGAAAAAAAGAAAAAAAAAAAACAAGAAAATAAGGTGTAAATGAAAAAAGAAGCAGGAAAATCGTGCAACAATAAAAACAACAAATATAGGCGTATTTGCACAGAAGCGTTGGCAGCAACAACAATAACAAATAGAAAACAGCTTTTGGAGTGAAGCTGCATTTATCGGAGAATTGAAAGGCGGAACGGAGAACTTAAATAGCAGCTACAGGAATTACACTAGCTGAAGTGACTTGAGCAAACTCTATAGAGAGGAAGCAGTAGAATTAAAATCAACAACCGCAGGGACGAGGCACCGCAGAGAAGTGGAATAAATAAGTACATCGTAAAACACAAAAAAAAAGGAAAAGAGGAAAACAACAAAAGCGGCATAAAGAATTGGAATAAAAGGTAAGCAGAACTAAAGGGGCGTTAAAAAGGCAAAGGAAGGGCGATGGAGATATCCACCTAATCACAAAATTGCGGAGTCCGTTGGTTAATTTAGTATTAACGTAATATGTAATGAAAAAGAGAGAAAAAAAAAAAAAAAAAAACAAATTTTTTTTTTATTATTCCAATTAATAATAAGAGTGCGGAGGCGGTTATAACTGTACCGATTGTGTAAGTGTTTGCACCTCGCACATACTACGCCCTTGAGCGATAACACACCAACGTTTTATATCCATAGTTTTATACACGGAATTATTACGACATTCATTTTTTTTTTTTGTTTGTTCTGAATTTTTCTTTTATTGCGAAATTCATTTTTTTTTTTTTTATTATTTTTGGGTGTGTTCTGAATTTTTTTTTTTTGGACTTCCTTTCACCCAAATCGCAAAATGGCTACAAATATAGAGAACTGTCTAGTAGCCATAACCCAGTTGTTGCAGCAAAATGCTGCCCACCAGAGAACCACCCTTAGACAAAGGGTGGAGAAAGATTTAAAATATCTACAGCCTTTCGAGGGCAATACGAGAAAGTTGCCCTCTTTCATAAATACAGTGGATAGAATTTTGGGGGAGTATGTGGGCCAAGAAAATTTGGTATATCAAATCGTATTTGATTTGAAAATTTCTGGATCGGCGAAGAATTTCCTCTCCTTGACCCCACCGGAAAGTTGGGAAGGTTGCAAGACTAGGCTCAAGCAACATTTTCGGTCAACTAAAGACCAGATGTCAATTACAAATGACATCTCAAATTTAAGGGTGTCCAATATGTTGGAACTGGGTAGAAAAACAAGGGAGATTATTGATAATATTACTGAATTGAGCGTCCTTAATGAAAATGGGGACGTGATGAAGGAAATTTTAACGGGGATGCTAATTCAGAGAATAAAGCAATTGGCGGCAGGTACCTTTGCATGTACGATCAGAAATATTCTTGATTGGCCAACAATGGCAAATAGTATTTATAATTTTATAGGATTGGATGCGGGAAATCTGAATCCAATGTTTACTACTGGAAATAGATATCCAGGTAGGCAGATGGCCAATAATGGCTTTCAGCAACGAAACAGAAGCCAGGGGCAGAATAATTTAAATAATATACCCAATTCGGGAAATCAAAATAATAACTGGGTGGATCGTGATTCCGGGCGATTTAGCAATCGTTCGCAAGGCAATACGGGTCGAAATAATTGGCAAACAGCAAATTCGTCACGAAATTTTAATAACACAAATAGGCAGAACAATTCACAGCAGGTGAATGGTGCCTATCGGTATGAGTCGGGTCGGTACAATGCCTCGAATAGGCAAAATAATGCTCAAATAAGTGCTCGATCGCGGAACGAAACGAGTCGTTATAATAATAATTATAACAACAATAATAATAATAATAATAATTATAATAATAATAATAATAATAGGCAAAATACTTCTCAACAAACAAGGCGTCCAAATGGGCCTCAACCCATGGACGTAGACGCTGCAAGCACAGCAGAAGACACAAATACGACCGAGGATTTTTTTTTTATAAATTAGCCTCGGAACACGAAAATAAAATTTTAATAATGCTAACGATGTTCGGTAAGAAATGGTTGACGTTGGTTGACCCCGGGTCCACTATAAGTATAATAAAAGAAACAAGTTTTTGCGAATATAATCTCCCGATAATTAAAGGAAACGGTGTGATGGTGAATACACTGAGTGGTAATATAAAGGGACCAAATGAGAGAGTTAGTACCCCCTGTCCGTCCGAGTTTCAGTGTGCTAATAATGCCAGAATGAAATGGGTAAAGGTTGACTTTGATAAACCATATGACCTTTTGTTGGGAAACGATTTTATAATGAAGAACGTAAAATTGATAGATATTGAAAGGGGGGAAATTGTTCTGTGTAATGGGGCTAAAATTCCATTTTGTTCAAGAATAATACAGGAGCAGGTTTATGCTCTCGATATTGGGGAAATGAAAAGGGTTCAACTTGATCATCTAAAATCAGATGAACGTAAAGAAGTTGAAAACCTATTAAAAAAATATGAGAAATTGATATATAAAGAGGGGGATACGTTAACAAATACAGAAGCGGTGGTTCACGAAATAAGGACTACCACGAATCAACAAATAAATTCAAAAATATATAGACTGCCCCCAAAGCATGAGGAGGAGGCTATCAAACAAATTAAAGACCTGGAAAAACAGGGGATAATTCAGAAAAGTAGGAGCAAATATAGTTCTCCTATCATTATTGTACCTAAAAAGGAGGATAGTGCTGGAAATAAACGGTTTCGTTTGGTTGTTGATTATCGTAGATTGAATCAGATAACTATCGACGACAAATATCCCTTGCCAAATATCGATGGAATCTTGGACAAGTTGGGCAAAGCACAGTACTTTAGCACTCTTGATCTCGCAAAGGGTTACCACCAGATTTTAATGGCATCTAAGGATATTGAAAAAACGGCTTTTGTTTCCCCACTGGGTTTGTATGAGTACGTCAGAATGCCGTTTGGGCTAAAAAACGCCCCGGCTACATTTCAAAGATTAATGAACGAAATTTTAAGGGAGTATATAAATAAAATATGTGTTGTATATCTGGATGATATATTGGTGTTTTCCACATCATTGGAAGAGCACTTAAGTTCATTAAAAAAAATTTTTTCTAGGTTGCAAGAGCATAATTTGAAGATCCAGGCCGACAAATGCAGTTTCCTAAGGAGGGAAACCAAATTCTTGGGCCATACATTAACGAAGGAAGGAATAAAACCCAACAAAGAGAAAATTGAGGTTATCCTGAATTTAAAGATTCCAAAAACTGAGAGACAGCTAAGAAGTTTTTTGGGAGCTACCGGTTATTACAGAAAATTTGTAAAGGATTATTCTAGAATTGCTTACCCGATGATTAAATATTTAAAGAAGGGATGCAAAATAAATACCAATGATCCACAATATATTTCGAGTTTTGAAAATCTCAAATCGTTGATTTCCTCTCACCCAATTCTTAAATACCCAGAGTATGACAAGGAATTTTCGATCACTACAGATGCAAGTGATTATGCTATTGGGGCAGTATTGTCTCAGCAGGGACAGCCGGTATGCTACATTTCTCGAACTCTTAACAACCATGAGCAGAACTATGCTACTACCGACAAAGAGTTTTTGGCAATAATGTATGCGGTCACTTACTTTAGACCCTACATATACGGTAGTAAATTCAAAATAGTTACTGACCACTGCCCAATTATGTATTTGAATAATAAATACAAGGGGAAAGAATTTTCGCAGCGTCACCAAAGATGGCTTTTGAAGCTGCAGGAATACAATTATGAAATTGAGTATGTAAAGGGCAAAAATAATGTGGTAGCAGACTTTTTAAGCCGAATAGAGGATTCTCCGAAAATCGATGAAAACAATGATCAAGAATCGAATTTGGAGATGTCCGACACGATACATTCGGCTGAAGAGGAGCTATTGGATCACTTTGTGATTAAAGAAGATATTGTTAATAAGTATAAAACACAAATCATAGTAACTTACAGCCCACAAGCTGAAGTTGTGATGGTGCATGGGAGAAAAATTATTGAAATAAACCCTCGGGATGATGAAGGTATACTAAGAAATGTATTGGAAAGAAATATTCAAAGTGGTAAAGTGGGAATTTTTTCGGAAGTAGAAGAATGTGATTATCACAGAATGCAATTGCTTTTAATGTCAATGTTTTCTTGTAACAGTAAATTGGAATTTGTAAAATGTACAAAAAGAGCCACAGATATTTTGCAGGAGGAAGAGTTACATAGGCAAATCTCTTTGTATCATAGTGTTGAGTCTATGCATAGTGGCATTGGGGAAACTTATAATACATTAAAAGATAAAATTTTCTATCCTAAATTTAGAGAACATATTCAATTGATAATAAATAATTGTGAAAAATGCCAACAGATGGATAATGAGTTTAGAGCAGAGCAGTTGGTGCAGTTTCTGAGTTCGGAGGGCGTAGAAGTTCATCTTACAAAACCAAATAATCACACAGGTAACGCAGATATTGAAAGGCTCCACTCAACCCTGTTGGAAAAACTAACAGGAATTGATGACCCGAGTCTTTCAACAGAAATGAGGATACAGATCGTTATAGGCAACTATAACGAACGCTATCACTCAACCATACAATGTTCACCCAGATTTGCAAAAGACAGTTTAGATCCAACAATTTTAAAAAATAGAATAGACCAAGTAAAGAAAAACACCATAGATAAAGCAAATAGAACCAGAGAACAATATGAAGAACTCAGAGAAACAGGCCCAATAAAAAACTATAAACGAGTAAGGCACAAAGATGAACCTTATTACAGAATAAACACTTTGCAGAATGTTCATCCGGCAAATATCAAAAGACCAAAGAAGTTTGCGGGAATACCAAATTTGATTAATGGGAATGAGGAAGAAGACAGGCTTAGTATCACAGCTCATAATGGGGATACATAGGGAAAATCTAATATATATATATATATTTTTTTTTTAAGTTAAGTAATAGGTGTAGTTATGGGGGTACAGTATAAGAAATTAATTCGTATAAAATTGATAGTGTGGTAACATATTGTTTATTGTTGCCATTTCAGATGATGTTCTCCATGATTGTTTTAATGTTGATAGCCCAGATGAGGGGGGCTGAAGGAATAGTAAAGGGACACCTTCAAGTGACACCAATACTGGATGAAGCGGGATATACAATGATCCACATGGGGCAGGTAGAAATAGTTAATAGGACCATTACTATATTACATGTAATACAGCCACAAGAGATTCTGGATGTATTGCATCAAATTAGGCAGGACATTGAGGGGAATGCCTTTAAAGGAAAGGGGTTCCTCCTCAATGAATTAGAAACATTAGAGTCAAGGGTAAAAACAATACAACCAGAAAAGGTTAGCAGGAATAAAAGGGGTTTGATAAATTTTGTTGGAACAACTTATAATTGGCTATTCGGACTAATGGACGATGATGATCGTCAGGAGATATTGGGTTATCTGGAGGTCCAACAGAAAAATGAACACAACATAATACAAAATCTAAATCAGCAAATTTCAATAAATAAACAGTTCAATGACACTTTGCATTTAATTAGAGATACTATAGTGGAAGATAGAAAAAAAATTAGTAAGCTTTTTGAAAATATGAACCAACAGAATACAGAAATTTTTAAACAATTTTTATTCAATGACATAGTAAATAAGATAAGATTTGTAAAAGATAAAGTAGATGACATACAGAATAATATAGCAGCAGCCAAATACAATTTAATTCACCCAGGAATTTTGACAAAAGAGGAAATAAATTATTTTAAAATAGATTTTTATAAATTAAAACTGTCCAAAATAGGAGTGTTGGCATACAAAAATCAATCCATTGTAATTGCAATAAAAATTCCAAATAATTATGTACAAACAGATTTAAAGTTGTTGGTACCTTTACCAAATAAAAATCATTTAGAAGTCGAAACGGATAGGGAATTAATTGTAACGTTAGATAACGAAAATTTTGAATATAAGAAAGATACAGCGGTAAAAGATTTAAAAAAAAGCCAACACTGCATATTTAAAAATGATTGCATGTTTAGATTCAACAACAAGACTAAAATAAATACTTTAGAAGATGATACATTGTTAATAATAAATGCACACCAAGAGCAAATAATTCAAAATTGCGATAATAGGGATTTAAAAATAAAAGGAAATTACTTGGTGCATTATGCAAATTGTAAATTAAATATAAAGGATCAAATTTTTGAAAATCGAAAAGTCGAATTTACAGAAAAATTTTACTACCCAGCCAGAATGTTAAATCAAAGTTATGTTGATCTGAAATTTAAAGAAATAAATGTTAACGAAGTAGAGAATACAAAGAAAATTAAAGAGCTGGTGTACCATAAAAACGTTTCATATGGAACAAATGTTGTGATGGTCTTGTTGATTTTGATAATAATAATAATTGTATTAAAAAAATTTTATGAAAGAAAAAATATTAAAGTTGTTAATAAAATTATACAAGAAACGCCAAGTAGCGTAGAGATTCCTTTAGATAATAAAAGAACTCAGGAGAGTTCTTACTCAGACCGTGGGGGAGTTATGTGGAATGACACACAACCAGCTAAACCTATCAAGAGGCCAAGTGTGTTTTGAGACTTGGTTGCTTGATGGGAAACAAGCCGAAAGACGATACTCGGCATTCCACATTTTGTATAAACAAACGGCTGGCCTTGCAATAAGTCTAATGTTGCAAGCAACAATGTGGCCCAGCCTAGCTTCATATATATTTCCCAAGACATCAAAAGCTAAGTAGGTTTCTGATGTCCAAAAATCATTTGTGTATACATACATACACACCCACATATCCATCCATGGGAATGCTGAGTGAGCAAAATAGTTTGTTTGATGGATAAAGTATACATGTACATATGTACATTTAAGAATGTACATATGTACATTTAAGTAGGCTATGTATTAAGTAGATTGTAAGGGTTAGTGAGGATGGCTTTGTGAGAAACAAAGTCAGTCCTATTAAGACCGTCCTACTTACTGCTTGTAGGGACGGCAAAACCAAATATACATTTTTAACAAACTTTAGAGTTAATAAACTATTCTATAAAATTTAAAAATAAAAATTTGTGTTTAACTTTAAAAAAATAAAACAAACGATAATAACAAAACCGTAAGTAGAACCTGCCCCCAGTTCACCACCCGCCGTGAACGTAACTCGCGTGTGCCAAAGTGGTATAACAACCTCCCATATTACAAACATTACATATACAATAGTTACAAAAACAACACGGTCTACAACATATATGTAGCAATCCACACACAGCGGCGGGTACATACGAGTTGTGACCGTGTGACCGTATTACCATCAACGCCACCAACACCGCCGTTGCGCTCCTTCGCAGTCATGGCCACATTGAGCTTGGCTTGCGTTTGCTGAATGAAGTGACTTTGTGATTTTTGATATGTTGTTGTTTTTGTTAGTTTTTTTTTTTTTTGGTTTTGAGCTTGCGCCTTTTAGCTTCATGTTTTTGGGCTCGTTTGCCAAGGCTCAATAACAGCATCGACTCTTGCTGCTGGACTTAACGATTGTGTCCACAATCATTATGATGATCGCCATCACCTCTTCCGTTTGTCGGTTGCTGTCTGCCTGTTTTTAGGTAGTTTCGTTGTAGATGGTTTGTAGTCGTGCGATGGTGATGAGGCAGTGCACAGTGCATGAAATTGGTGGTAGAGGATATTTTTTAATCAGCGGATGTCTTGAGGGTTGTTATTCAGTTTTTAATCAATTTTTTTCCTTTTTTATAAATTAATTTTTTTTAAATTTTTTTTTTTTTTTTTGTTAGTTAGGTTTTACTTAAATTTTTGGCTTAATTTTATTTCACTAGCTCAAATTTTTTTCTTTTATTTTATTTTATATATGTTTTAATTTTTTTTTTTTTTTTATTTTTTTTTTTTATTTTATTTTTTTTTTTTTTGGTTAGTTAGGTTTTACTTAAATTTTCGGTTTAATTTTATTTCACTTCTAATTTTTTTTCTTTAATTTTATTTTATATATTTTTAAGTTTTTGTTTTTTTATTTTATTTTTTTTTTTTTTGTTTTTTATTTTATTTTATAATACTTGGGTGACGGAGCTTAGTCCTTTCGACTTTACTATACTATACTTATACTTACCAACATAAACTTTTCAAAATAGATTTCCCGAAAAATATCAAATACAGTTAGGTGGCAACCCTAGCTTCCAACTCATCTTAAAGACCTTCATTTGATACCCATACTGGCATACATTGCTCAATATTAAAAAAAAAATTAAATAGGTGGCAACCCTGTAAACCACTTCAAGTGGAAGGGGTTCAAAATGGTCCCAAAATGATTCCAAAATTATCAAAAAACCACCCCAAAATGATCGCAAAATGATCCCAAAATACGGTACGGTATGTCGCCGAAAATACCTTTCATCTGATATCTACCCATATTGGCATATCTTGCTCAATATAAAAAAAAAAAATTAGTTAGGTGCCAACCCTGTAAACCATATCAAGTGGCAACACCCAAATGTGAAGTCTTAAAATCAAGCATACTATTCCTATAACAAATTTCTTCGAAATCTGTCAATCGATCCATAATGACCCCAAAATTATTCCAAAATGATCCCCAAATCACCCCAAACTGATATCAAATTTATCCCAAAATAATCCCAAGATCACGCCAAAATGAACCCAAAATATACAAATATAATATGGTAAAATGGTTACAATGGGTGGCAACCCTACTTGAAAATAATTTAGTTGGTATGTCGCCGAAAATACCTTTCATTTGATACCCATATTGGCATATATTGCTAAAAAAAAAATTGAGATAGGTGGCAACCCTGTAAACCGCCCCAAGTGGCAACATCTATAAGAAAAGCTCGTATAAAGTTGTATTATTGTTTGTACCACTGTGCACAAAATTGCTGCCCCTTTCAACAACAACAACAACAACCTCAACACATGTCTGCCGTTGCCACTATTTTTTTTTTTTGGCCTGACTGCTCCACAACAATATCGTGATCGTCACTTTTAAGTAGTCTCGAATCTCTTACGTATCGAAAAAATTATAATAATGAAAAACAAAGCAACACAAAAAAATTGTTAAAAGAAGAAGTAAAAAAAAAAAATTATCTCAAAGCAACACAAAAACACGAAAAAAAGTTACCCAACAAAAAACAGAAAATCCGAGACAAAAAGCAACAAAAATTTTAAACAGAAATAAAAAAGGGCAGGTGTGTCGATCGTGTGAGAACCACGTTCCAAACCATTTTCTCACGATCGTCGTTTCAGATACCGTCATACACAACAAACACACACACACGGCACAGCTAGCGAAACCAACAACAACACAAAAAACTACCAAAGAAAACGATATTAATACAAAAGTCGTCGCAATGCATCAAGCAACATACAACAATTACGAGCAGACGGCAGCAGCAAGAGTTCGCGGCGAAGTAGACGTCACCGTTGCAAGGTATTGTCGTGGCATGCCGTCACACAAAGCGCACTCGACGCTGCAGCCTTACCTTGTCGTCGGCAGCAGCACATCGCGATCTTTGGCTCTTGGCATCACACAAAAAAGGGGAATAAATTGCCCTCTCGGCTTGCTGCAATTGTATCTTCGGCTTGGTAGTTTGGGTTGACTTGGCTCGAGGTTGGCCTGGCTTTTGTGTTGACTCTTACTTTAGGACGTCTGTTTATTTGGTGGTTGGTTGGTTTGGTGGCAGCATATGTAGTAGAGTTTACTTTCAAGATTCATGTCTCATGTGTTTGTTGTTGTTGTTTTTTATTTGGTGCTACTATTATTTTATACGTGCTCTATTATTTTGTTGTTGTACTTGGATAGGATTAATTTTTTTTTTGCCTTGCAAGCCCAGCGCGTCAGCTACATAATTACGGGTCATCGAGGAGGAATCGTTCAGCACTCGCCTAAAAGATTTTTCATAACTCAGAATGGGTATTTATAATTATGGGTGTACGGGTATTTAGATGTGCACGAGGGTCGATCAATAAGTTCGAAAACATTAGATTGATAATCGTAGATTTTTAAGTTTAGCCCGAAAGCCTGGCAAAGGTCCCATTAAATAAAATAAAAATAGAATCAAATAAAATAAAATAAAAATTATTATTTTTTGTCTTGTTTTATTTTATTTAATTTAATTTATTTTTTATAATTTTTTATTTTGTTTTTAATTTTATTTTATTTTTCTTTGGCTCGTTTCATTTAATTAAATTTTTTTTATTTTTTCTACAGTTGAGTTTTTTAATTTGTTTTCAAATTTATTTTTTTTCTCATTTTTTAATTTTGTTTTATTTTATTTATTTATTTTTTTTATTTTTTTAATTATATTTTGTCACCATTTTCGGGTCATTTTTGGAATATTTTAAGGTAATTTTGAGATTATTTTGGGGTCATTGCAGGATTATATTGGGGGTCATTGTGAGGTCATTTTAAGATCATTTTGAGGTCATTTTCGGATCATTTATGGGATCATTTTGCGATCATTTTGGGAGCATTTTTGGGTTATTTTGTTATCATATTTGGATTATTTTAGGATCATTTTGGGATAATTTAGGGGTAATTTTGGGATAATTTTTGGAAACATTTGGGTCCATTTAACGGTCATTCACCATTTTTGGTCATTTTGGATTCATTTCACCATTTTTGGGTAATTTGGGATCATTATCAGGTCATTTTGGGATCATTTTGTGTCGATTTAAGGGTCATTTTGGAATCATTCTGAGATCATTGTTGATTCATTTTAGGATTTTTTTGGGATAGTTTAGGGATAATTTTGGAGTCATTTCCAAATTTTCACTTGGGTGTTGCCACTTTGGGGAGTTTACGGGGTTGCCACGTATCTCATTTTTTTTTATTTAATTGGACCAAGATTTGCCAAAATGGGTATGAAATGAAAGGTACTTTCAGCCGCATATCAACCATCATTTATTTAAGATGAGTTGGCACCTAGAGTTGCCACCTAACAGCATTTTGTTTATTTCTTCGTATATTGACCGATTTGAATGAAATTTTGTATGTGTATAATATGCTTCATTTTAAGTTTTTCTATTTGGTTTTGCCACTTGAGGCGGTTTATAAGGTTGCCACCTTTTTGTTATGATAAGTAAAACTATTGGAGAAAATTGAAAACAGCGAGTTGGTTATTTTTTTCTCTGTTAAATTTAATTTACCCATATCTCTGACTCACTGCTCCGCCCTCGTATAACTTTACTTTCATCCAAATTATTTGCTTAATGGCTATCGTCACATTTGCTGTTAATATTCCTGCTACTGTCATCGCTAGTCTCTTCGTTGCTTCTTTGGTCTCACGGTCATTGTTGTCCCTGATTAGGTGATATGAGATATATGTACCTAAGACTGCACCGCACCGCCGACCTCATGCCAAAGATCGCACTGTGGTTATACGAATTTGATTGCCGACCCTTTACTCTGACCATTGGCCAACCGCAGCTCGCATCATTCCTAGCTTGAGATTCGACAGCGTCTATGTGTTGGTCACACGTCGTCTGCGGCGGCGGCACTTTCGAACAACCTTCAATCAACTCGCAGCGTAGATACCATTCATAGCAGTCAAAGTTCGTCGTAAGCATTAAAATTGTTGTAACATTTTATTGTTATTTTCTTCTTCTTATTCTGTATTTCCTGTCGCCTTTGTTTTTGTGTGTCCGTCTGTCTACCTTATTATTATTGCGGACCTCTTCGTTCGGCTCCTTCGTAGTAGTAGGTACATATGTAGATAATAATATGCCGCGCGCTAAACTTCTTTTCAAGCCGTTAATGGCATTCCCAGTCTATTGAAGTTGAAGTTACTTGTCTGTGTCGTTGATCACTGTTGATGTTAATTTCCAGCTTCCGGTGATAATCAAATTGACGTTTGTTGTTGGTTTTTTTATAGAAAGGGAAATCACGCGAGTCAGTTGATTTACTTACTGTCAATTTGGGCTTCTTATGGTCCTCATATGAGTTGACCCTGGGATGCATACAGATACGACGGGACATCGAAAGATTTTTAGCTAATGAGGCGAGGTGGCTTCGGTTGAAGATGGTAGTCACTGGGTAGTCAGCTTCTTCAAGGACTTCGAGGCAACCCCAGCAGGTTAGGAGTTTCGTATATGCCCGAGGTAGGTATGCCGGTCGTAAGAGGCGACTAAAATCCACTTCGACCACGACTGCGGGACCAACGAAGACGTTCCCAAGACAGTCGCAACGTACTGGATTCATATCAAACAAAGGACTGCCAACAACCGTACAGCCCTGTCTGGCACGTTACGTAAGTTTTACGACTAGGCAGGGCGAAGTACGGTTATAAAAACAACAACAACAAGACTTCGAGGCCGCCGAAAGGTTGTCTATGGAGATGATCCCTAATGCCTGTAAGTCTTACAGATATTTTGAAAATATGGAACTGCAGGGCTCAGGGCTGAATATTCGGGAGCTACTCTCATCTTTTTTTTGTTTCTTAAAATAGCCCAATACGTGACTCCGTCATTATTGACGCCATTGAGTATGTGGCAAGTGCAAGATTCATCTCACGACTACTAAAAAAGGTTAGGGACATAAAATATTTATAAGTAAACACAAGAATTAGATGCTGACTAATAAGACTGAACAAAAGAAGGCAAAGGATAATACACCAACTCATGCCACATAAGAGCTCCTTTTGAGAAGCTACATTCATTCATTGCATAGAAACTGAAAGCAAGCAGGCACGCAGTCGAGTACTTTTGTTGTTGATGAAATGTGACACCGCAGCAATTTAAAGTGTCCGGTTGCTGCGCATGCGCAAATGTTGCCTAAGCAATAGTTAAACGTGTTAAGTAGAAGGATTAGTTTTTGTATACCCAGTTGTGATGGGTGGTTTATAAGGGCATAACCGGGCCAGTTATAACGAGTTTAAATAAGAAACGAAATAATTATCGCTAAAAAGGAATGACTGGCGTGCTTTGATAGGCGACGGCCAAAATCGCTTAGGCGGTTAAGCGCCAATAAATGATGATGATGAAATAAATTTATAGTCGGTATTATGAAAGGTATCCTCAGAAAATCTTAAGAGACTTTTTCGGGACTATATCAAGAATGTTTTCAGGATCACTTCTACACTTTTTCAGTATTTATTCTGCGATCATTTCGGGACTTTTTTGTAATTGTTTTTAGATCATTTCGGAATTATTTTAGGAATGTTTTCGGAACCATTTCAGTGCGCTTTCGACATCAATTCGGCAGATTTCGGGATTTTTTCATCATTCAGGATTGCTTTCGGGACTTTTTTGACATTGCTTTGGAACTTTTTTCAAAATCATTTCAGTACGTTTTCGGTATCAATTCGGATGTTTTTCAGAACTTTTTTAGATAATATTTTTGGATCATTTCGGTAGTATTTTCGATGTCATTTCGGTAGTATTTTCGAATTGTTTTCGGGAACAATTCGGAACTTTTTTCGGATTGTTTTCCGATAATTTCAAGATAACTTTCGAGATCATTTCCGGACTTCTTTTGGATTGTTTTAAGATATTTTCTGAAAGTTTTTGGAATGGTTTTTCGATCGTTTCAGGATCGTTTTCGGGATTATGTCGGGACTATTTTCGAGACCATTGCACAATTTTTTTGAGATTTTTTAGATCATTTCGTAATAGGTTTCGGGAACAATTCGGAATATTTTTGGGCTTGTTTTCCGATCATTTCAAGGTTGGGATCATTTCGGGATTACTTTCGAGATCGGTTCGGGACTACTTTTGGATTGCTTTTTAATCTTTTCTGAAAGGTTTTGGGATTGTTTCTCGTTCGTTTCAGGATAGTTTTCGGGACCACGTCGGGATGATTTCAAGATTGTTTTCGGGATCATTTCGGGATTACTTTCGAGATCAATTTGAAAAATTTTCAGGATATTTTCATATCATTCAGAATTGATTTTAGGATCATTTCGGTACTATAGTCGATATCATTTCGGGACTTTTTTAGATCATTTCGGAATTGATTTCGGCAACAATTCAAAACTTTTTTCAGGATTGTTTTCCGATTATTTCGGGATTACTTTCGAGATCATTTCCGCACTTCTTTTGGATTGTTTTTAGATCTTTTCTGAAAGTTTTTCGAATCGTTTCAAGATCGTTTTCGGGATCATGTCGGGATTATTTTCGAGACCATTGCAAAACTTTTTTCCGGATTTTTAGATCATTTCGGTATAGGTGTTCGGGAACAAGTCGGAATATTTTTGGGCTTGTTTTCCGCTCATTTCAATGTTGGGATCATTTCGGGATTACTTTCGAGATCGGTTCGGGACTACTTTGGGTTGGTTTTTAAATCTTTTCTGAAAGGTTTTGGGATTGTTTCTCGTTCGTTTCAGCATAGTTTTCGGGACCACGTCGGGATTATTTTCGAAACCATTGCAGGACTTTTTTTTTGGAATTTTTTTAATTATTTCGGAATTGTTTTCAGGAACAATTCGGACCAACAGACAAACGAGAACCTATGTTTTGGGCTTAGTTACTCTTGCAAATAGCCCCGTATGAAAATTTCTTTAATCTTATAACTTTAAGCGAGCTGTACATTCGTATATTTGTATATGCTATGGTTGATTCTAAAAGTATCCACTTGGGTGTTGCCACTTGGAGCTGTTTACAGGGTCGTCACCTATCAATTTTGTTTTCTTAATATTGAGCTAGAAACGCCAAAATGGGTATGAGAGGTATTTTCGGCGACATACCCACTGAAATATTTTAAAGTAGGTTTGTCACCTAGGGTTGCCACCTAACCGCATTATATTTGTACATCTGTTACTATCTCAAAAACAGTTTGAAAGATTTCGATGAAATTTGGCATAGGGATAGTATGGTTGGCTATAAGACTTTTCCTTTGGGTGTTGTTGCTTGGGGCGGTTTAGAGGGTCATTTTGGGACTATATTGGGATCATTTCGGACCCCTTGACCGATTCGATGAAATTTGGCATAGAAATAGTACGCTTTATTCTAAGATTTTCCACTTGGGTGTTGCCACATGGATCGGTTTACAGGGTTGCCACCTATCTCATTTTTGTTTTAAAGGTGTGCCAATATGGGTATCAAATGAAAGGTGCTTTCAAGCTCGGTCACCCAAGCACTATTATTTTACATATATGTAAACATATGCACCCGAACTTAGACGATCTTATTTGTTGTCTTATTTACAGAATTTTTAATTTTTAAATTTCTTTGTACAGAAAATGCATAAGAGTCTGTAAGTATTGTGTATGTAATTTCGTATAATTTTTCGGTTATATTCATTCAAACAAATTTTCATACGTGACCAAACAAAGATCTTTTAGATGGGTTAAAAAAAGCAGTTGCTTCAAGGCGGCAACAGTTGAGCACACGCTCGATCTGCGCTCGTGCCTCCGTCTAGCCTTTCACACCGCATATCCCATCACAGTTGCATGTGTCTTGTGTATCTACCACCGATGATGAGCCTATTAGTAGTGCGCAGTCATCGCACAAACCCAAATACAAACGCTAGTGGATCGACTGGTTTGCTTGGCTAGCCCATAACGTACGTTCGTCCATACAATTGCTCAACTATAGATCGTCAGACTGCGTATCCTTTGTGTGCGGTTGCTCACATGGGGGGCTTATTCTTCAACCAACTTTGTTTTCATTAGTACTTTGTGTGTATTTTTATTATATTTTTGTAGTTTGTTTTATTTTATTTTAATTTCTTTTCTGTTGTCACTGTTGCTGCTGCATCTTCTTCTTCTATCTTGTGCTCCGTCATTTCTTGCTCCCAATTTACCATAGCTATTGTTTGCTTTAACTTTGTTGTTGTTGTTGTTATAATTTGTATTATTTATTGTAGTACTTACTTTTGGCTCGTTCTTAGCCTATCCCTTCACACAAGTCCACATCGTCCGATCGTCCATAACCACGTCCACCCAGGGATCACAACACATTCCAACACACCAACCAACCATAATAAACTGATTAGGCACGCTGATCTTATCTCACATACATACATTCGTATGTACTCACGTAAGATTGTTAAGATCGACAAAGACTTTGCTTGAGCTCCCTTGGTTCATGTTCTTTTATGTCTTGTGCCCTCTATAGCCTTTGTCTTATGTTCGTTGTACATAGCTCTTCAATAGTGACGATGACGTCCTGTTTGATTATTCCCTTCAGCACAGTGGTGATCTCTGTGTAGTATTTAATGAAGGCGCTTTGTTCTGGGTTGTGCTACAATTTTGTAACCTTATAGTAAAAATAATCTCTAAGAAAATCTCAACAAAAGCGTAATCAAAAAACTAGCATTCCAAAAAAAAAAAAAAAAAATACTCAAAAAAATCTATTTTAATTGTGCGCACACGTGTTCAAATTATCAACAGGATTTTTGGCTACTTTTTTGTGCTGGTCATCACTGCTTAGATTTACTGGTTTTTTTATTAGATTTTTAAAATTTTTTTTTTTTTGGTTGAAAAAACTCCGAATTTTCAATTCTACATGCACCACCTCTATTAATCATAGCAATGAATTGCGATTAAGGTTCGTCCTTTTGTCAGCCGATCTTTAATGATAAAAAGAGGGGGAAAAATAACGTAGTAGATATTGTATAAGAAAAGAATTTTGAAAAAAAGAAAAAATTTTCTGTTACGTGCTAGGGCATAAGTCTGCATTAGGGTGTGTCATTTATATTTTTCATATATCAATGCAGACCTCTAAGAAAACATGGGTGAAGAAATCATTCGATTTCGTGGATTAGCCACTTAGTGATGCGCGTACAAACATACAGACATACAAACAAAAATTCTTAAAACCATTGTTTTGGCTTCTATTTTTTTTAATATTTATAATAATATAATATAATATTTATAACCACCCTGTTTCAATTTTAATATACATATGTTAAAAAATGTTTTCAACCAAATTTTATTGCCACTACTGTATACAGTCGTAAGAAAATATTTGTGTGCGCTGAAATAGGTGCTAAGTTTTAAGTTAAATACCTAGCAATAAATCGCCGAAAACTGCATTTCATTTTATAAATCGGTTTCCAAGTGATGCGCAAACAAACATACAGAAAGACAAACAAAATTTTGTTTAAAACATTGCTTTGACTTTGATAAAGACAGTAGTGTGCACATTTCTTGTACTGGTACCAGCCTGTTATAATTTTATTACATGATAAAAAATGTTTTGGACCAACATTTACGGTCATCACTGTATACAGGAAGAACCGAATATTTTTTATCTATAAAACGGATGCTAAACTTTTTTTTGGATATCTAGCAACAAATCGTTGAAAATTTCATTAAATTCTATAGAGCTATTTTCGAGTGATGCGCGAACAAACACACAAACTGACAGACAAAAATTCTAAAACCTCTTTTTTTATACCGAAAAAAAAATTGTATCTACGTTTTACTGAATAATTTTTTCATCCCTCTTTATTAAACAGTAATTAGCTGAGCGATTTTGTCGTATAGTCTTACCAACATAAACTTTTCAAAATAGGTGGCAACTTTATGGACCGCCTCATGTGACAACAACCATGTAGAAAATCTTTGAATGAAGCATAATATTAACATTAAAAACTGCATCCAAAATAAATAAAATGAAGCTCGGTGGCAACCCTAGGTGCCAGTTCATCTTAGAGGCATCATGGTGGGTATGTGGCTCAAAGTACCTTTCATTTGATACCCATATTGGCATGCCTTGCTAAATATTAAAAAAAATTGAGATAGGTGGCAACCCTCTAAGCCGTAACAAGTGGCAACATCCGAGTGGATAGCCTTAGAACCAAGCATATAACAACTCTATGCCGAATTTCATGGAAATGTAATACGGTAAGATGGCAACCCTGGCTGACATTTCCTTTTTTTTAACCCCAGCCTTTCATATGTAGGTAGTTAAAAAAAATTGGTTTAAAATACCCACACCCTAATGTGCGTTCCTATAATCTCCATGCGCTATTGATGCTGACCGAATCAAACCAAATGAAGTGCAATAAAATACACACACAAAAAAAAACTACAAAAAGAATTTAAAAATTTTAAAAAGCAAAAAAATAAAAGTGAAAAACTGGTCTGAGAAGAACAATAAAACTCGTTACGGCCAAAGAAAGTGAAATGCGTAGTTTGGTAGAAAATTAGAGGGGGAACTACTCGCACATAACGATCCACCTTCTGATTGCGTCCTACAATTAGAAAAGGATTTTTGATTGTCTATGATTGACGGGCAGGAAATGACTGGTAGATATTTGGCTTTTGTATTGATTTCTTTATTTGACCAGCTATGTATATAAAAAATGGAAATTTGATGAAAATATGTAGTTACTACTTTGCGCGAGGTATTCACAAAGTTTTATTGACCTCTAAAGGCGCAGGTATACATTACTCTATTCAAATGTTAGCTTGTTCTATCAGAATGTTGGCTTATCCGCCTAGCCTCATAGCAAACTTAAAGAAGTGAGCTTAGAGTACCTGGAAAAATTTATAAATTTTTTTAGATTAACTATATTGGAATTTTAGTACTTCTTCAGGAAAACTGTTATACATACTTTGGATTTTCGACTTTTGCCTTCTGACCTTTAAACATCTGCCATGATTTGCCTTATTTATTATTCTTTTAATTTTTAGAAAAACTGTTATGCTGCCTTTATTTTTTACTTAAAAACTGTTATACTTCGTTATGTTTAACTTAGAAGAGCTTGTATTTAGTTTTTACTGAACAAATTTGTAACTTTTTTAGAGTAACTAATTGGAATTTTAGTACTTCTTCAGGAAAACTGTTATACATACTTTGATTTTAGACTTTTGCCTTCTGACCTTTAAACATCTGCCATGATTTGCCTTATATATTATTCTTTTAATTTTTAGAAAAACTGTTATACTGCCTTTATTTTTTACTTAAAAACTTTTATACTTCGTTATTTTTAACTTAGAAGAGTTTGTATTTAGTTTTTACTGAACAAATTTATAACTTTTTTAGAGTAACTAATTGGAATTTTGGTACTTCTTCATGAAAACTGTTATACATACTTTGATTTTCTACTTTTGCCTTCTGACCTTTAAAATATATCATATATTTTAGCTTTCACTTCCTGAATTATTAAGAAAAAATTTATAAATCGACTTTTGCTTTCTGACCTTTAAAAATCTGCCATTATTTGCTTTTCTTTTTTTTTCAAATTCTTTGAAAACTGTTATGCTTTGACTTTATTTTTTTCACTTAAAAACAAGTAAACTGTTATACGCCGTTTTGTTTGACTGAAAAAACTTGTATACGTTAGCATTTATTTTTTCTATCCATGAACAAACTGTTATACTTTGAATTTTATATTCTGTAATGATGGGAGAACTGTTATACTATGAGTTTTATTTTTCGACTTCTTGGAAATACTGTTATTCTTGATATGTTATTTAACTTTTATTCAAATTTATTTTGTAAACTTTCTACTTTGCTGTTTGTTTTGTAACCTCTATGGAAAACTGTTATACCTCAACTTTTGTTGTTTGAATTCTTCGCGAAACTGTCAAACTTAATAGAAAAACTGATATATAAACTTTCTTTTTTACTTATTCACTTCTGAGAAACTGTTATACTTTATCTTTATTCTTTTAATTCTTCGGAAAACTGTTATACGTTGCCCTTTATTAAGTAAACTATATGAAAAACTGGTATACTCCGACTTTTGGTGTTTAAATTCATTTCAAAACTGTTATACTATTTGACTAAACGGAAAAACTGTTATACATTGACTTCTTGAAACACTGGGAGGTGCTAAAAATGTAAAATTTTTTCTTTATTTTGGTCCATTTTTTGCTTTAGTCATTAAATACCCAGCTTCAAAGTTATGAAGTAATTTCAAGTTCAGTTCAAAATTCTGTGGCGAGCTTAAATTGTTACAATACTGAAAAATTTAAAATTTTCTATTGATAATTTTCACAACTTGTTTTCCTTTTGTTTCAGGGCGGAGCAATTCAAGCTTTGAATGAAATTTCTTATGGACCGTTTAGTAAAAATTTTGTTTGCATTCTCGGGTCAAAAATTGTATTTATGATCACTTTAATTTGAAAATTTTTTGAAAAAGTGTTTTTAGAAAAAGTGTGGAATAGCTCCGGTGGAAAATTTCGCTAGGGGTCTTCCCAGGCCAAATCTTTATAAGAGATGTTGAAGTGTCCAGGAAACTAAAAGAAAAAAATGCCCCTTGAAATATGCAGCGATTTTTATATTTTCTTTTTAGAGTGCGGAAAATAGGTCAAATTAAAAAAAATTATGCTAAAATTGTTTTTTTTTGATAAATTTACAAAGTTTTGTTCAGTCGCTTGATTTTACACTAGCTTATGCTCTCCATCTTGCCTTACCTTCCATTATTCTGGTGTTGTTGTATATCTTCGAAGCGAATTTCAGTCGGGTAGCGTGAATACCTTCAGAGATATGCAATAAGAAAAATCCCACATGTATGGACGGTACTACGCCCCTCCGTATCACCGGAATGAAGCGAGCTGTATGATCTTTGCGCAAACTCCGCTGGCAGGTTCATGCTATCCGAATGAACAAAAAAGGTCCATGTGAGAAGCTTTTCCAAGTCTGATTTCGGCAGCAGAGGAAAGGACAGGCCTCAGCAGAGATGATTTAAAGTGTGTACCTACCTACCTCTATATATGGCATCTCCAAATTATAGAACCATTTTGGGCTTTAAAAAAATATTTTCCATACAAAATAAAAAACAACTGATTTAAGATATTTCATTTTGTTTTATATTATAAATTTTTTTAAATTCTCTCTAATTGAACTAAATGCATTTAATAAACTTAAAAGTTAGATTTAACAATTATTTAAAATCACATGGATGAAGTGCAATTGCAGAGCTGACACTGGAAGTTTGAGCCATTTACAATTGACGCTCCTCTTCATTAAAGCTTTTGTGTAGGCGGTAGATGTGTTTTGTAAGTTTAGTTGACGGCAGGAGACCACGCGGCGCCTGCGCATTTGGAAGACTTGATCACTGAGCAATGTTTGCTATTTGTACTGGGACAGTTCTTAGATGTTGTTGAACTCACTACCATGGACGCCAAACATCCTCCTCCTCTTCTTGAACTACTTGCGCTTGCTTCCTAGCAGACATACTAGCGTCGATGGGCGAATGTCCAGTGTAGGTTGTTAACAAACTATGACGACTGCTGCTAATGCTTGTTTGCTCGCTGCATGCGCTCGAATTTGGACTACCATTGTAGCTGGAAACAGGCGAAATGGGTACTGAGTAGTGTGCGCGAGTAGCACCAACATGCACGGATAGTGGCGATGTGAGCGGTGTGGGTGGTTGGGCAGCAGGTTGTATTTGATTCAAGCGCTGACCCAAATGTGTCATCAATTGTGTGCCAAGATTAACATTAACGCCGGGTAGTTGTGAAAGCGAGCGCGATACTTCGTTTACGGCGTGTATATAACCAGAACGAAAGCCCTCTGCCTGAGACATTGCGCCACCCTTCGAAGCGGCCAGCTTGCGTTGTTGCTTCAACTTTTGTAAGTGCGAGACGGTCAACTCCAGTATGTCAGCTTTCTCCAAACGTGTTACATGTTCACCCTCAGACTCCAACGTGACAACCATTAAATCTTTCAACTCGTCCAAACACTTGTTGATGCGTGCGCGCCGTTTGCGCTCCAACATTGGTTTCATCACTTTACGATATTGATAGGTCTTGGACATCTCTGCTACTTGTACAGACATTTTTGCTGTTGTATTTATTTTCGTGCTTTTAATTATGTGCTGTTTAATGTAAAAATCGCTTGAGCGCGTGTGCTGCACCAAGGAAGGTTTGCTTTGAAATGCTTGCTTCCTTCTAGAGCGCGCTTGCTTTTATACTCAGCTACGCTATCAAGGAATGTGGGAATGAGTGAGCGCAACCCTCAGCGCGCAAGGCTTTCGTATAGCAAAAGGAGCGTCCATCGGTATGTCGCTTGTGTGCGCGCACACGCAAGGTAGAGCAATTCGTAAAGAGCGCCTCTTGTTGGAGAGTCCTTTTTCTTGGATATCTTACATTGTTCGTGTGCGCTGTGCTCTATAACTTTGAAATCAACCCTCAGCTCTTGGCAGCCTTTGTGTGCATTGCCTTGCGCTTACCCTTCGCCTTTCCTGTGTGTACCTTTGGCTGCCCATTCCTTTGCATGTTGATGATGCCTATCTCAGTCAGTTACCCCTTGTTTATATGATCCGTAATTTTCTTTAATAGGGGAGGAAATCAAATTTCAATGCACGTAAAGGTTGTCAGGATATTTTTGATCGCTCCAAACCGTGGGAACTGTGCGCCTTGTAGGTTTCTCACACTTTTTCGTAAGAGCTCACCTGCGCGCATGCAGTTCAAGCGACAGCCGGGCTATATGTCAGTCAGCCAAAAGGTGTATAAGGATAAGAACGCACACATACCGACACATCTTGCATACCGTAAGGACGTTGATGACGAAGACGTTGCTTGGGCGCATATTGGAGAATCATCGAATTTTGAGCAAAGCATGGGAATTTTGCAATCTGGTCGACCGTTATGAGGTGAGCAAAGGTTGTTGTTGAGCGTTAAGCGCGCCTGGCGTACAACGCATAAAAAAGGACTACGCTTGTTGTTGTAATTTAGCGCAGCTGTTCCGCATTGCTACTGTCGTTACTGTTTCTTTGATTATTTCGATGATGATTTTGAATTTGATGCGCGCTGCTGCTGCTGCTTGTGTGTAATAATCCTTAATCGTTATATCCTGTTGCTGGTAAGTAGACAGTAAAAGTAGAAGAAAAACGTAGCATTGTAATGATATCAAGCAACAACAACAATAAGTGCGCGATGAGACGAAGAAAGGGAATTCCTTTGCAGAGCGCGACGGCTGCAGTTGTAATATTTTTTTTAGTTTTCCGTTTTCTATGCGCAATGAAATCAATCGCGTTCTGGTAAAAACGTTCCCACGGTCGTTTGAAGTGAACAGGGTCGTTAGCATTAAAGCGTATGCAGAGCACGCTGGCTAAGAAAGTGAAAAGATTGTCGTGACTTCTTCTAGAGTTCAGCGCGGTTGTTGAGGTGGTGGTTGAAAGGGCATCTTGGGAAATAGGAGTGCGCGTATTATAACGACTTCCTGTGGCAATTGATGGACGGACGCTTTTTGTCTCATCCCCCAGCGCACTCATTGCCTTCACACGCACGCATTTCATTTTAGGTACTGCCTTTTTGGCGCTTTTGTTTTACCCAATCTTTCTGCTTTGCTTTTGACAATGCGTACACGCGCGCGCACTTGTTTCTCTGTTTGCTGCGCAAGCGAGTTGTGCGCGCACAATAAACGTGTGTGTTGCGCATGCGCGGCGGACTTTGTGTTGCAAGTTAACGTGTTTCTCGTGTATTTTAGTAGAGTTGTGGGAAAGGTTTTCAATTAAGCACTGCAATTGTGCTTGCGCTTGTGTTGGTAGTGTACTGGCGGTTTGCGCTGCGGAGCTTTGAAGTTTTGTTTAACAACCGAAATATTCATGTACTTTGGAGCGCGTGTGTGGCGTAAAGCTAGTAGGGAGGCTAGCGTGGGAATATGATAGCTCAGTTATATCTGCGTACATTGTGTACTATCTTGGGGAATCTGATTGGCTTTGTAGTGGCCCGAACTTAATCATCTTGTGCCAGGGCCTATCATAAACAGATCTATCCGATTGCTGATCAAAAAGCATGAAACCAAACTATCAGGTCATAATTAGAAATCGAATTGAAAGGATAGATCGAGCGAGCAGCTTTTTTTCAAGTTTGTTCAGCACAGTGCTTGAGCGGCGGAAAAAATAACTTTTATGATTATCTAATTATCAGATGCAGTGCTTAAATATGCACAATTTATTACTACTTTGCATGAAGCTGAAATTTTTTCACAAAATGATTGTATCAGAAGTCAAAAAATGTTTTTTTTTTGTCTAATAAAACTGACTTTTTTCTTACTGTATCTAGATATTTTGCATATGACTATGATTAAAGGTGCGGCCTTGGTTGTGATATAATACAAAAATATAGCACTTTCGGCAAAATTATACTTCATAAATGCTACCTTTTCTACTTTGGATAGACAAAAGTTTTGCGTGCTACAGCGTGCTACAACTTCTAAGTATAATAAAATTAAATTCTGGAATATTTTCCATCGATTCCTGAAAAAAGATTTTGCTCATATTTGCCCTCTCTTGATCTAGTGACGATTTTCATAAGTGACATGACGTATACGTAATATTTTCTTGTTAAATAATATATAGACGTAGAGCAACAAATAATTGATGCTGCAATACTACTTTTTGGCCCAAAGCAGCTACCCCTTAGGGGTTGACCGGTTTCAACAACTTTTGGAACAGTCAATATCTTTTAAGAGATTAAATAATGCCAAGTTACATAGTACACGGGGAAAAATGAGCTGGTCATATCAATCAATATATGGGTTCTTATCCATTATTCAAAGCTGTTGATTCAACTGCATTGAAGCTGTTAACCTTTACTTAACTGTTGTTTTAACAGAAAATTTTGTTGAAAATTTTTTTTTTTTTGTTATTTAAGGTGTTGCTCTATATATAAACTAAAAAAGTGTTATTTTAACACCAGACGGATTCAAAGTAAAAAAAAATTAAAATTATTTTTCAGAGCTCTTATATCGGCTACATCGAGAATCGAACTCGGGTGTCTTTTGAATGCTCAACGCAGGTGTCTACCATCATGCCATTGTATACTTATGCTTGGTAGCGTCGAATTACAGCTCTGTTCTAAATGACAGCACGCTTTCTCACGTTGTTACGTTGCTTTTACCGAGACTCGAGCTCACAATATTTGACTGCTGAGCGCCGGTGTCTACCATGATACCAACGTGCACTTATGCTTGCCGGAGTTTTTTGTTTTAGCAAAAAATTTTGCTTGATCAACAAAACCTCTGTCAGTTCTACAAAATTTAATCGGATGATGCAATAGGTTTAAAATGACAGTTCCTTCGCTGTTGAATTAACTAGAGCGAGTTGTTATTTTAACATGAAATTTAGTTATATCAACAAAAATTCTGTCAGTTTTACAAAATTTTTGTTAATTCAAAATTTACAGATCTTTGACTGTTCAATCAACAATTGAACGCAGTTACTTCAGTGTAATTTTTTTCTGTGTATGGAGCCGAATCACTGTGCTGCACCGCACGCATGTAATGCTTTCAGAAAGCGTTAACTCACCTTGAAAAAGTATTACTTTGCAAAAAAAAAAAAATTACTAAATTTTTAGCGTTTAAATTCAAAAATTTTATTATTTTTAAAAATTAATTACAATAAATTTAAATAATAATGTTATGATTACTTACATACGAGATATAAAATTTTAAAGCATTTTTTATGGAAAAAATTTAAAGCAATAAAACCATAATTTTACCAAAATATACAAATATAGTATCAAAGTTTGGAAGCTCAAATTTTGGGTGTTAAAAATATATATTTTTTTTTTAATAAGGCCAAATCAGATAAAATGGGTCTGTTATATAAACAATTATATTTTTAAATATTACTAATTACATTATGGAGATCTAATCGTTCTTAATTGTAGAATTTTTAATACAAAATTATTTTTATTATTTTAATAAAAAATTAAATAAAATAAGTTTTTAAATGACATAATTTTTTTGAATTAATTTTGAAAAATTATATAAAAAAATTTATTTTGAAAAATCTTTTTCTTCTTATTTCTTTCAAAGCACTATATAAAATATTTAAATGATTAATTTTTATTTAAAAATAATTTTTATTAATTTTTATTAAAAAGAAGTTGTTCATCATTCTTAATTTTGTTCTAATTTTAAATACTGTATTAGATTTAATTTTTTCGATAATTTTTATGAATTAAAAAAATTCAAATTTTTAAAAATTATTAATTCATTGAAATTTTACTTTTTTATGGTAAAGAATCGTGATTATTTTAAAAGAAAAATTTGTGAAAAATCTAAAAAAAATTCAAATTTTTAAAAATGATTTATTTGATTAATTTTTATATCAAAATTTGAATTAATCAATAAAATCGAAACGGTATGAAGATTATTCATTGAAATTTTACTTTTTTATGGTAAAGAATCGTGATTATTTAAAAAAAAAATTGTGAAAAATCTAAAATAATTTAATTAATTTTTATATACAAATTTGAATTAATCATTAAGATCAGTAAAAGATTATTCACTGAAATTTTACTTTTTTATGTTAAAGAATTGTGATTATTTATAAAAAAAATTATTTAAAAAATCCAAAATAATTTAATCAAAATTTATTTATTTTTATATCAAAATTTGAATTAATCATTAAGATCGAAAAATACTACTTTTACTTTTTTATGGTAAATAATCGTGATTATTTAAAAAAAAAACTAAAAAAATCAAAATAATTTAATCAAAAATTATTAATTTTTATATTAAAATTTGAATTAATCATTAAGATCAGTAAAAAGATTATTCATTGAAATTTTACTTTTTTATGGTGAAGAATTTTGATTATTTAAAAAAAAATTAGTAAAAAAATTCAAAATAATTTAATCAAAAATAATTAACTTTTAAATAAAAATTTGAATTAATCATAAATAATCTCAACTAAATATTCAATTAATCTCTTGAGAATCTTATAGCTTAACCATACATTTAAATACACTTGGAAGTACTTGAGGAAGCTATGGAGATCCGATTTACAAATTCAACAAACGCTGAGTGGAAGAGTTGGTGGCTATCACAGGCAAATCACATAAATACAACAACAAAACACCTATACAAATTACCAACTAATAATCTACAAACTATTTGTACTTAAAAACAATAAAGCTGCTATGGTGAGTGCCAGATTTTTAAATGCAAAAAGGTAATTAAAAAAAAATTTATAAAAAATTTCAAATTAAATCAAATCTTAAATCTAAGCGAACACTTAAAAACTATTAAAGCCACACGCTGGTTTGAATGAAAAAAAAAAAGCTTTTGAAAACACGTTTTACTGCGAGAAGCGCTCACCATGGACGCCATAAGCACTCGCCGCCATTCTCATCCTCTTCCGCCTGCTGCATTGCCTTTGCGCCTAACATTTTAGCATATATTCTTTGTTGCAGCGCGTGCTGTTGTTCTTGGTGGAGTTGCCTTTGATAAGCGCGTCTCATTTGTTCAGCAACGTTTAAAGGTTGCGCCGCTGGCGGTGGTGATGGATGCAATGCGCCGCGTTTACTAACCTCCAAATTAAGCGCCTGCTCGCTTGCTGGTGATGCGGGCTGTGGTGAAGCGCACTGTGAAGATGGGCGCTGTGGTGAAGCGCACTGTGAAGACGCGCGCTGTGGTGACGCCGGTGTCGCTGATGGTAAAGTTTGTTGCAAATCCTTCAATTGATAACCCAAATGTTTCATTAACTTTGCGCCAAATTTTATATCCAAACCGGGTATGGTAGCGAACATGCGCGACACTTCATATGCTGCTTGCGTGTAACCAGCGCGAAATTTCTCCACATTAAGAACACCACCACCCGCTGAACGCGGCGCAATTGATTGATGCTGTGTGACGCTCGCAGCGATTTCATGTTTGTGGCTACGCAAATAATTCACTGTCAATTCGAGTATGTCAGCCTTTTCTAATTTAGCAATATGTTCACCCTGCGCCTCCATCGTGTCGACAATGAGATCTTTTAACTCATCCAAATAGAGATTCATGCGCGCGCGGCGCTTACGTTCGAGCAGCGGTTTTGTAACTTTGCGATAATGTTGAGTTTTGGTCATAAAGCGTTGTCCATCCACAGCCATGTTGAGGTTGTTGTTGTTATAAAGAGGCGTGCGCTGGTGGTCTACAATTTGATGGGAGCGTGTAAGTCAAGCTCAAAGAGTTAAATGCGACGCGCGGCACCAGCTTTTATTTACGAGAACAAGTTTTTTTTAGTTTTGCGCACAAATTTTAATCACGTTTATTTCGCACCGACAGACGCGCTTGTGTCGGCCGCTAGTTTTTTCGTAAGTGTGTCAAGTGTTTACCGCACGGTAGCTGTTTGAGAAATGATGCGAACGCAAGGTAGTACGATCCTTTTGTAGCCTTGCGCTCGATCGGCATAAAATACTCGCATACACCTCGCAGTACGCGCTGTCTGCTGCCACCCCTAAAAACAACACCAGCTTCGCATTTTTAATGCTCTGCGCGCACAACCTGTTGTTGTGTGTTGTTTTGGCTCCCTCGCCTTGATTACTCCTTGTGCGCTTACTTCATTTGCCATTTGCTCTACTTGGGCTCGTTCTCCTCGTTTTGATCGTTTGGTATGCGAGCGCCAGACGTACGTCTTCAGCGCTTTCGACTGAGTATAGCGCGTACCAGCAGCTCTGTGTACTTGGCTTGGGTTGATGGTGGTTGATCGTTCGTTTGTCATGTTCTCGTGCGTTACTTACTTTGTTGAGCGTGCTGTGACGCTGTGCTGTGTGGCAATAAAGGGCGAGCCTTGCACGTGTGCGCGCTGAGCTTGGTTGGCTTGAGGAAAGTACACTGTAAAAGTATTTCGGTGTAGATTCTGATATTTTTTCAAGGGCCGTGGTGGAATTTCCGTTCTTCTACATCGATGCTGTTGAGTTTAAAAACATGAGAAGTTCCAATAGAGCCACATCTAATCTAAAAATGTCCCTTCTCCTCATTCTGATAATTGTTAAAGGTGAGGTTTATTTGAAGAGGTCACAAACCCTACTGGCTCCACAGGACTGTAATCCGTGTCACATGAACTACAAGAGGCCAGTGTTCGATGACCACCGCTACTAATCTGTATATGCCTCTTATATTCATCTTGCGGATGGCTCCGTTGATTGGGCTCACAGACCTCTACTCACTTTACAGAACTACGATCCATGCCACATAAACTACAAAAGGACAGCGCTCGATGACCACCGTTACTATTCTGAATGTGTCTCTTATATTCATATTAAGATTGGCTGAAGTTTGTGTTCCGTTGCGAGGGGTCAAAGACCCCTACTCAATCTATAGGGCTACAATGCAGGTCACGTGAACTTCAAAAGGCCAGCGCTTTGTCATAGCCTCATTATTTTGAATGTCTTTCTTCTCGCCTAATAAGTCCCTGAGATATCAAGAGTCTATCCAGTGAGGCAGCTTATCAGAAATGCAAGTATGTACTATGAAGCAAGTTCAACTTCCCCTTACTTTCTTACAGTGTAATTTTCTGCCACAAAACGCTGAGCGTCAGACAAAAGTAGATCACAAATCACCCCCAAACAGCTACAAAACAACAAAGCTCGTGCGAGGTCGTTTGCAACCTTTGTACACAGCCAAGTAAATGCGACGCTCTTCATGCCCTCAAACAGCCCTATTAACTCTCAAGGTTCACGAGACCGTCAGCCGATCAGACCTGGGTTACACTCTCGAACTCGCTCAAGATCTCGTGCGACGAATTGCTTGCTTGCGTGCGAGCGTACGTCGGAAGGGATCTTTTAAATTGACGGCGACGTCGTCGATCTCGTTGCACATTACTCTGTACAACGAACAAGACGCTTGGCGGTTAGCGGTGGTGGAGTTTTTGTCGTTATGTTTCATTTCCTGCCACCAGTGGCTATAAAGAAATTGCTATGCATGCAATACGAAATTACAACAACAACAATAATAGCAAAAACCAACAATAAGCAAACAACAAGCAATGGGTGTCGTATTGTTGTAATGATGATGAACACGATCACGATCATCATAGTGATCTGCTTTTTTCGGTAAAAAGAATTATAACAACAATGTACATATGAATGTATGTATAGAACACACTAAAAATGGTGTAAGTAGATACACAAGCATTTTATTTTATACTATTTTATTTTTAGTTTCCTTTTTCTTTATTTATTTTTTTTTTTGTTATTATTTTTAATTTTTTTTTGTTAACTTTTTTTAATCGATTTTATTTTATTTTAATTTATTTGTTTTAGTTTTATTAATCTTTTTATTTTATTTTCCTTCCTTTATTTTTTTATTGTAATGTTTTTGTTTTTTTCTTAATTTAATTTTTTTAATTAAATTTTTTTTTAATTTTAATTTAATTTAATTTATTATATTTTTTTGTTTTATTAATTTTTATTTATTTTTTTTTTTTTTATGTTTTTTATTCATTTTGTTTTATTTTGTTTTATTTTATTTTAGTTTTTTTTATTTTTTATGTTATTAATTAATTTTTTTAATGTAATTTATTTGTTTTATTTTATTTTATTTTACTTTTTTTTAGTTTTCGTTTTATTTTTAGTTTTATTTTACTTTTATTTTTATTTTCGTTTATTTTATTAAATTTCTTTTCTTTATTTTTTTTCATTAACTTTCTTTTAATTGATTTATTTTATTTTAATTTATTTATGTGCTTTTGTTTTATTAACTTTTTTATTTTTTTTCTCCTTTATTTTTTTTTTTTTTTTGTAATGTTTTTTTTATTTTTTTCTTAGTTTAACTTTTTTTAATTTATTTTTTTTTATTTATTTTAATTAATTTTTTTTTGTTTTTATTAATTTTTCTATTTTAATCTTTTTTCATTTATTTTATTTTTTTAATTTATTTTTTTGTTGTTGTTTTATTAATTTTTTTATTTTTATTTTTTTATTGAAATGTTTTTTATTTTTTTTTTCTTAATTTTATTTTTTTTTTAATTTATTTTATTTATTATAATTTATTTAATTTTTTTCTATTTTATTCTATTTTTTCTTTTGTTATTTATTTTGTTTTATTTAAATTTATCTCTCAATTTTTTTAATATATTTTTTTATGTTATTTATTAATTTTTTCACTGTAATTTATTTCTTTTATTTTATTTTATTTCAATAAATTTTATTTTAATTAATTTTATTTATTTTATTTAATTTTTTTATTTTAATTTTTTTTTAATTTTTTTAAACTATTTTTTTTTATTTACTTTTTTATTATTTTTTTTTTTACTTATTTCTCTTATTTTATTTTAATTTTGTTTAATTGATCTTTTTTACATAAATTTATTTTGTTTATTTTTTAAATTTTATTTATTTTTTATTTTATTTTTTTTTTTTGTAATTTATTTTGTTTTACTTTATTTTTTTTTATTTTTTTATATTTTTTTTTTACTTTTAACTTTTTTTATTTTTATTTTTTTTTTTACTTTTAACTTTTTTTATTTTTTTTTCTTGCTTTTTTGATTTATTTTGTTTTATTTTATTTTTTTAATTTTATTTATTTATTATTATTTTTTAATTGTAATTTATTATTTTTATTTTAATCTAGTTTTGTTTTATTTTTTTTTTTTAATTTTTTTATTTTACTTTTTTGTTTTATTTTAATTTATTTATTTTTTTTTTATTTTTTTTTTTTACTTTTAACTTTTTTTTTATTTTTTTTTTTTACTTTTAACTTTTTTTTTTATTTTTATTTTTTTTCTAGCTTTTTTAATTTATTTTGATTTATTTTACTTTTTTAATTTTATTTATTTATTATTATTTTTTAATTGTAATTTATTATTTTTTTTTTAATCTAGTTTGTTTTGTTTTGTTATATTTTTTTATTATGTTTTATTTTATTTTTTTCATTATTTTATTTTAATTTATTTAACTTTTTTTATTAGGTATCTCATTTTATTTTATTTTTTTTAATTTATTTTGTTTTATTTTATTTCATTTAATTTAATTTAGTTTTATTTTATTTACAACAAAAAATATCACGTCCTATATTATAAGCCCCATAAAAAAATAATATAAGCGTCAAATAAGGCCCAACATTTCCTGGTTTCTTCGCACATGCGTCCGATCGCTATGTTTTTTGTTCGCTTTGTTCAACACTGCTGTCATTTGGTTAGGGGAGATCTATTTGTAAGTATATGTGTGCCAGGATCGTGAGAAACTTTTCTCCCTGCTTTCCCACCGTACACAATGATCACACACCACACCACTCGTTTGCGATCGATTGCCCCCTACACAGAAGTCACCTGCCACTCGGCCAAACGCGCGCTTTGCTTACAACTAAAATATTTAATTCCATACATACATATCAACTCGTCCGTATGTTTGTACATAGCTCAATCTGGTTCAGAATTGCCGTCAGCTTGCACATGCAGATTCTCAGATTCTTATTCCCATTTAGATTTGTTGCGCATAATGTTGTGGATGTGGGACGTTGCTGGTGGATGGTTGGTGGTGGTGGTGGTGATGGTGCTGGCAGGTTCTTGAAATACCCTTGCGTGCGGTGCGGTGCGTACAGGTTCTCAGCGATATTGCTGCACCTCGCTTGTTGTTATTGTAGTTAGTTTTTGGTTTTTTGCTTTACGAATATTTTCATTTTGTTGGTCAACAGCTGTCGTTTTAACGCTCTGATGTTTTTACTACTCGTCTTTCTTAGTTGATTGATTTTTGTTTTGATGCGTTTGTACGCCATTGACCATTGGGTTTCGTCGGTCTTTAGGTAGTTGGCGCGCACAGTGTTTAACTTTGTTGTAAGTAGCTACTCGTATGTCTTTACTACACGATCGGTTGTATGGTAAAGCGTCAAGTGCTTCATTCACAACTTGCTATTCAATGGGTTTTAGTGTTTTCTCGAGTATTAATTACTTGTTTTAAGTTTGGTTGCCTGAGATTTTAAAGCAGATGGTCATATCGTGTTATTTTTTTCTTTGGAACAGTCTACATAATTTCCTTCTTCCCACAGTGTTATGAATGAACAGTTTTAAGGACTCTTACACCTCTAATCACATCATTTCAAGCTGACTTGTTAGAATATCTACGTATGTACCAGAACCCGCAACTGATTAGTTGAGATACTATGCGCCCACTGAAGGTATTCCTGTCATAAGAGGTATTTAAGAGACACTTTTCTCTGCACATGTTTTCCTTTTGTATTCCTATCTTGTGCATGTGGTTCTTGAGCCTGCAATGACCTCTAAGAATAGCAATCAGAATACTTAGATTATTTTTTGTTAAACATATGAGAGTTCTCTAGCCAGTGCTATTGTAACACGGTAAGAGTAATTTTGACTGTCTCAAGTGTGCCAGTGTTGATCGTTTTTCATTTTCTCTTCCCACCTCAATTGGCGCCGTAGTCGCTGCCTCCCTAGCTAGGCTGTCTGTATGCTCATTTCCCTCAATTCCTCCACGACCTGGCACCCAAGCCAGTAAGACTGTGTTCCTGGCTCCCAGCTCAAGTGCGGCTTGGTTGTCGCTAAGTAAAGCGATGGTCTAATTGGAATATCCGCGTCGTAAAATAATCTCAGCACAACGGCTTATGGCGTGTACTTCTGGCAAAGGGATTGATATGTTTGCCCGAGGTCCGAAGACCCCTGCACCATTTACATATAGTGTCTTAAGAGTCGTATGTGTACCACACAATATTTTGCGGGCTGTGTATGTTATCTACTCGTGCACCTATCACTCCATGTTGTCTTCTCTCCCAACTCTACTTTGAAGTTCTTATCGAACGTCAGTTGCTTACAGATGTCATTCCTTGGTAGTTGAGAGATTGGGTTTGTTCTGACCACTTTTTCGTAATTTCATGATGGCATGACTTTACCTTGGCCACCTCCAAAGACAAAGTAAGGAGCTTCCCAAGTCGCCATAATCATCAGCATCGACTGACGCCCATTTGAAATACGTGACCAAGTAAATGTCCACATTTGTTTTCATCTCATTCGCGGCCCCGCTTCTTCTGTTGCGGAATTTGAGTGTCACCAAGAACACCTTCTCGCCCGGAGCGTCGCTCTCAATTCCATAACATGCCTAGCCTTGCCCATATCTTCGCAAAGGTCGTACATCATCAAGGTTTTATCATCATCAATGGGTAACGCTATATATATTTGCTGAGTAACTATAATTTTTCTTGAGTTTTTTATTCAGTTTTATTCGGTAAGATTAGGGCGACGGTCCCCCAGACCCCTCCCTCCCCCCGTACGCCCTTCTTTCGAACACAACTCACTTTCTCAAATACTGCAAAATAAAACAAATATTTCTTTTTTTTTACACATGAGGTACACTGCAGTTTTAAAACTTTTATTTCATCATTGAAAGTTTTTCAATTCAAAATTTTAACATTCTTTGAGTTTGCTTTCTTTGCTTGCGATAAAATATGGATATCACATCTAATCTTTCCATCAACAGCGCAAGTTATGGATGTCATTTATTTTAGTTATGTAATAAACAGATTTATTTGCAATTATTTAATGTGTGATCAGACTTGTCAAGTAATAAGTACTTTTCGATTGACTGTTACGAAAAAAAAAATCGGAAAATTTTAAAGTACTCTCTAAAGACCTTTTTAACTATTCTCACACGTAATTTCCAGTTTTCGCTTTCCATATAAATTACTTTTACTTGTCAAGTCTGACAACACCTTTACTACAACTTGCTCATCTTTCCTTGTATTTGTAACTCAATGCTGGATTTTTTGTGAATTTTGTTACACTGGGTTTGTTTTGTTGTTGTTTTTTTTTTAATCTACTAAATGAGACATACATACATATATATCTTTATCATTATCTATAATATACATTAGGGTGATTCAAAAAAAAAATGTCGACTTGGTCTTACCCCCTAAAAAGTTAGTTATTGATGAGAAAATTAACGCTCTAACTTAACCCTTAGGGGTGGCTATTTTTTTCGCCCTTTCCCATACATTTTGTATGGGGAAAATGGCATTTTTTTTTTCAAAGTGAATTTGCTTTTAAGTTTTTAAAATTTCTTGAAAATATTTTTACATACTCTTAAAGTTGAAGCTTTGAAGCTTCCAAAATGGTATGCCATGTGCGATTATCTTAACTATTAATATAATTACAGCCATTTGAAAATGACTGAGTTTTGTACTATTGCACACACATGCACAGTAACACGTATAAAATCTAGTAAATTTTAAATGGCTGTAATTATATCAATAGTTAAGATAATCGCACACGGCATACCATTTTGAAAGCTTCAAAGCTTCAACTTTAAGAGTATGCAAAAATGTTTTGAAAAAAGTTTCAAAAATTGAAAGAAAATTCACTTTGAAAAAAATGCCATTTTCCCCATACAAAATGTATGGGAAAGGGCGAAAAAAATAGCCAACCCTAAGGGTTAGGACCGAAAAAAGAACAAAAATTTTTTTATTTGAATCATCCTAATATACATACATATGTAAATAAACAATATATATAAGTATATATTTGTTTTTAACAATTAATGCTAAGATTTTCAAATTTAAACAATTCTTTTATTTTTTTTCTTTTTTCTTAAATTTAGCTATGTAAAATTGGACAAAGGTTTCTTGTTTTTTTTTTATTTATTTACTATAATTAGTTTTGGTGTTTGGTTGTTACGCAAAAATATTTTTTTCTATTTATGTAGTTGCGTTTAAGTTGAATTTTTATTTTTTATTTTTGCGCTTCTCTAACTTTGTCGTTTTGCAGTTTTATGTAAAAAAATCTTAAGCAAATATTTATTATAATTAGTACTTACTTAAAAAATATTAAAAAAAAAAAAAAAATTGTGTGTTGACTTAAAAAATAAATGCTGCGTTACAAAGCGTGAAGAAAAAGTTTTTATGGTTAGCAAATTAAAAAAAAATTATTTTTGTAACGTTTGACAAAAAAAAATTTATTCATGTAAGAAAAAGGAAACTTATAAAATCTTGTATAAAAAGGGTTAAAAAAAATTGTTCAATATTTTACTCAAGATTTTTTTTATCCCTTTTTATTAAAAAAAAAAAAAAAATGTTCAGTAAAAGGTAGACATCGAAATTTCTACGTTTTAATGGAAAACACGATTTGTTTACCTTTTACGCAATAAATTTCACATAATACTTTGTAGGTTTAAACAATTTTTTTTTTTTTCAAAAATATTCGATTTGTTTTCAAATAAATGAGATGCTGAGATTTAAAAAAAAATAATAAATAAATGTAGTGAAAATACTTGCTCACTGTACGAGCAAAATGACAATGAAACAGTTATAAATAAACAATGAAAATAAATTAATAAATAAATAAGCAACAAAAATACAAAAATTTTTAAATTAAAAAAAATATATATATACCTTAGACTGGGCCAAAAATTACAAATTTCGTTTTTTCAAAAACTCTAATGATTTTCTTTATAAAAAAGGTGAAAAAAATTACTGTAATTTTTTCAGATTTTTTTTAGTTTAGATTTTACAGACTTTACATCATATTTGGTATAAAAACGACAAACCATTGTTGTAAAACACCATTTACCCGAACATATTTTTGAAGGAAATCGAATTCCCTACAAAAGTTGTATTAACCAAAATTTTCTAAGACTAGCCGTTTTCTAGTATTCTAGCTTCAAAAAATTAGCATGTTTTTTCGAATTCCCATTTTTTCTTTAAAAAAATTGTTAAAAATGCAAATATCCATGTACAACAAAGATAGATACAGATTCTTAAAGTAAATTAAGTGGGCTACAAAAAAGGTTAAACAACTTTTTTTTGTAAAGTTACTCTTTCAAAACTTATTTAGTATTAAATTTAAAGAAAAATCATATTTCCGTATTTTTTTGGTGTTTTGGATCCAATTTTTTTACTAAATTTTGTTTATTGATATTCTACATGGTTAATTATCATTATTAGATGAATATTATAACCAACAATATACATTTCTCATATACGTTCAAACATATTTTTGCTTAATATATGCTTTCTCTGCGAAGGTGTAGTTTTATAAACTTCAAATGGCTCAAAAACAAAAAAAAAACAAAAAATTGACGGATCTGTGAACTCAATACATGAATTTCAATGTATTTTGGCGAGCTAAATCCAAATGCGTGATCAGAATTAGCCTAACAGGTCGCAGTTCTTCTCTAACCTAAAAAAAAAACCAGCACAAAATAATATTTGACTTTTTTGCTAGGTTAGGGCCGAAACTCGGGCCCGTTGTTGAATTCTGATATCGAATTCGAATTTAGCAGCCAATTTCCCTTAAGAATATGTATTTCGTTATTGATTTTTTCACGTTTCACAAATTTTCAAACCAAAATCGGGAAATCCCAAAAACATGCCAATGTTCGAGGCTAGAATACTAGAAAACGGCTAGTCTGAGAAAATTTCAGTCTAGGCAGCTTTTGTACGGAATTCAATTTCCTACGAAAATATTTTCAGGTAAATGATGTTTTTCAACAATGATTTGTTCCTTTTATACCGAATTGGAGGTTAAGTCTGTAAAATCTAAACTAGAGATGATAGACTAATTTAAAAATCTGAAAAAATTGCAGTAATTGTTTTCACTTTTTTAAAAAGAAAATCAATATAATTTTTGCAAAAAAAAAAACGAAATTTGGAATTTTTGGTCCAGTCTAATACAAAAAATATTTCTTTAGATTTAGCTAGAGAAGTATGCATAGACTTTAAACGCGTAAATAGTTAATACGAGTAGACACAGATACATAGTAGATACATTAAAGGAACTTAACATTTAGTAAAATGGTTTTCTAGTGCGAGTAAAAATTTCTCATGCAAATTGTGCTAATATTAGTTTCGTTTTTTTTTTTTTTTTTTTTTGTTATACTAAATAACATTTGTCACATTTGTCACGTTTAATACATAAATACATAGATATGACATTATTGTGTGTAAAATAAATAAATTATGATTTTCCATTATCACCAAAAAAGGATAGCAAAGGCAAAAATAAGTCGATTTTTCAGTTCAAATAAAAGTTTAGATGAGGAATAACAGTCAAAAGAGAAATACAAATAAATAAAACGCTGAGAGCGAAAAGGAAACGTATTTTTCATGCAATTAAAAGAAAAACTTGAAAAATGTTTAAAAAAAAGGGGCTAAAAAATTTTTCTGTAAAAGGTAGACAAATCGTTTTTAGAAATAAAAAGGAGAAATATCGTTTATGGAAGAAACGTTTTGTTCACCTTTTACTGACAAATTTTCACTACGCCTTTTTAATAAAAATGAATTTATACTTTTCCCTTTTACTTGCATTGCAAATACGTTTCCTTTTTACTCCCAGCCTTTCAAAAAAAAAAAAAAACAATACCAAATGGTAACACTGTACAACAGCCAAAAAATCCCAGAGGGTTGCTCATCGGTTTCTCAAGCTTTTGAGTGTGCTGAATCCGAATCTGAAGTCAGATTTTTCGGGTCACCCTATGTTTTCACCACATAGGGTGGTTTGTTCCGAAATCGGTAGTAGTGCACATTTTTTTTAAATTTTTTTTTTTTATACTAACTATACCTAAATTTTTTGCACTATGCCACCAAATATAAAATCCAAAACTAAATTACAGACCGCAGAAAATTTGTTAAGTTATTACCAAAAACAATTTTTTTTACAACTACCGATCTCTGTACCAAACCATCCTCTGGAGAGAAAGTCAAGGGTGACCCGAAAAATCTGACTTCATATTCGGATTCAGCACACCCAAAAGCTTTAGAAACCGTTGGGAAACCCGTTAGGATTTTCAAAAACTTCAAATTTGGTGTACAGTATAATTATTATGTTAATTACATTTCAGTTTTGCAATACTTCGTTTTGGAAATTTATAATAATTAAAATTTTAATAGTAGTATGCATCTTATAGCGCTTAGGATTTTGTGTAGTAGCATTGAGCAAGCTTTTTTTTTTTTAGTTTGTTTTAGTAACTAAGATTTCTTAAAAATATTTTCATAATAAAAAGCGTTAAAATTTAGTAACAAAATACATCGACTGTTGAGTGGGATATCACCCTGTTTGAAACATTTTTTCAAAAACGTTCTATCTGAGAATATGTGTACCCTATTTCAAAATTTGTTTCAAGTAAAGCCGTTCATCAAAGGAAAAAATTAATAGGGCGTTTTTGAAAAGTAGATAGTTGTTTTTTTTTTTAATATTTCAAAATAGGGCCTTCTTCTACTCTGCCATCGACATAGCATCGATCTTTCTCAGCTGCCACTTTTGAAATACATATCGACTGCTGAGTGGAAGATCATCATATTTCAAAATATTTTTCAAAAACGCCCTTATCTCAAAATTTGTTTGAAGAACGCTCTAGTATAGATTCTTTTTTCAATAACGTTCGACATACATATTTAAAAAATCGGTTCAAGAACGCTCTATCTCCGACAGTGAGTTATGACTGACCGGTTTTTTTTCTATTCAAAAATAGCAATGTTACCAAAATCATCCCAAAACAGCCCGAAATGATCCCAAAAATGGTCCAGAAGTGATTCCATGATAAAGAATCCCAAAACCATGCCGAAACAGTACCGAAATGACTCTGAGCCTGTTTCGAGATAATTCCGAAAACGGTAATTTGATTTTTTTTGAATAACCAATAACCGATCACTCATCACACAAAATTCTTTTGAGTAATGAATAAAAATTTGTATGTTGGAACGATTTTTCGTCATCCCTTGTCAATTTTGGTTTTGTAACAAACCTTTCTCTGAGAACGAAATCAAACACTGAAGACGGCGGATCCCCGAAAGCGGTTTGTTACAAAACCAAAATTTACAAGGGAAAAACACAAAACCGAATAAAAATTTATTTTTTATTTTATCATCACTCGTCACTAAAATTTTTAAATAATACCCCTCCCGGAATATATTTTAAAAACGACCTATTTTAATGAAAACTCAATACATTTTAAGCTGAGATATGACGTTTTTGAATAAAATTTCGAAGTTGGGCTTTTTTATAAAAAAAAAATTAAAAAAAAAAATCAGGTAGCACGCTTTTGATAAAATTTTTGAAAATCAGCAGTCGATTAAACTTATGAATATTTTTCTTGCTAATTTTTTTTTTTTTTTTTGTACATACAGATTCAAGCACATAAACAGCTAGTATAATTGAGTTATACGTTTCGTTTGTGTTGTTTACTTTAGCAATTTTGCATTTTTTGTTTTTTTTTTGTTTGTTTTGTATTTAATTTAACTTTTGTTAGTTTTTTTTTCTAGCTTAACAAATAAATACTTTAAACTTTTATTCTGTTTTGTTTTGATATACTACAGCTAAATTCGATGCTGGTGGTTGGTTTTTCAGTTTCTTTGTTTGATCTGGTGTCACATTCTTACATATTTTTTTATGTACATTTAAAACTTTTTCTACTTAAACATAAGTTTTCGTTAAGCTGCACTCAGACACAGTAACGCGCACATTCTACGTTTTGTTCCTTGGCACATTCATGGCACTCGCACTTCCCTTCGTTCTATTTCCCGAAACTTGACATGCTGCGCGCGACTTACAACCATCCTTGGCGCTGCTTTTGTTTTAGAAGTGTTTCCTCTTTCGTTTTTGAATAAATTTTCTTGCTTTAAAAACATTTTTTGAAAAAATTTAAAAAACGATATACTCGTTCAAATATTGGATTACGTCTGGCGCGGTGACGTTGGTTGGTTGTTATTCATGCAGCTGTAAGGAAGATGGAAAATATTTTCAAAATTAATCTTTTTTATTTAAATTGTAAAACCATGATAAGATGATAGTACATTTAACTGAGATGTTTAGAGGTTTACATACATACAAACATTCAAAATTATACACTCAATAAAGCTACTAGAGGGATCTACACAGGATTTAAGGAAATTTTTATAATGTAACTGAAAAAAAAAGTCAAAAATAGATTGCTGAGTGGAAGTTCATACTATTTCAAACAATTTTTCAAAAACGCATCTCAGATTTTTTTTTCCAACCCCATTTCAAAATTCCCCTTTTTTCAAAATTTGTTTGAAAAACGCCCTATCTCAGAATTTTTTTTTCAACTTAACGCCCCATTTCAAAATTCGCCTTTTTTTCAAAATTCGCCTTTTTTTCCAAATTTGTTTGAAAAACGCCCTATCTCAGAATTTTTTTTTTGTGTAACTGAGAAAAAAAGTCAAAAATAGATTGCTGAGTGGAAGTTCATACTATTTCAAACAATTTTTCAAAAACGCTTCTCAGAATATTTTTTTTCAACATTAACACCCCATTTCAAAATTCGCCTTTTTTAAAAATTTGATTGAAAAACGCCCTATCTCAGAATTTTTTTTTTTTCAACATTAACGCCCCATTTCAAAATTCGCCTTTTTTTCAAAAATTTGATTGAAAAACGCCCTATCTCAGCTGAAAATGTATTGGATTTTCATCAATATAACGCGTTTTTGAAATTCAGTTTGAGAAAGGGCGTTCTTCGAACAGAATATGTTTCAAAAAAAGCACTATGTAAAAGGGAATTTATAAACTTTCACATGAAAATAGGGCGTTTTTGGCACTCTCTCTGAGTTAGAACATTCTCAAAATGCCTTATAGGCCCTATACACGATGCGTCTGAGTCAAGAGTCAGTTTAGGTGTATTAGTGAAAATGTGTATGTAGTAGTTACACCGACATTGACTCTAGCATTACTCAAGAAAATCAAAATGAGTTTGACATTTTGTAGAATGATGGCGACTCAACACGTAGATACACAGATGACTCGCGAGTCAGACGCACTGTCTATAGACCCTATTATGTCAGAATTTGTTTCAATAACTCTCTATTTCACAATTCGGTTTCAAAAACGCCCTATCGCAGGTGAAAATGTATTGGATTTTCATTTAGATAGCGCGTTTTTGAAATTCAATCTGAGAGAGGGCGTTCTTCGAGCGGAGTACGTTTCAAAAAAACCCTATGTAAATGAAAATCTAAAAATGTTCAAATGAAATAGGACGTTTTTGAAACTTTTTCTGAGTTAGGGTAAAGAGAAATTTAAAAATATTCAGATGAAATCAAAATTTTTTTCAATAGCGCTCAATTTCACAATTCGGTTTCAAAAACGCCCCAATTCAAACCTTGATTGAAAATGACCTATCTCAGCTGAAAATGTATTGGATTTTCATTAGGATAGCGTGTTTTTGAAATTTATTCTGAGAAAGGGCATTCTTCGAACAGAATGCGTTTAAAAAATGCCACATGTGAACGGAAATTTATAAACTTTCAGATGAAATAGGGCGTTTTTGGCACTTTCTCTGAGTTAGGACATTCTCAAAAACGCCTTATGTCAGAACTTTTTTCAATAACCCTAATTCAAACCTTGATTGAAAACGCCCTATCTCAGCTGAAAATATATTGCATTTTCGCGTTTTTGAAATTCAGTCTGAGAAAGGGCGTTCTTCGAACAGAACACGTTTCAAAAAAAGCAACATGTAAACGGAAATTTAAAGAAGTTCAGATGAAATAGGACGTTTTTGGAACTTTTTCTGAGTTAGTGCATTCTCAAAAATCCCCATCTCAGAATTTTTTTCAATAACGCTCTATTTCAAAATTCGGTTGAAGAACGCTCTATTTTGAAATTTGATTGAAAAACGCCCTATCTCAGCTGAAAATGTATTCGATTTTCATCAAGAAAGCGCGTTTTGAAACTCATTCTGAGAGAGGGCGTTTTTCGAGTAGAATAAATTTCAAAAACACTCTATGAGAACGGAAATTAAAAAACTTTCAGATGAAATAGTGCGCTTCTGGAACTTTTTCTGAGTTAGGGCAGCCTTGGACGAATTTTTGAAATAGGACTTTTTAAGCAAGCTCTAAAATAAAGCATTATAAGAAAATATAAAAAAAGGAATTTTTTAAAAATATTTTGAAATAGTATGATCTTCAACTTAGGCATCCGATTGTCTCTCCGAAATCATGCACTATAATAGGATTACCTCGAAAATAAAAATACAGAATAGCTCTAATAAATGCTATACAAACGTTAAATTTGCGTTATGTGCTGTTCATGCTGAGCCTGCATTTTGCATTTTAGCATTTAGCCCAAAATGCAGCATTTTTTCCATACAATTTTGAAAGCTAAACGCAACTAAATACTACTTTAATTCTGCATTAGCTTTAGCATCTTCGAAGATACAGTACGAACAAAAATTTCCTTGTATGAAGAAAAAGTGAAAAAATGTTGCATACTTTTAGGCGAACCGCTGTTTATATTAGGATATCTTCTCACTAAGCAAGTCAACGTACTTATGCAATAATTTTTCCTGTTAAAACTTGCAATTTTCGAGGTGAAGAGTTTCCAAGTTTGTTTAGAAAGTCGGTTTCTTTACCCACGAACTCACTTTTATAAAAGAAATGGAGTTTATCTGAAAAGGCAAGCACACTTCCGCATACTTCCACTTGCGCATCTTCAAAATGTGCGACCGAAAATGGAAAATGTTGCTTTTAAAACTCAGCATGAACACTACATTAGAGGAAAAAGTTAGAAAGCAGCTTTTTGTCCTGCAAGGCATGCTATGAAGGCACATGTAAGTTTGTAAGCAGTAGATATGTAGTGGAGTTCCATGGCAAAGAAAGGAAGCGTTTAAGTAACACATACTCAGGGCTATTATGGAATTTATTTTATGTTCGAATCGTGTGAAGCTTAAGCCTCAATCACGCCTATTTAATATCATCGCACGCTTGCCGGAGGCATGAATGTAAAAGTTTTCCAGATTTGAGTGAATAGGCTCACGTGAATAAACTCTCGTTTCTCTACGATTCACCAAATCCAGGGTTACCTAAGTACAAGGAAAATTGCAATGCCATTTTCATGAATGTGTAGTCCAATCTCTGAAAATTTTGCCAGAAAACCGATTGTGCTACACATTCATGTTTCTGGCACAACAAAAATGTCTAAAAACTGAATTTCCAATTTTTTTCAATTTTCAACAGACACCACGGCGTATACGTAACAATTTTGCTACGCATTCGTGTCTCTGGCACAAAGAAAATTTTAAAAAATTTAGAAATTAAATTTTTTAACATTTTCGTAACGCCAAAAACATGAATGCGCTAAACATTCGTGCTTCTGATGCAACCAAAATTTAAAAAAATTGGAAAAACTAGGAAATTTTTAAATGATGAATGTGCCGTAACTCGCGGAATTTAAAGAATATTAACGTCAAAACTATATCTGGGGTATTAGTATAATGAGAATATAACTTGCAAAAACATATTTATGTCAAAAACTAAAATGTCAAATTTTTCGAGAGCAATTCTAATTTTGGCACATTCATGCTTCTGGCAGGCGAGCGACGGATATGATAGAGCGCAACGCAATTTGACCCTTGAGTTAAAAGCGGAATGTTAAAACACCAATTCCGATTTTGATATAAAACAAATTCTGAAAAAAAAAACCCTTAGTATGATTTGAAGGTTTATAGTACAAAAATTGTATGAGAAAATGATTCAAGAAAACATGGAGTATGTATTTTAGTTAATTTAATTTAGCTTTTTTAATTACCAACTCTTCAACGAATTAAGCATGTGGGGCGATCCTGTGACTCTAACGAATGTGATCGCGTGCGTACCGAAAGTTTAATAAAAAAAATGCTCACACATTTTGCTCCACCAGATAAACAAAGCTATTGCAAAGCCTTTAAGTGTTTTTATGGGTTAGGTTTGAATTGATTGTATGTATGTATGTATGTTTATTAGAGCGTCCCAAATATGTATGAAAAAGAAAATAAGGTTCGAAATTTGATATGCATACCCTCTAAATTTGTGCATTTTAACCGAAATATATATTTTTTTTTGTCTAGGATAATGGCTATCCGTGCCGATATTTAGTTTAAGTTTTTTCTAGCAGCTTATATTTAGTTCTCAGAAAAGTCCATTAAGACTTCGAAACTTACATAATTTAAATATTTTGCTCATATATTGAATTTTTATAAGGACAACAGGATTCTCTGCAAGGATATTGATAAAATGATTTGACGAGAAAGGGGCATTGGAATTTCAAAAGTATTTTAGTATATTGCGTTACAATATGTTTTCTAGCAAAAATATTTGTGTATATCTTGAAATTTTGCAATTATATTGCACTTTTTATATGTAGGTCATACAGGTCGTATGAGTAACATTTAGTTATTCAAGTAAGAAAAGTTGAGATAAATTTTATTCATGTTTTGGTTGATATTTCGCTAACGGATTGAGATATAGAAAAAAGAAAAACTTTCAGGCCTTTTATTAGATTACAACTTTTTGTAACACATTGAATTTTTAGAAAGTTGAAGGATAATAATTTTAAAGGTTATTATTTAAATGCCCTCAAAGAATGGTTAGAAAAAAAGTTATATGAAGTCCTCAATCGGTAAGGATACAGCAATCTGAGAAAAACGAGTACATAAATCATTAAGTTAGTAAAAATTCAGTAAGATTTTACTGATAACTTCAACTTCAAGCCGACACGAGTTGCCGTGGTCTGAATTGCATAAAACTTTGTCAGGATAGTGTTTGATGCATAATGGTCAAAATTTGGGGGTTATGCGTTTAAATAAAATAACTTTGGTTTTTTGGGACAGTCTAATGTATACATATGTATGTGTGTAGGAACATTGCGGTATGTAAGCGTTTTTAAGTTTTGAGTACAATATAGTTAAGCTAGTGTGTGCCAATTTTTATTATTTTGTTTAATATGTTTTTTCACACATCTTATGTATGCCAAAACATTTATTTACAATTTTATATAACAACAATAATTAGCTACAAATTTTAAATACTTAACCCCATATTTATAAAAAAAAAAAAATAAAAGAGCTTTATAAATTTTGAATTACATATAAAAGCTTTATAAAACTTATTAGTTTTTTATGAATATGGGAGGTTAAAGTTTTATGCAAGATAGTGTTAAAGCCTTATGAAATTTGTTAGCGAATTAAGCATTTTTATAAGCTTTTACATTTGTCACGATGTGCCTTAACCCACGTTTAACCAAAGCTTGTCACACTGCAACTGAAAACACGTAATTTCCTATATAAAGGGTACAGAGGCAAAAGGATCTAAGTGACATTTTTTTTTAACTTGAGTTAAACCCCGCCCCAAGTGGAAACACCCAAGTGGACAGTCTTAATATCAAGCATAAAGATAGTACTATGCCAAATTTAATCGAAATCGGTCAAGTGGTCCAAAATGACCCTAAAACGGGCCTCAAAATGAGACGAAAATTGTCCCATAATGATTCCAAAATGATCCCAAAATTACCCTAAGATGATCACAAAATGATCCCTAAAAGATCGTTAGATGATCCGAAAATTACCCCAAAATTACACAAAATTGAACCCAAAATAACCTCAAATGTATCCCAAAATTACCCCTAAACGATCCTAAAATGATCCAAAAATTTGCCCAAAATATACAAATACAATACATGGTAACCCTGGGCGGCAGCCCTAATCTTATCTTGGCTTGCGTCATTTATTAACGCTTAACCGCCTAGGCGATTTTGGCCGTTTCGTATTAAAGCACGCCAGTCATTCCTTTTTAGCGATAACTGACGCCAATTAGAAACCCCAAGGAAGTTCAAGTCATCCTCCAGTTGTTGTTTCCTTCCCCTGCTGCCAAATTCGGGTGTCGATAGGAAAACCTTCTGTGCTGGAGCTTCGTTGTCCACTCGCATAACATGACCCAACCAGCGGAGAACTTGAGCTTTAATCCGCTGAACTGTGGTCAGGTCTGCGTAAAGCCCGTACAGTTTATCGTTAAATTTCCTTCGATACTCGCCGTTGGCATCACGGGAAGGACCATAAATCTTCCGGAGAAGTTTTCTCTCAAATATTCCAAGGGCCATCTCATCTTCTCTTGACACTGTCCATGATTCCGAGCCGTACAGCAGGACTGGTGTGATGAGAGACTAGAGACTTATAGAGCTTGATCTTTGTTTGTCGAGAGAGGACTTTACTTCTCAATTGCCTACTTAGTCCAAAGTAACACTTGTTGGCACGAATGATTCTCCTTGGGCGGCAGCCGTACACCGAGAAAATGTGGGTTGTTTCAACCAAAATCACGGCAAATTCCTATCCTTTATTCAATGCTGTTGATTCAACTGGAATGAAACTGTTAGCCATAATTTAACAGAAAATTTTGTTGTTCAAGGTGTTCTGTACCTCGTTCCTGTAACTCAAATTCGATCGATCGTCTCGACCGAAATAGTCGATTTGGCGTCATAATGACGTCGCACTCGTTTTTTTAGTTTCTGTAAAAAAAATTTAATTTTGTCGATTTATTTTCTCACTTGCTTTTGAGGGAGTGTCCCAAAAATGTTTTTTTTTTTTCAATTTTGAATCGAGTCGAGTGTGACGACATTAAAATCGAGAAATTTGTCGATTTTTTACAGAAACGGGGTCCTGAGTTCGATTCTCGGTGAAGTCATTATAATGTTTTTTTTTTTTAATTTATTTCTTTTTTTATATATGTTCTAGCTGACCCGGCCACAAATTTATTTCCCTGCATGTTTCTCTAACGCGATCCCTATATCTATTTCAATCCATAGGTACATAATTTGAATTTTATATTTGACTGCTGAACGCAGCTGTCTACCATGATGCCATCGTGTACTTAAAATTTTGTTTAATCAACAAAAACTCTGTCAGTTTTACTAAATCTAATTGGATGGTGCAATAAATTTAAAATGACTGTTCCCCCGATATTGAATTAACTAGAAGAAATTGTTGTTTAACCACAAAATTTATTTTGTTCAACAAAAATTCTGTCAGTTTTACAAAATTTTAGCTCTGTTCCCTTACACCAATTTGACAGTCACCAGAAACAGTCACGAACTACAGGAAAGTGATCCCGTACGCCACTTTTCTGACTGGTGAGAGCAGAAAATTGAGTTCTCTCCTCCAGTCAGAGAGTTGCAAGATTTAGTCAGCAGAGTTTTTGCTGGTAAATTCTGACTACTTGTTGTAGAACTGTCAAGCGAATAAGTTTGACAGTTCTACCATTTTCGCCATCCCGTACTCTTTGGTGTTGCTCTCGCACTGAGAACGGATTTTCTTATTTTGCATGTTCTAGTAGTTTTAGTCAGAAAAGTAAGGGATCAGAGCTTTTGTTAATTAAAAATTAACAGTTCAATGACTGTTCAATCAACAATTAAATGCAGTTACTTCAACAAAAAAATTCGTTAAAATAACAAAAAAATTTTCTGTTTAACAGAATTTGGTCAACTTTAGAATAACAGTACGAGATTGTTGATTTTACCAGTGCCATTTTTTTTCTGTGTATAAGGCAAAAGAGAGCAACTTAGTTTAAAATAGAGTTAGGGCATATCGTGTTCTTTGACTTAAACCTACTGTTAATAACATTTAAATGCATTTTCAAAGTTTTTTCTTGTTGTTTCGTGTAAGGGTTTTACTTCTTTGTTTTATTTTTACACGAAAGTGTTTTTGTTATGTAATATCTATAATTTAATTGCAATAATTTTATATGTAGGTATGTATGCATTGTGTTTATTTTAAATGTGAATTTAATATTTTTATATTTGGTAAATATGTATTTTTTTTTAATTTTTTTTTTTTTTTTTGTTTAATATGTAGATAAGTGTAACAACAAACTAATGTGATGGGCTATCATTTATTCGATGTTTGGCGCGTGCTTTGCTGCATGAAGCGCGGCGCAGAGAGCTAACACTGCCGCCGAAATTATCATGATCTAATGATTCCGCTGAGAAAGCTACAGTTAATGAAGGAAAATATACAAAAACAGAGGTGGAAAAAATTCATAAGCATTTGCTATAATTTGGATTACAATTCATGAATAAATGGGGGGTGGTAGTGAAGATGGAAAGTGTTGGCTTTGATGGGCGCGTGATTGCATGAAATTTGATTTAGGAATAGTATTTTAATTTAAAAAAAGTGCCATGTATTAAAAAAAAAAATATATACAAAATATGTACAAATTAGGGTAAATAAGCAGTTATGAAAATCGAGCAAGGAGTGGGAAAATTTAAATAAAATTGTTTAAATCTTTCAGGTATCAGATGTATCTTGAAATTTGTAGTTGTGATTCTATGAGATTCTGTACGGGGTATATGTACCCAATTAACCTTTTCACTTTAAACACATGATATTAGAAAGAGTGACTCTACGAAATTCTATATCAAATAAGTGCAGCTGGGCTGGCAACTAGCTTCTCTCTAGCATATTGCCTCAAAGAGCCGGAATTCAGAATGCCGTTCAAAGTAACTTCGCACCAGAACCTACCGCCTCTTAAATGTACAAAAAAACTCTTGAAAGTCATGGCAACTTTGAAGTGGCATATTGGTAACAAGGTATGCATTACAACCAAAAAGGGGAATATCCACTGAGTTACAACCTGGGTGTTTTTGTCGCAACTCAAACAAACCAAAGATTCAAAGGTACCGCGTAAAATAAGTATAAAAAAAACCTCTTAAAATCATGGAAACTTTGAAGTGGCATATTAGTACCATGAGTTAGTATTCATTACTAACAAAATTTGTACTAACCGCAGCGTTATAACTTATAACCAAAGCGTTTTGTCGCTACTCAAACCATCGAAACGTTCAAAGGAACCACATTTAAGAAGGAAAAAAATCTCTTAAAAGTCATGGCAACTTTGAAGTGGCATATTAGTGACAAGAGCAAGTTACAGTTACCAAGATTCTAAAAAAACAATAAAAAAAAAACGTACAATCAAGGCAAGTAAACTTTTGATGCTACAACCTCTTAATTGCGAAAGAAAACTCTTAAAAGTCATGGCAACTTTGAAGTCGAATTTTGGTAATATTAGTTAGTCACCGTTACTATTTATAGCCCTAAAGTAGGCATACATGTAAGAACGAATTCTTTAACACCGGTAATGCTACTTAATAGAAACGCCAATATACTCGCTTGAGGAAAAAACTTGGGGAAAAAACCTCGAAGTTGAGAGATCATCTGGATAAGATAATCTTTCAGCTACACAATTTACACAGCGTAAGATGAAGGGGAACGTATACAATGCCTGAAAGGTCAAAAGGGTAGTTGTGAGTTTGTGGGGTTTTTACAATTTTACAAGGAATTGGTGGATTAATTCTTTAAGAAAAATTGTAGCTATACATTCCTCAAAGACCAAGCTTCAACGTTGGTATGCATAAGACTCTTTGTTTAAATTTTTATGACTGCAATGTTGTATTTTGTTGATTTGTGCTGTGTTATTTTTGTTTGAGATGTAATTAATTTAGTGCAAATTCTTGTCCTTTGATTAATCTGATTATTTAATCCGATGCAGTGATTGTAAGTATGTATATTTTGTATGTATGTTGCTTCCATTTCAATGTATTTTGTATAGTTTTTTTTTTTTTTGTAAATACAATGTAACTAGTACTAGATGCAATAAATTCAACTCGGGGGTTTTTGATAAGCATTTAAACTGTGCACACGCAATTTGGGGTACGCAATCACTACGGCGTTAATTTCCAACGAAACTCAACTAAGTTATGTATGTAGTATGTAAGCAACGTAGAAGAATATAGCAAAATTAAAATAAGTGTTATATAAACTATATGATATTATCATCAAGTATAAATTTAAAAAGCAGTAATAATGTTATTATATAAACAAATTTGTTCTAAACGTTTCGATTTACCTTTGTCGGTGGGTGACCCCAAATTTAAACTGCTTAAACTGGAACTTAAATTATATGGACGTGGTGATGGTGGTACTGGCACTGTCTCATCACCAGGCAAGCACGTCTCAACCATAGCCTCCAAACAGTTGACGAATAATTCAGATGATTCGCCCATCATATTATACTAAAATGAGGAACAAATTGCAAATTAGATAAGTATGTGAGGTAGAGTTTTAAAAGTATCCAGTCAGAACTTAAGCAGTCAGAACTATGCTCAATATTTGGATTGACCTGGACTCGATACCAGGAGGGAGCTAACATGTAATCCGATCCGAAAGAAATTTCTTTCGAATTTGAAAAAAAAAATGTATGTGATTTGACAGCTTTCGAATCGCATTTCTTTTCGGATCGGATTACATGATAAGGCCCCAGGTTGTTCTCGTTGTAACGAGGTGTAGTCCTGCCCAACGCGTATTTATCCTTAGCCTAAATTGTTGTGGGAGCGAGAGTGTTGAGCTGTTGCGTGTGATGTTGACGCCGTAAGCCCGAGCTAAACTCTGGAATTTGTGTGGCGGGTATAGCAGAAGTACTGCTAGTCGTTAAGACATTATTATAAGTATTGCTACTAGAAGGCGGTAGGGGTGCGCTTGATCGGCGCTGACCGCGAGACGCCCGCGGGCGCAAACAACAAGGGGCCATGAAAGTACTAAAGAAAGTACGGGGTCTGTGGATGTTAGGGTTAAGCCCTAAACATCCGGATTTCTGGAGCCATCTCTTACACGAGAAGCATTGCACAGAATGCGACCGTTAAATTTATATCTTTTTGCAGCAGACACTGCATATCCATTCTCTTGGTCCGGGGTTCGGCTCAACGCCCGCCCGTAACAATAGAATATCTTGCAGCCCTGCTGCCAGGGTTGAGGATGATAGTTTCGGAATGGGACAAAACAAACTAAACAGGGTTACATTGAAAGTGACAGTCTTTGGGCGAGGTAAAACCCCGGGTGGTTACACTGCGCAGAGATCCATGGCGATGACCTGCGTTTTCTGCTCAGAGAAGTGAATGTACATAAGGGAACCTGCCTAAATTTTCAGCAATATCTTTTAATGGGGGTCCATGGAAACTAGCAGTTTCATTAGGGTTGGATCAAATGCAGATGGGTGTTATAAGAGTGGCCTCCGTAGAGCAAGTGAATAGGTGGTTGGTATTATGGGGGGACGAGCTGCATGCCCGACATTCATTCGGCACATCAGGGTTCAGTCTGGATATGTAGGAGTTCAATTGTCTCTCGAGCAAGATGACGCTCCTCTACAGAAATGCGTGGTGTTGAGGCATGCAAAACAGCATTCACCAGGTCACTTGGTGTAGTGGACGGAGCACACATCCGTTACACCACGGCGGTCGCCAAAATATAAATTATACAAATTCACCACATGGTGAAATTCTACCCCTATGTCTTTTCAACGCTTTTTCTTCATTATTGGCTATTAAAGTCCATTTAGACTGCATTTCAGGTTACCGACTGAGTAATTTCGTTACAAATATTATTCATGTTTCAAACCTTTGTAAATGGTCCGGCAAAACGCCACAGACCACCAAAACCGCAACTTTGTAGAAAATGTAGTTGTTGTTGTGATGGATCTTCGCTAGCCAACATATTCTGTATAATACTTTGTACTGAAGTCAAAACGACTTGATCATGTGAGACCGAAAGTATGTTATTAATTTTTTGATCTAGCAATGAATGGCTGTAAAAATAAAAGAATTTGTTATACTATTGTCCATCTTTCTTAAAAACTCAGTATATTTTCAAAAACTTACATGACTGGAAATACTTTCGGAAATACAACTGAACCTTCAGCTAGATATTGATAGAGCACACGTGTCTCATTTTCATCTGTCGAATATTTTACTAATGTTGCCAAAACAGTTAGCACCAATGCTTGTGTGGATAGGTCAGAGAGTACTTCAGGATCTAGTAGCACATTTGACTCGTTAGAGACGGAAGAATGCGAGCCACGCTCCTGTGAATTAGAAATCGAATTTTGTATTTATGTGCTTATGATAAAAAATAAAACGTATAAAAAACTATTGGAAGAAAATGGAAGTTAAAAAATTGCTAGAGAATGATGGGTAAACGTGCAGACGTGCAAGATTAATTAGTTAGAGGCTAAGAATTATTCAAAGAGGAGAAGGGGAGCATTATACTTTCGAAATGTGGTTTGAATTAAATTAAATAACATTGGTAAGGGAGTAAAAGGAATTAGGGATATTTTTAAAAATAATATAAAACAAAATCAAACAGAATGAAATGATATTAAAGTAAGTAAACTAGTATGTATATAATAAAATTAACTAAAATTAAAATAAATAAAATAAAATATAATGAAATAACGTCTACAACTATAGTTTTTTAATAGACTACGATGAAGTGGAAGCACGGCCAATATAGTGTTGGAGCTGTGGGAACCCCCTGAGCGCTCCTTCAAGCCAACTTCAGGGAGTCTATTGTTATTCGAGTTATTGTAACAATTACTTCCTGAGCGAGTTTGAACGTTTGACCAAGGGCATCCCTCCACTCTAGATACAAACGAATTTCCGTACATGAAAAAAAATATGTTACACACATAAAGTGAAGTGAAGTACAGTGCAGTGCAGTAAGGCGTAATTTGCTTGACAAACATCACGACAATTCAAAAACAAAGAACAATTTAACAAAAAAAAAGGAAATTGTTAAAAAAGTTGATTAGCAGGTTTTTGTGAAAAAAACTAATAGTAGTGGTAGTAAGTAGATTTAGTAGAAAATAGTAGAAGAGCTTGACATTTAGCAATACCTGATGTTCATCGATAGCGCTCGAAGCGTTCGGTTCTTTGGTGGTCGGCACCGAAAATGAGCGTTGTGTCTTAAACAAAACCTTTGCTTTCTTCAATTTGTAAAAAATATATTTTTTTTTTTTTTTTTTTGAAATAGTAGCAAATACGCCATAGAGTTGAGTAGTAGTGTAGTTTTTCCAAAATTAAAAGCAAATAAAGTCCAAATGCAGGCAGCCACCATTTAATGTTTAAATTATAAAACAAAAGAATAAATAACGATAGCGTTGTATGTATGAGCGGCGTAGGAGCGCGTCAACAAGTTTTTGAATGATAGTCGCATGCAGTTGTACAAATATTTAAATGTATTCAAATAGTCAAAATGGTTTTTGAGGTATTTTCGCGTTGATAGTGAGGTTGTTTTTAGATAATTTTGTTGTTGTTTTGATGTTGTTTTTTTTTTTTGTTGTAGTTTGTCAATGACAGTCAAATTTAACATTTAAATAAACAAAAAGAAGTTAATATTATAAAAGTTTTTTTTTTCAAATTTAAATATAATTACGAACCAGTTAGGAGTAAATATTTGTGTATGGTAGGGTGTGGTAATGATGTTTTGTTTTTGTTGCGTTTTGCGTTATTGTATCAGTACACAATTATTTTGATTACGTTAAGCAAACACCAATCAGTCAGAGAGCAGGCAATAATAATGATTACATGTAGTTTTACGTTTTACGTTTTAAGATTTTTTTTGGTTAAATTTTCGAACATAAAAATAGAGAAAATAGAAATTTCAATCAATTACTTTACTTATTTTAATGTTTAGAATAATTAAATTTAAAATTACATTAATGCTAAATACTTCAACTGATAGTTTTGCAGGGCAAACGCATTAAAAAGTGTAAAAAGAAAATGAGCCTCATGCATAGAAAGCGAGCATTTGCTTCTACTTAATTTTTTGAGTAAGGTATTTTATTTTTGTAATCAAAACAAACAAGCCACCTTTTACCTAAAAAAATCTAGTCTGAGCAAATGCTCGCTGAGGCCCATTGACTTTAATTTTAATGATGTTTTAATGTCTTATCGACAAATATAAACTGATCATATATCTTAGAACAATTCAAATCCAATAAAATGTCCAAAAAAAATAATAAATCATCTACACAAAGTTAATGCGTTTATCCTGCATATACAAATGGTTAGTTTCAACAAAATAGAAATAGGCGCTTAGAAGTAGTATACAAATAACTGCTTTATATTGGCAAACTCCAAACAATACTTTTATAATAGGAAAGAAAAAAAAACAAAGGGTCTCATGCATAAAAGGTAAGCATTAGCTTAGACTCGATTTTTTAAATAAAAGTTGGCTTGTTTGTTTTTATTACAAAAGCAAAATACTTACCCCCTTATTCATAAAAAATATTATAGGTTTATTAAGCTCTTATTATTCAAAATTTGTATAAAAATGTCATTTTAAAAAGCTTTATAAACCAATTTTGTTTTTTATGAATATGTGGGCTAAACTTTTCCAAAAAAAAAAAATTTTGTCTGAGAAAATGCTCCACTTTTATGCACGAAATCCAATATTTCTAACAAAAAATTATGCGCATTAACAATTTTAAACGCACCTGATGTGCTGGTCCTTTGTGATGACGAGCTAGCTGCAGCGCTGATTGATCGAGAATATCCCAGGACTTTTGACGACGCGATAAAGGCATGCCAAATGTCTGTCAAATAACTCAATTAAATATGATAAATAATTACAAAAAAATGTCGAAATTTACATTCTGACTGCCATTCAAAGCCGTTTCGCCATTTTCAATAACGCTCGAGTCTGTGGGCCAACGCGGTATAGCATGCTTAACATGACAACGTGAGCGCACTTCCTCAGAAACAGCTACTAAAGCTGTTAGATAAGCGACGCTATCAGGTGTTACTTCGAATTTGTCACGACGCAATGGCTTGGCGACAATACCCAACAGCATGGAGAGTACGCGTGCAGTGCGTGAAACAGTTGTGGGTGTAGGATGGCGGAAACCCTAAAAGCATACAAAGAATTAGGCGCGTTAAGAAGAGCAATTATAGATATTGGTGTTACCTTTAAAAGATGACCGACAAGCGCAAAATGAAAGTTACTACGAAACGATAAGCCAACCGCATGATCCAATTGCTTGAAATGCCACTCCAGTTTTTCACGCGTATTCATCATAACATCGCCAATGCTTTCGTTTTCGAAACAACCTTGCGATTTGAGTGTATGCAAATTTTGTTCGAGTAGAGCGAGACCGACACCGTACAATGTTATTTCGTCCAGCTGCAATACAAATATTGCGACCCAGAATAAAGCGCAATGTATGGGAGATTCCTACAAAAAAAAGTGAGATGAAAATGTATATCAAAACTATTTTCAAATGAAGTATACAACAACTCACAGGTCTCAAGAGCGGTTGTATGCGCGTCAAACACATCACCAATGCCTCTATCAGCACAATATCGTTGAAAGATTCCAAAGCTTTCACAAGCAAACGCAACAACTGTTTCACTTCTTGATCGGTAACACTCTTACTAATACAACCGTAGACAATGAGAGCGCGTGGTTGTAACGCTGGATTATAACAAAATGCAAAACCGCGCGCTAACGATGTCCACGTTTCTAGCCATTGACCATCTGGCACATCAGGCATGCAAGCTTCCATAATTTCGAGTAATGCATCGGCAATTACTTCGAGTGAGGATAACGAAAGACGTTCACGATCGGCGGGAAGCGGCTGTGAAACACGTTCATTGCCCAGAAATTTTTCGGTTGGAAGGCGGCAGCTCGAACGAAAAGCAGTTACTGCAGCTGATTTTACTTTGCTTATGCCGAAGAGTAAATAGAATTTGGACAAAGAAAATTCGTCGAGTGAGAGGCGTAGAACGCGTTGAGCTTCCTCGGAGAAAGTCGGTTTAGTGCAGGTACACAATGAGTGGATGGTATTGATGACTAGGCCGTGGCTGGAGGCGCGCATAGACAATGAGCCGGTACAGACCTAAAAGAGAGAGTATATAATGTTAAAGAGCACAGTTGTAAATCAAATCAATAAAATACTCATGAATTTTGATGTATGAGCATGTCCATGACTGAATGAACTGAATGGAGTGACAGGGTTCCCTATGTACAGTCACTTCTCAGAGCAGAAAACCCAGGACATCGCCATGGATCTCTGGGCAGTGGAACCACCCGGGGTTTTACCTCGGCCAAGGAATGTCACTTTCAATGTAACCCTGTTTAGTCCGAAACAGGAAAACCCAGATATTATTTTTTTGTATTTTATTTTATTTTTCATTCTATTTTTTTTTTTTCATTTTGCTTCATTTCTTTCAATCTTATTTTATATTTGGTTTTAATTTTTTTTTTTTATATATATTTTTACTCCACCATTTCAAGTTGGAGTTTAGAAAGCGTAAATTGGATCTTAGAACGCTTCGATTGGATTTTAGAATTCTCCATTGGATTTTAGAAAGCGTCAGTTGGACTTTAAAAAAATTAATTGTATTTTATGAAGCTTCAATTGAACTTTAGAAAGCGTCAATTGGATTTTGGATGGCGTTAAATTGACATAATTCGGTAACGGAAAAGGCTAAAATGATAAAGTTTGGTAGGATAAGCCCCCTAGTCGTTCTATTATGATTTTTTGATAATTCTTTAAAAGTAGGCGTAGCACCACCCACTTTTAAGGGAGGCATTTTTGAAAATTCGACTGGTTGTAACTTTTTTTACGGTAGAACGATGAAATTGGTACAAGGTATACAAGCATAATAGGGAGTATATACCTGATGTAATTTCGATTTCGTCCGCTTCCCAACCACGCCCACTTCGGAAATGGAATATTTCGAAAATCATATGAAATATGAATACCGCTGGGTATTTAATGTTCGTTTTATCCAAAGTAAGACTTCCTTACTTGTTTTATTATAATTTGGTTTTTTTTTTTACTAAATTCTCTATCAACATTCTTCACAAAAAAAAAAAAAAAAATCCCGATCGATATACAACAATAAAGCAACGTAGTATATCAAATGGAATGTAAGGGAAATGAAACAGAATAATGCAACAAAATATACATAGGCAATACAAAGTGGGCGCTAGGCACACGACTAGCGAAGCCGTATCAACATTTTATTTTGGTTCTTTTTTTTTTGCTTTTTTATTTTTAGGTTATCCTTTATTTAGTTACGCGTAAATTGGCTAGTTTGCCCTTCACTGGGACAGTTCATAGTGAGCCCAAAAATGTTAAGACATCAAAAACAACTTTGCGACTTACCAAACATGTGATAATATGAAAAAGGTATGGCAAATGTATGGCAACGTCAAGGCAATTATTAAACGACAACATAAGCAAATAACGTGCCGTTATAGCAATGTCATCGTACATCAGATGTTGCTCCAGGTTCTGTGTTGGATTTGTACAAGTCTTATCCATAATGCGACATATGCGCGCTATCATCTTCTTCGAAACCAATTGCACGTTGGCCGAAGCAAGCGCCACCGAAGTATCAGCCATTATCTCCACCTGCGGCGAACCCAAACCATATACTGTGGATTTGTGGATAAAATTTTCGAGCACCATTTCAATGAGCTCGGGTATTTGTCCAACTGAACCCCAAATTTTTGCTTGCACCGATGGATACATTTCCTTTTGTTCAATTGTTACATGAATCAATTTATCTAAAATGTGATAAACTTTCGATTTTTTTGCATCATCGTTGGGTTTGCAAAATTTGATTAAATTCTTTAACCATGGTGTCATAAATTCCAAACATAAATGCTTCAATTCAATTGAGCTACGCTGAAAACCTTGTATACATTCCTCCAGGAATTCAAGTGTTAAATGCGGTTCATTGTTGGCTAATTTCTCACTGACTGATTTAATAAAAATGGTATTGTTGGAAGGTATGCACAGACCCTGCGTCTCCAATAGTTGACCTTCAATTTTTAAATCAAAAGATGCCGTGAGTGCGCAAAGTAAATTGTATGCAGCTAAACGTAGTGTGGGATCAGATGAACCCAGATTTAGGAGCGCCATATTTAACAGCGTACCGGGCACATCCTTAGGACGTATCTTCTGATGCACTGTTACCGTTTCTGGTTGACTTAACTCCCATCGATTGCGTATGTGTATAATAGCTTGTACAATGGTATCACAATCGTTGTGTATAAAACTTAACTGACCACTTTCATTAGCTATAGAGAGCGTAAATTGATTATCATCTACTAGACAAACTTCTTCTATCTCTGAAGCATAGTAGACATCGTTGAGCAAGACGGTGTGTGATAGAACTTTTGTTTTTTCAGATGAAGTAACTTGTAAAGCTGTGGGGCCAACTTTTATAGCCACTTTTGTATCTTTATGACTCAGTTTGAGTGCATTACTGAATACTTTTAAATCTTCATCAAGCGATAGCGTGGCACCTGGCAGTTTTTGTTGATCGGGGTCGATGAATTCATTCAATTTGTTAAGTGTGTCAAGGAAAATTATCTTACGATTGCCCTATAAAGAGAGTGAGTGTTATTTTTTATACGCGAAAGGGATTGGGTCCCATGCATAAAAGGCGAGCATTTGCTCAGACTCGACTTTGAGTAAAAGCTAGGTATTTTGTTTTTGTAGACCGGAGCAAACGCTCAACTTTTATGCATAATGCCCATTGTGTCTAAGAAAGCTTTTTCTTACCTTCAGTGGTGCTAGTGCGCGATCATGAAATTTGGTATATTCGCGCACCCACGAACTACAGTTGTACACATAGACAGCGGTGATGTTTTCGTAAGCAACAGTTGGCAGCACATAAAACCATTTTTGTAAAAATTCAGTGCGAAAGCGATTATCCGAACAAGTATGCGTAAAATCGATAACCACTTCGAAAGGTGAGTGACAGAATGGTTTGAGTATGAGTAAGACATGGTAAATGAGCAGATCGCCATTTGTTTCGCCAATTCTAAAAGTGGAAAAAGTTATAAGTGGTTTACAAAAAGATAGTAATTGGACAAAATTGAATGACCATAAAATCAAAAAATCATAATCTAATTTTTTTTATTTTATTTTTTTTTGTTTTACTGAATTTTTTTTTGTACCGATTTTCTTTCTTTTATTGTATTTATTAACTCTAATTTTGTTTTGTTAAGTTTTTGTTTTAATATTAATTGTTTTTTTTTTTATTTCATTCCATTTGGTCTAATATTTGCATAGGCTGCTCCATAAGCAGTTGGCTCAACACTCACTTATAACGCCTTGCAATGTAGTAGAACACCGGTATGCCCGCTTTACTAGTACCCGCTTGATAGAAAATATTCATGGTTTTCAAAGCTTTGAATTCCTCTTTTTCTTGCATCTGATGTTTGATCATAATTTCTTCAAAATTCGTAGATGACATATCAATGGAGCTCCAGCGCGCATAGGTCGAAAACATCATGCTGCAATGCACAAAAAAATATTTAAATAAGTAACAAAAGTACCACACAAAATGATTTTTATTTCAACTTACTGTGAATCCAAAGGCTTGTGTTCGGGTGGTCCCAAATAAGCTAACAGCGTAGCCATCTTATCAAATGGGCGTCTACCAACCGCCTTGTGATCACGACTACTCGATAAATAATCACCAATACGTTCTTGATGCGTCCAAAGTAGACGATGTAATGCCAACACATTAGCATCTGATATGAAACTCATACTATGCGTAGACTGATCTACAGTCTCACAATCTGAAGCGATTTGCACGAAAAAGTGACGTCCTTGTTCGAAGCGTGTTCGCAAGAAATCATTGAATGAAACCATGTGTTGTTCTTTGGAAAATTCGATATGATTGGCAATATTTTGCAAAATTTTGGACATTAACATGAGACCGCGTTTCACTGAAGAGGGCACCTGTCGGCCAACAATGCCGAGTTCTTGCGGTGAGACTGTGAAAGGAAATATAGATTGTTAACAAGTGGTACCTTTTTAGTGCTGCAGTCTAGAGTACATACCAATTGCTGGATTAATAAAGCGCAAAAATATGACAGTTCCCACAGCGCCAATATTGGTTTGCAGCACGGTGGGAAAACGTTTGCTCAACACCTGATACAGACAATGACACATCGAGCGCAATTGTGAGGGAAAGCGATCTACGGAATTGAGTATGGCATCGAAGAAACGTTTAGTTAACTCCATTAAATTCTCCTTGTTCCGCTCCAAGTCTTCGCCGGGCTCAAGTCTAGAGGATGGAATGCCAATTAATTATAATAATTAGTATCAGAAATAAAATTTTCTATAGCGGAATGGTAGTGACTGTGACTAGTTTCCCCTGCGGGTTAGAGGTTTAGAATATGCCCGGGCTAATGACGTGCTAACTCGATGGTTGATATACGGATTTGATGCTTCTCACCTCTCATTACCCATCTTCTCCTTCCTCATGGATGCAGGGATGACATGTCCGGCTAAGGACTGTCAATTTCGACATCACTCCCCAAAACCTTCGGGGAGTGTTTTTGCTGTTAACAACAACAACAAGTAGTTTCAAGCGGCTAAGCTTGGCTGAAGTTGAATACAATGAAAAAAAAAAAACAGTTGTTTACTCACCGCGCTGGATCCACTTCATAGCTTGTAGTCGGGTCATCAAGCAGTGGCCGTATTAAAGGTTCCAATAAATTCTGCAAATAACTCGCACCATAAATTTTAAAACAAAACGCCATTATTTTACTGCCCAATGAATTGCCACGAAATAATGTCGACATGCATTCCGATATCTCCACTTCACGATAGAACATATTCCATAGCAGCGGAGAAAGCAAATGTTTGGCATCGAATAGTGTGACCAACACACGTGCCAATTCATCCATTTGTGAAGTGGTAACCACATTAGCCAACGCCATAGCAATCGGCAGCTCACCCTTATCGCTTATCATTGTAACCAATTGTACGAGTTGCTCAAACCGATCTGCCAGGACGGTTTCAGCGAGCGTATCAAATTCCGTTCCTTGCTGTAATATCTGTGTGAGTACTTCCATGAAAGCGGCGCGCGTTTGTAAATCAGGATTATAACCCAGATCGATAGAATGCATAAGACCTGAATCTATATTGGCGCCGAGCAGATTGGACATAGCTTGTATAGTATAGTTGCGAAGCGCAGTAAGCTTGCCTGCGGCAGGATGACGCGGTGGGAGTACAGGTGGATTATTTATCTCTTTTTCAGCCTCGGTGCTGTCAATGCAATCGTTTAGGAGATTCATGAAGAGTGTGAAGTATCTGTAAGTGAAAAAAGTGGAAAAGTTAATGATGGGAGTTTAAGCGTGGTCTATAAGGTCAAAGACTTACTTGAGAAATAGTGCGCTTTTAGCGTCCATTAAATCGCCGCGATCAGATTCCTCTGGCTGTAAGGGCAAACCGCGGAGCAATGCAGCTACAGCTTCCATGCAAGCTTGATCGAGATCGCGAAACACCTGCGTGGTGCTGGAATATGAGTATAAACTTTTATTATTGGCATAAAAAATGCCCTAGGAAAATAAATCCATTTTTTCAACTCACTTAGCAGGCGGTGTATCAGCTGTTGTTGATGGCGTTATCTGGTGTGTTGTGCCCATAACCCAATCAGTCAGGTACTCTACTAATTTGTTGCGAAATTTCATTTCCTGCCTAAATGCCAAATCATCTCTACGTTTCATCATAATCTCTACCAACTGACAAAGTCGCGTTTTGGTGCGTGCCGATGAAGTTGTCATATCCAGATGACGTACATAACGCACAATGCTCAACATCATGCCTTCAATGCTGGTCACGCTCAGGTACTCGGATGTTGCAGTTTGTTCGTTGTTCGGATCTTTGGCAGGTTTAGGATCCAAAATGGATTTCATAATATAAATAACATGTTCGATGAATTGTGTATTTACATCAGAGACATTCACTTGTCCCTGTTGATCGAAAAATTTCTCTGTAATAGAACGTATCTGATCAAAGAGTATGGGATAGAGTTGGGGAGTCATTTCTTCAGCAATTAACTCTTTCACATTCTTTTGTATATTCAAGCCGATTTTATCGTTAACACAAACTAATAAACGTAGCAGTTGACCAATGAATCTGTGTATGAGAAAGGAAAATAAGTTAATTATATAAAAGATTAGTCTCAGTTTCGAAACTCACTGTGTCACCGGGCAGTATTGCAAATCTTGTGGTGGCACTGGCACTATTGTTGATAATGAAACCGTACTTGGATGCAGCAGTGAACCACGTCCGGAGCTAGTCGAACATGAGTAAAGTGAGTATAGTGAGACAGCGGGTATAGAAGATATTGAAGTCATGCTTCCCGAAGCTGCTATCGTATTCTGCGATTGTGCCAAACTACTTGGACCTGCTAGCAGACTTACGGGTCCAGTTACACCACTACTTGAGCCCACCGTTGCTGCATTACTTTGTTGTTGCATTTGTTTCCAACGTGCAGCCAAACGTTTTTGCAAACAAACACCACCAAGTGTTAATAGGAACCAAGTCATATTCGCCCATTCGGTGATGTGTTCTTCCAAATCATGCTCAGAGCTTTGATGGCTAGCGCGACGTTTGCCAACGCCGCGATGAAAGAGCTCAGCCTGACCATCATCAGTTTTGCATTTAGGAAAAGATTGTAGAACTTTGCACGAAAGCTCCCAGTTTCTAAAGTAGTGATGGAATAGGTGTTGATTTGAAAAAAAATGATAATAGTTTAATGAGCTGCAATAAGCACCTGAAAGTTTCCTCCCATGCAGTTTGGACTCCATCCACGCAATGATCAATTTTACGCAGCAAATTCATCATGCGACGTTGTAGGGTTAGGCGACCTGTGATATAAAGGAATTGCATTTGAATAATCGCATATTTTTTTTAGTTTTCATTCAAGTTTAGCTTACTAAATGCATTTCCATGAGTAGTCTCGTAGAAACATATACGCGTATCAGTTGCAGCTAAAAATAAAAAAATAAAAAATCAAGTTACTGACACATTTTCCATGTAAAGTATTTACTCACAATTAGCCAACTGGGTTAGATCCTGATAAATCTGATAATTTGCCACCGGCAACACAGTAGCAGAATCATCTGCAGTCAACAGAATATCTGATTCCTGACATAACAGGCCGAAACAAGAGAGTGAGGTGAGCACAGCATCTAAATCGACTGACCATAGGTACATAAAGAATACCACCTCTAACTTGATACGCGCCTGGCGACAAATTTGCAACTCATGTCCTACCAAAGCATACTTTTTGTGTCGCTGCAGATAAGAATTGCGACAAATCAAAATTTCACGCATCCATTTTAGTACATCCGTATAGTTGGCTATTTGATGTTGTATAAGCTTTTGTGAAATGGAAAATAGGACTTGTGAGCTGACATCCCAAAAACAATTCATTGGCGCTTGTGGATTCCATAATTCGATTTTGTCAAAGGAATGTAACGCTAGTAGTGCCTCCATAGCTTCTTGTGCCACATCTGGCATAGTGGGTTGGTGTACAAGGCTCACCAGACCATTGATGAGTTCAAGCGAGGAGCTTTGCATTTCATGCGCTACTTTGCCTTGGGTCTAAATGTAGAGCAAAAGTGAGATGAATTTGAAAATTATTTAAATTTATAGATGAAAGGCTGGGAGTACAGAGGAGACGTATTTTTTATGCGAGTAAAAACAAAATTTATATTTTTTTTACTAATTCAATTTATAAAAAAACGTTTCCTTTTTAGGCCCACCCATTCATATTATGATACTGACATTCAACAGCAACGTCGGATCAGCATGTATGAGCCGCACCATAAGCAGCAGCAACATTTTGTGCGCAGGTCCCTCTTCAGAGCGTGCCAAACCTTTTTGTGTATCTTTCGATTTCAGCGTTAACGAAGTGATCATACGCAAAGGTGTATGCGCAATATAACCCTGCGTTGCCTTATTCAAGGTATCAGTGAAGAGTGCTCGCAACTCTGCGGAGCGATAATGCACCACATTTGTTTCAGGCCACCACGGCAACGAAGGTGTATTAATCGTGCGAAAAGGATTTCTATTTTGCAAACGAAAATCTACATGAATTTGAGTCAATCTGCACGAAGAAAAATGTAAATATTTTAAAAAGAAACTTGAAGAAAGTGAGCGCAAACCGAATTTTTAAACTCACTTCAACAACGAGCACACAATAACAAAGTGATATGCCTGCGGCGATGACAAATTCAGACACACTTTCAATGTATCAATATTGTGCGGATTAATGCGAAATAATGATACCCAACAATCAATCATTAACTCAATATCAGCATAATTGTATGCTTGCCCACGTGAAAAGGGTTTCGCCGGATTGAAGAGCAGCGCTTTCAAATCGTTTATCATATATTGTACTAATTTGAATATGACATTGTTGGAATCGTTTATATTAACATAGGTCGAAGCTTTGCAAAGTTTTACGCAAGCTATAGCGGCATATTCGGTGACTTGCTTGGAAGGTGAATGTGGACCCAGGCCACGCTTAACACCTTCAATAAACTGTTTGGCCGATTGTTCCTTGTCGCGTGTTGCTTGCGCTGACGATTGTGAAGATGATGATGATTTGGATTTTTCTTTGTCCTTCTCCTTCTCGGATTGTTGTAGATCATTGACAGTGGCCTCCAAACAGCTCTGTGAATAAAAAAATAGTTTATAGGAAAGGACTGGCACTTGATATCGCGTTGACTTACAGGATTTAGTATAAGCAATAGCATTTGCAGTGGCCACACAGTAGTTTTATTCTTTTTATTCTCTGATTTGTAGGCTTCAACAAAGTCCATCAATGATTCCCAGCAACTAAACATAGTTTGAAAAGTTATTTGTAAACAAATTTGTGAGCAATTTTAAATGAAAACTCACCCAGATATATCTTTAGTTGTGATGCCGCGTTGCAAATCCTGAAACTCATGTGGATGGTATTCAATCCAATTCCAAATGGCCTTCTCCAATGAGTGTAAAAGTACGAGTGGTGGAGCTTTCTTTGATCTGGATTTAAAAACTATTTCAGAAAGAGATTAAAGCATGTAGATGATTCATTTTTGTCTATTTGGGAATTATATTCACTCTTCCTTATTACCTTGCAACAACTTTGTCAACTTATTTATGTCCATATCGATATGTTGTATCAGTTCAATGTCACAATAATCAGGATTCTCATCCGAACATGTTGTGAGCTCTTGTATGCGCGCAGAAATGCGATTGAATACTGCCGAAAAATGATTTTGTGAGAGTGCAAATAGCACTTTTGATGCTATCGATTTGAGGTGTGCCGCATTTGAGTTGTTGTCACTTTGAACATCAATGAATTGTGAGATTTCACGTAGCAGCAGTTTAACATTCATTGCCTCCTCGAAACGTGCCGTGTCCTTTGTTTGATTGGCCAAGCAACGTTCGAGGGTGGTCAATATGATGACAAGCGATTCAAAACAGCAACGCTCGGAATCATTACGATTTTGTACCGACTAAGAAAGAAAACAAATAATTTACAAAATTTTATTTTTTTGAGGTAAGAGCAGTTTGACTTACCGCTTCATTGACGCGTTGCAACATTTTTGTTAGTCCAGATATAACCAAGGAAAAACGATATCGTGAAATATGTATGAGACATGCGCTCAACTGATCTTGACTTATGCGCGCTTGTGTGCCATGTGGTCCAAATTTGTTCGGGAGCTGGAAGATAAGGGAAACTTCAAAAGTGTTTTACTTAATTACTTTAGCAGTGTGGATATCTCCTCCATATACTGAATACAAATACTCTTACTGATTTCTGTATCCTTCTTTCACTATCTCTTTCTCGCTTTATTACTACCTATCTATCTCATTATTGTAAACTTAGTTTAAGTAAATACCGTTCCTATTTGTATTTGTAATATATCCTTATAGGATTTTAATATGTGATGATGTACATATAAAAGACTTTAAGTTCTTAGTTGTACAAAAACTTGTTTAATAATAATAATAATAATAATAATAATAATAATATTAAGAATTATTTATAAGATTTTTTATTAATACACAATATTAGGAAAAGTAGGACTCGAAAAAATGGGTCACCTACACCAAGATAGATTTGGGAAATTATAGCCTCGTTTAACAGCCATTTGCGGTAAAGCTGCCGGACAACCCTTTTTAACGTAGTACTTCTACAACAACAACGAAAACTTTCCATTAAATACTCAAACATACGCTCTCAGGGACAAATCCATGTTCTGTAAGCTAATCTGCTTCTTCATGTAGGCGCATGTTATAACAAAAACTTCCACTCGGATATACTTATGTCTATTGTAAACGCTCTCAGTGCCGGGGTGGGCCAAATTCATCCAACCAGGCAATCCTTTTAAAACCACTCTCATATGAGCTAAATAGAAGTAAAACACACTTCCCTCATCTTTTCCAGGTTCTCGAAAAGCATTCGAGACGTTTTGACTGCAGTCCTGGGCATCGACAAAGATATAGATAAATCTAGTCCCGTTCCTCACCTTGAGAGCTTCTGCAAGGGAGCTTGTTGGTGCATATACCATCGCCAAATCATGCGTGCATTAGCAGAAAGCGTGACACCTGTGAGTAATTTTATCGCCTGAGAACTCAGTATAGAGAAATTTTGAGATGATCCAGACCCTTTAGCGAGGTTTAGCTGTATATCAAGTTTCCCCATGTTATATTTGAAGCACTTTAAAGAAGGGGGGCTATCCTGTATCGCGATGCGAAAAAAAATGAGCTGCCATTGCAGATTTTAATCTTTTTACAAGTTACCTCATAAGTAAGAGTTTGACCTGTTAGAGTATGTATATGGTTCGAAGTTGTCCAGGGTGGCTCTTGTCTGCTTCGGAACTTCACGCTTCGCTGTGGTAACAAATGATGCAGGTGCATGTATTCACCTGGCGGAAACTGACAAAAGATTTCACCGCCTCTGTTAAGATTACTTTAGCTTTTCTTACTTTAAGTAGCCATCTAACCGCGTAGGCTATTTTGACCGTTCAACATATGTATGTACATATCTATCTCGGTCAACTGGCGCCATTTGGAGACGCTGCGTAATCGCAGATCTGTCTACCCCTGTTCCTTCCATCGGAGTGGTGGTCACCTTCCTTAGCTACTTCCACCGGCTGATGCCGATATCAATACCTTTTGCGACGGACCATCTTTTCAACGTAGTTTAGCCAGTGAAGTCGCCATTAGTTCGTCGAGTTTTAATTCGCTGAAAAAAACTTTCCCTCTAATACTCCCAAAGCCGCCACATCAGATGCTGACAGTGTTTAGTCCTTACAATACCAGCCTCCAGCAAATGCCTTGGAACATTTTTAGTTTACTGAGAGTCTTGCAAGCAACAACAACTCAACACAACAAATGGACCATGAACTATCTGCTTAAATCAAAATATGTACATATTAGTGAAAGTAAAATTCCATACACCAAAACAAAAACAGCGCTTTCAATGAAAATTTCCCATGCACGCCCTCAGCTGCAGCGCTACAATCAACAACCAAGCGAACACCCTGTTGCTCTACGCCATTCATTCATTCATCCATTAAATTTGTACGCTAAAATTTCCCTACTTTCACTTTTCATTTGTTTTCGACACGGCGCATGACTCACAAAATTCATTCTACGATCCAATTTCATTCATAAACACACCCATCTACTACGCCGACCAACGCCAACCGGTGTAAACAAAACGTAAACATTGAAATTTCCCAAAACATAAACAAATGTTAGCTATCGCACTCGCACACTATTGCCGTTGCCCTCGCACAATGGGAAATTTTTCAATCGATAGGGAATTTTTCTGACAGCTTTTTTGCATTGCGATGCAGGAGCCCCTGGGCGCAGCCAAATGAAAATTCATGTTTTGCGCTCACCTGGTCCTCGAAACGGGCCAAAAGCGAGTTTGCCCACTCGCCGGGCTTTTGTGTTGCCATTTGTAGATATTTTTGTTAATTAATTTGCACTTTTTATTGCATTTTTCAGTCCAATTAGTAGGACTACACAATTTTCACACAACTTTCAGCTACACAATTTTTCACTTTGTTAAGTTAGCTGTGCTTTCATGTGGGAAATTCGTTTGACAGCAGCAGTGTTGCCGTGGTGGCGGTTAAGTAGTAGTATTTTCAAAGCATTTTTAAGCTTGTTTTTAAGGTTTTCTTTCTACACACAGAAAATTACCCTGCAAAAATCGAGAGTACTCTATTTCCTATCCAAAGAGTACTCCAATTGGAGCATCAGAGTACTCCAAATGTAATCCTTTTTCATATACAAATTGTGCTCCAATTAACATTGCGATGTCCTAGGACTGGACCACCTACTCCAACCTTCGCTTTGTTTCTGCTACTCCATGGAGTACCTACTGTCAGAGTACTTTGCAATGTACTCCAATGTTGTTACTCCTTGGAGTATATATTGTCAGAGCGATAGTGTCGTGATTTTCGTCGATAAGGCAGGAGCAATGATCGGCTTTCAAAAAGCTGAAGGTGTTCCGATTATGTATACAAAGGATTACTATTGGAGTACTCCAATATCAGAAAACTGGAACACATAATCCAACGATTTTTGCATTGTAAGTGCAATATTAACACTCTTTGAAGTGTTTCATTCAGATTTAGCACCAAAATAGCGCAATGCAAAAAAGTGTGTAATTTTACCATTTTCTCAAGTTCTAAACACTTTTAAATGCCGATTTCTCGACTGCCTGTTAACGTCAAAGTTCGCTGTCATTTTAATAGTACATTTACACCGCACCAAATTGGCAAAAAATTACAAATTTGACGCTGTTTTCCATACAAATCTCATTTCCAAATTTGGAATTCCATCACAGTTCCTCAAAATAGCAGCCTTGTCTGTGTTCCACATTTAGAATTGCCCAGCAAGAACCTTAGTGGGTAATTGACGGGTGATAACTTTTGCACTATGCACAGCGGTAAATAACAATTTCAACTAGATTTTTTTTAAGAAAATGGGCCAATTCTACCAGGAAAAGACAGAGGCCTTCTTGACTATTTTTTATTTTTACTCTACAAGTGTTTAAACCATCACGGTAATGCATTTTCTTTCGGTAGCTTTTTGTCCTGGTAGAAGCTTCTTGCAGGGAAGGTGAAGCCAAATGCAAATTTGCCAGTGTAAACGGTGTCGAACTGGCTCATTTGAATTCGCCAAATTTTGTGCGGTGTCAATGTACTAGAACAGTGACTCCATTGGCCTTTTTAATTTAAGAAGAGGATGAACTGGCAGATAATTTTATAGTGAGCGTTAAAGTTGACGGATAGTCTTGAAAACCGGTTTACGTCTAAAGGCTTATCTACACGGTTCGATTTTCTGGTCGATTTTTTCATCCTGCCTTCAAATACAAGGTGTGAATCGATCAAATTGCTATTTACACGGTGGAAAGACAAAAAATCGACCAGAAAGTCGACCCGTGTAAATCGATTTTTGACGTTAGACTGCGTTCAACCATCAAATACAGGGCCTCAATCAGTCGTATTGCTATTTACACGGTGGAGCGACAAAAAAATCGACTAGGAAATAGATCTGTGTAAATCAGCATAAACCGCGATTTTTTTCATTCTGCCATCAATTACAAGTTGTGAATTGATCGAATTGCTATTTACACGGTGGAGCGACAAAAAAAATCTACCAGAAAGTCGACCCGTGTAAATCGATTTTTTGACGATTGACAAAATAAATCGACTAGGAAATCGAACCGTGTAAATCAGCCAAAACCGCGATACCGAAAAAAAAGCTGAGGAAGCGTTGTATTCGAAGGCCGAAGTACCAATACTTAGATCATATCGACGTGCCATACGAAAACTAACACCAAAATTTTGTGTCTGAAGAAAACTAACACTTTTATTTTGTGTCTGACGAAAACTAATACTTTCAAGTTGTGTCTGACGAAAACTAACACTTTTATTTTGTGTCTGACGAAAAGTAACACTTTGATGACACAACTTAAAAGTGTTAGTTTTCGTCGGACACAAAATAAAAGTGTTAGTCCTCTTACAGAATTTAAAAAGTGTTAGTTTTCGTAAGAAATTTGAAAAGTGTTAGTTTTCGTATGGCACGTCGATATAAAAGGTGAACAGCTAAACATGCAACTTGACAGCTTATTACCATATTTCAAAGTAATTTAAAAAACAGCTTCAGAACTTAAAAAACCGCTTTATTTTAATTTTCAGTTCAAGAGCGCCATATCTACGAATTTGTTTCAATAATGCTCTATTTCAAATTCTGATTCAAAAACGCCCTAACTCAGCTGAAAATGAATTAAATTCTCTGATTTACACGGGTCGATTTTTTAGTCGATTTTTCGTCGTTCCTCCGTGTAAATAGCAATTCGATCGAAGGTTGAATGAAAAATCGACTAGAATATCGAACCGTGTAAGTCGTCCCTTAGGGAATGGCACTTTTAAAGCTCATTCTGAGATAGAGCGTTCTTGAACCGGATTTTGAAATAGGGCCCTGTTAAAAAAATAATCTAAATTAGAGCGTTCCTCAAAAAAAATTTGAGATAGGCCGTTTTTGAGAATAATTTTTTCAAATAGGGTGATTTTTCGCTCAGTATTCAAACTGAAGAAGCGGCACCGCGTGTACTCGGATGGGGCAGTGTCCTATCAGAACATCAATGCCCAGAGATATACGATCATGAGGGAACCCATTAAGCTCCGCATATCGCTTGCAATTCACCCTCAGAGCAGAATCGCACAACCACTCAAGAAGTAACCTCAACCTAACGCTTGCTCAGCTGTCCCGTTTTGTTTAATACTAAACTACAAGTGGCTAACAGAACCCCGAACTCTCTTTAGCCCGCCACGTCTAGTTCACAGGTATCCAATCGAAGTAGGACATCGGCGCGAAAGCTATAGCTACGCTGAATTTGCTGTGTTCCGCAGTCCTTTACCTTGATTTATTGGGTCTTAGCCTACCCTTCTCCTGTAGGGTGACCATATACATATAAACTGTCGATGTCGAAAGGGGTACAGGCGAGACCGAATGGGAAAGTTTTGTGAGAAAAAAAGAAAACAGGAAAAGGGGTATAATTTTGATGAAAATTGTTTAGTAATTTATTTGATTCCTATAAACTAAGCTGAGCTTCACTGTAAGCTTCTCTCCGGTAAAACCCATTGGGCATATGTAATAACACAATAGGTTAAAAGAGAGCCAAACTACAACACATTCTCGGAATGCAATTGAATAGCGTTACAAAAGCTCAAAGCTCGACTTCCACCGATTAAACCGGCAATACATCAGTACAAGCGAGCTATGAACAAGACCTACGACAGTAAAACATTTCAGTTGAGCATAAGCATTTGTGACATCAAGACGTGTTTTGAGCAATAAAAAAGTGAAAGTGAAAAATATAAAAAAAAAAATTGAGATTAGCTTTGAATGTAAGCTGAAAAGGTGACAAAAGCCAAGCTTGACGTGCAAGCTAAACAAAAAGAAAAAAATTAAATTTCTGACTGCTTTTTAGTTTCGCTATAAAGCTGTAGTTTTTATATATACATGAAAGTTGCTTTTGTATTTTGTTTCAACCATATACAAACTGTAAATTGTTATTGCAAAAGTGCGAGGACGACGACTGACCGGTTCAACGGGCCACTCTTATATCATCACGATCACCAAGACACACCATAGAAAATAAGCAAAAATGTAAGAAAACGACAGAGATTACAAACAATTGCACCCACGAAACGAAAAGCGATCGGTATCATATATGTGATCTTATGTACATATATATATTGCATACATTTCATAAAAAATTATCAAGAAAAAGAAAAAAAAATTGGCTTACCAAAAAGAAAACAAATATTTAAAATACTTTTGTAAGCTGCAGCTGAATTTTTTCGCAAGTATGTAAGCACTACATAATAGTGTTTACAATCCCGAAATTATTTAAAAAATTCCCCGATTTAGAGATCCCAAAAATTTGTAAATCGGATTTTTTGAAATTATTGGAAGTACAATAGATGGGGAAAAAAGAGTGAGTACCAAGTACTCGTGACGTTTGATGTGTAAACATGTGTATCCGCACAGCGGAATTATTTGTAGGCGTATTTCCTTCGTAGCAAATGCCGCCTTTTTATCGAATTACCTTCAAAACAACAACACAAGTTTTGTTCCCAACATGACCCCGAAATGATCCTAAATAATTCCCAAATAGAGCCCAAAATCGCCACCAATATGATCCTAAAAATACCCCAAAATGATCCCAAATTTACCCCAATATGACCTAAAAATCACCATAATATGATCCATTTTTTTCGTCTACTCTCTTTTTAGTCCCTTTTCTACTCTCTTTTCTACTTTCCTTTCCTTTCCTATGCTTTACTTTGTTGTCCTTTCATTTCCTTTCCTTTTATTTTCATTCCTTTCCTTTTATTTGCATTCCTTTCCTTTTATTTTCTTCCCTATCCTTTCCATCCCTATCCTAACCTTTCATTCACCTCTTACATCTTACACCCCACCCCCATCCTTAAGGATGATTTACACGGGTCGATTTTTTTGAACCTTTTTTTTCAATCGGCCGTGTAAACAGAAATTCGATCGATCTTCACCTTGCATTTAAGGGTTGAACACAAGTGGTTCGATTAAAATCGACCAGAAAATCGGCCGTGTAAATGAGCCTTTACATCTTACATCTTACACCACACCCCCACCTCCACCTCCACCTTTTACATCTTACACCCCACCCCCACCTGGGTGGATTCCTGTCGAAAATCGATCAGGTAATCGTGTAAATCGGGCTTTACGGCCATGGGAAAAAATTTATATAAACAAAAGTTCGCTTCAATTAAAAAAAATATCTGGTCACCTTAGAAGCTACCTTTAAGCGCTGTATGCAGTTGGAAATAAAAACCTGAAGAAATTTCCTCTACGACTGCTATCACATTTCTTAAAGAAATTAATGTAGTAGGTATAGCTTACATAATTCTTGAGAAAACCAGAGTTCCCTCGTGCTTGTTTTCATAAAAACTAGTAGTAGAAATTACTTTCGAACTGCGTTAGAAATTTTGAGAAAAACATTTTCCTTGAGCTTTTCTTGTCTGTCATTTTATATGGAGTTGTTGGATTTGAACGGCAAACAGCCGTTATGTAATTTTATAAAAAAAAAAAATGAGAAAAATTATTGAGGAATAACTTCTAATGAGACCGTAAAATAGATACATTTTTTTAAAATACTTTGTATGATTTGTAAAGGTTCATTTACACGGGTCGATTTTCTGGTCGATTTTTGTCGTTCCACTGCTTTCTACCTTCAAATACAAGCTGTAGATCGATCGAATTACTATTTACACGGTGGAAAAAAAAATCGACCCGTGTAAATGAGCCTTAAGATATATGGGGGTTTTTTTATTCTTTTTTAACCTAATAATAATTAATCATATTAATACTTTGCCAAAACCATGTTCAACTTGTTGAGCAAAAAATAGTACTTAAAAAAAGTAGCAAAGAAACATAATAATTGAAAAGATTAAAATAAAGTAAGGCATAATAGTTCCACCTCCTCACCCACTACCTGCTGCTGCTCTGGCAAACAATTGCGCTGTCTATCATGCGAATTGCGGTAATTGCGGAATATTTTCGGGAAAACCCTCAAGCCGCTCAATATCTCCACCAGCAGGCATATACAAACATATACATTAGAGTGGGTAAAGAAAAAAAATGTTTCGATATTTATATTAGAATTAGAAAATTTTATAATTTTGCGGGGGAGAGGCTCATTTAAATGCTTTGTAAAATGAAATTTTTAATTTTAAGAGCTTTAATAAAATTCTTTTTTATGAATTCTGAACAATTCTAAATACATACTCTCCTGGACTTTTGTATTCCCTCGGTAAAATTCGTCAATTTATTTTCTACAGAAGAATAAATGAAGAAGACGAATTTCAAATGATGGAAATCAGCGGTTTCGGCTACTGGCACGACATTATGAACTTTGAATTTTGTTTAAGATATTTAAAAGGTGATTTTTTTTTAATTTATAATGAAAGGGTGGGAGAGGGACGGAAATCAAATTGACCTATGTATTAAAATATATGTTACTCATACGCAGTGTTGGCCAAAAAATATTTTTGCAAATTTTTACCATTTCGAAACAAAAATCGATTAAAATGTTAAACAAATTTGAAAACTTTAACGGAGTTGCCCCAAACTGAAAATTATACACCACCCTTATTTACATGTGAACTTTTTTATGTCCGATTATTATCGTTTTCTTATTTTTTTTTTTCTTTCTTAATTTTACTCTTCACATTTTTTTTATTTGCATTGTCCATTGTGGCTGGAATGTTTTGTGTTTGCGTTTCGTGGTGGGCATTATTTATATAGTGCTTATCAAAGTAGCTTTGCAAAATGCTCCAAAGTAACCTCGATATATGTACCTATTGTAAAATAATTATGCGATGCGCCTACTGTGGACCGTTATGTAGGCGTTTGTGGTGCTAAAAAAAATCAATGTCATGACCTTTGGTTATTCATTTGATTTATTTGTCCACTGTGCAAATACTCCAATTATAATATAAATATAATAAAATTTTGGATCTGGTTTTAAAAATGTAAGATTTAAGATTTAAAAAAAAACCCAACAAGCCGTTAAATAGCAACCTTCTCTTTTCTTAGTATTAAAGAAAAAATTGCTTTTGTTTAGTTTTGGTCCTCAGTTGATGATATTTTTTTAAATAACTTCAAATGATCTATTAGTCACATTTTTCTAATTTGTTTGTTAAGGCTCATTTACACAGGTCGATTTTCTGGTCGATTTTTATCGAACCACTTGTGTTCAACCCTTAAATACAAGGTAAAGATCGATCGAATTGCTGTTTACACGGTCGATTGAAAAGAAGGTTAGAAAACTCGACCCATGTAAATCGTCCTTTATGATTTGTAGGGGGATTCATAAAACCTTATAAACAACCTTTAAGGCGTGTAAACGTATATAATAAATATAATGAACTGTCAAAATTTGTACGGAACGAAGTTTGAATTGATAAATGTATAAATTTAAGCATTTAGTAAACTTATTAGGTTCGATGAATTCCCCTAGTATGATCTTCTGTATGAACAAAAACGAATTCATTTAAACCAAATTGTTTATTTTCGTCACGTGCTTTAAATTTTATTCGCATTAAAATGTAGTAAAAGAAAAAATAATTTATTCAGACATGCATCATATTTTTCAATGTAAAAAAAAAATTAAAAAAGATACTAATTTCAAATTAGTAATTTCAAATTAAAGGTTTGCATGCAACATGCACGGAATTCGTTTAGGTAAGCAATTTGCTGTATCTGCGAAAGTATCGACCAGTGAGTTTTCGATATTTACGATAAATTAAATAAATATTTTTTTTTTTTAAATATGACATTCACTCACAAAACTAAAATTTTTAGTCAAATCTTTAATCTTCCAGCTTACAACTTTTTAATCCATTTCGAAATCCGGTATCTTTGATAACCTAAAAACTATTGCCAAAAATCGTCCTAGATTGCAACTAAAGATAATGCATCAAATCATTTTTTTGTGATTTTGAAAGTGCAAACCGTGGATTTTTTTTTTTATTAAATAAGTTAAAATTATAAGCTCAGCTTTTAGCATGATATTTGTTTCGACACATTCTATTATATTTTTGATAAAAAGCAAAAACAAAAAATAATACTTTTTTTAGCACACCCTAATAAAAGTATATATGCAAAACTATAAAGTAAGGCTTTGTTGAGCTAAAACAGACTTTTTAATGCGGTTTCCGCTTTTCACTTCCTAACTGTTAAGTTATATACTTGTTTAACCAACAGTGCATTCATTCATTAGCTCACGAGCCGAAGATCCGGCTTGGCATGGTTATGGGCAGATTCACCTCATTTTTTGGCAAGAAAAATAGCAAAAACAAGAAATAAAAAATAAAATAAAAAATAGTGAATGCATTACTGACGCACGCTACTAGGGTGAAAAAATTTGTTTACTCGTAAGATACATTAGGGTGATTAAAAAAACCGGAGGTCGCTTTTATTTTGTAAGGAAAATTTTTACTTTTTTTTTCCAAATGGAAGCTTCCATTAATTTTCAAATTGTTTCTAAGATCCTTTAAGACTCATTTACACGTGTCGATTATCTGGCCGATTTTTTGTGGTCCCACCGTGTAAATAGCAATTCGATCGATTCGCATCTTATATTTGAAGGTTAAACACGGGGGAACGACAAAAAATCGATCAAAAAATTATGACAAAATACACTTGAAAAAAAAAGAGAAATAATTTTGTGTTTGAAAATTTACAAAAAAAGGGTTAAGTTAGGGCGCTTAAGGCTGATTTACATGGGTCGATTTTTCTAGCCGATTTAAATAGCAATTCAATCGCTTCACACCTTGTATTTGAAGGCAGAACGGAGTGGAACGACAAAGATCGACCCGTGCAAATCATAATTTATTTTTTGCGAGGTTATTTTCTTATAAAGTACTAACTTTTAAGAGAGCTAGACCTAAAAAAGACCCTTGGTCGGTAGTCCATCCAAAATACTCGTTTCTCTACATTTTCCCTCTCGCTATCAATCTGTCGCACTTTTCTCTGTCTATTTTCTTCCAATTTCTATCAATCCTATCTGGGTTACCATCAATTAACTCTGTCTCTCTCCCTCTTTCAGTCGCTTTCTTTCTCTCCTGGCTTATTACTTTTTCTTCCGTAACATCTCATTATATCCTAGGCGCCTCTTTTTTTATCTCCCAGCACTAAATCCGACCCTGTAGGTATGTTCAAATCAATTAGTGCATACCAATGTTAATATTCATGTTCGAGTACAATAACATGTCGGATCTTTATAGACACGTTCAAGTATTTACTTTTATGGCTCGTTTTGCACGTTTTTACAATAAAAAAATGTAAAGCAAAATTTTCATATTTCGGAAAAACACAAAGTTTTTTTTTGTTATTTTGATTCCATTCGTTAGCACTTTCCAAAGTATAAAAAAAGATATTAAAACAATTTTTGGAAATAAGTCGCCTTTAGCTAAGCAACTACATTCATAGACCCTTATAAATTTTTTTCTACTCAATTTTTCGTTGTTTCACCTAAAAAAATGTTCAAAAAATGTTACAGAAATTATTTAGCCCAAAATATGACTGGCGAGCAAAACACCCCTGATATACACGGGTCGATTTTCTGGTCGATTTTTCATTCAAACTTTAATACAAGGTGTGATTCGATCGAATTGCTATTTACACGGTGGAACGACAAAAAATCGACCCGTTTAAATCAGCCTATAAATCTGTTTATAACTAGTAAAACATATGCGCTTGGTAGATAATGAACACAAATAGTAATTGAGAATTCCCCGGTCGGTTAAACTGAAATGGATTGTTTTGAAAATAAAGTTAAAAGCTATCAACCGGTCGGAGTTCCCCCAGTCGAGATGACATTCGAACAAGTATTTGCTTGATTAAGACTGCTCATATAAATACTTTGTAGGTCGTAAACAGTTTAATTTACTATGGCATTACAGTCGTACTTATCTACTACTAGGGAGGCAAAAACAAATATTTTTTATGAAAATTTAAATTAAATTGAACTGATTAAAAAATATATATTAAAAAAATTAAAAAAAAGGTAACTGGATCGAAACTTCGACTTTAAATACTTATAGGGGTAGATAGGAACTACTCAACTTATAAACTTATAAAACTTATATTTGAATTTGATTTTGCTTACATACATTGTTTAGCTCTAAAATGGATTCAACTCATTTTCAAAGTTGTTCATTGCAAAACTCTGTTTAATGCTTAAGCTTTAAAGTACCTAGTAAATAATGCATATGAAAGCTATTATTTCGTATACATAATATATGTACATTAGGGTGATTCATATAAAAGAATCAACTTTTTTACCCTCACTCTCAATAGATAGTATATAAATTTTTTTTTATTTCAAATGTAAAATTAAAAAAATAGCGACCTATTTTTAGAGGTTAAGGCTGATTTACACAGGTCGATTTTCTGTAGTTCCGCCGCATAAATAGCAATTCAATCGATTCACACTTTGTATTTGAAGGTTGAATGAAAAATTGACCAGAAAATCGACTAGAAAATCGATTCGTGTAAATCGACTTTTAGACCTAAATAAATACATTTTTTTTTTGAACCACCGTAATGAATAGACTGGGTCAATTTTCTCGATTATCGATTTTATTGACTCAATTCATAATTTGCAATTTTTTGTATGAATAAAGCAATCGAGATCTAATTTTCGAAAAAAAAAATATATTTTTTTGAACCAGTTTAATAAAAAACATACATATACAACGTAAACATTATTATTTTTATGACTACCGTTGCACAACATTTGCTCATCGTCTTTATTGTTTTGGGATTGCGCAGTACTCTACTCTTTTCACGCATCGATGTTTTTACATCACTGTCTATGAAAGCTCATGCAGTACACTTTCTGAATCATTGTTGATTCAAGTGTAACCGGTATTTTGTAGTTAAATTCGCACAACCGTGCATTATGACGTCATAGTAACTGGATCGACATGGTAAAAGTCAGATGGGCATGGCAAGCTCAAAAGTATTCCCAGCATAATTTGAAATCTTTTTTTCGATTATTCAAGTAATCGTTAACTTAATATACGCTATTTTGTAAAAGACCGCTTTAATATAGGTAATTACACTTAATTTTATGAAATACGAGAACATTGTGATTTTACAGCTTTTTTTGTTATTTGTCAATCGTATTAATGAATGAATTTTATAGAACAGGTGTTTAAAAAAAAAAACAATTTTTTTGAAGTTTATAAACCTAACCTCGAAATATCGGTGTTTTGGATAAAAAAGAGACAAGTGTTTTAAATTTAAAACAAAAAATGCAAGAAAAATTATATTTCTTGACCCTGAGCCCATTTCAAGACTACAATACGTTAATATAAGAAAAAAACAAGAAGAATACAGTTTTTGTTGAGGTCATGCTACTGAATTGTAGGTACTAGTTAAAAACAAATCATTATATCATATCGAATTAATGAATCTCGAATTTGAAAATGTTGTCGGCTACTAACTTGAGAACTATAAAATAAAGATGTCAAAGCATCTAAAAGTTGGAGAATACTTGCAGAATGGTGTTACACTGTGGAACGACACAAATCGACCCAAGTAAATCAGCCTTAATTTTGGATAGAAATTGAAGAATGATGTTGAGAACCATAGAGTTTTTCAAAGGTTTGAGAAAAGGTGATCGATTTTTGTTGGGTATTTGTTTTTTAAATTGACATAATTTGCAGATGATCGATCTTTGTTGGGATAGTTCGAGCAACCTAGCTTAATATTGGTTGAGAAAAGTAACTTGTATTGTTTGAAATGATTTTTTTTTTATACAGAAACTTTAGTTCACTTTATTGTACGAATTAGTTCACTAGTTATTTAGTTCAAAAAATACCTGAGTCTAGTGCTATCATATCGCAGGATCATCCAGGTTCCGGGACAGGTAGCAATAAAAATGCTTTAAGGCTAATTTACACGGGTCGATTTTCTGTTCGATTTTTTGTCGTTCCACTGTGTAAATAGCAATTCGATCGATCAAATACAGGGTGTAGACGACAAAAAAATCGAGCCGTGTAAAAACCTTTAGGAAAAGTGTGTATAGTGTCCCTTTAGGAACTCCTATAACACACAAAAAATTGCGGTTTTACCAATAAAAAAACACGTAATCTATCTATTCGGTGCAAAAAACCCTCAAAATCTTTCTATTGTTTATAGCAGTTATACCCATAAATGAACAGAATCACATTTGTGGAATTTCCAATAGACAAACATACAGAGATGCTGGCTACGCAAAAGTCAAGTTGAAGAGCGGCCACTAGCCTCGCACTCAGGTCACGTTTGGTTGGCTTTACCACTGATATGAACATTAGACTGTTTCAGAAAAATAAGTGTAAGCATGTTAAAATTGACGGTTTGTTATGAAAGTTCTTGAGTAAAAATTTAAATATTTGGATCAAACTTGGTATCTATGATATTAAAAAATTCTGTTTTATTTTTCAAGTATTTTTATACCACTAAAGGCTAATTTACCTAGGTCGATTTACTAGCCGATTTTCTGTCGTTCCAGCGTGTAAATCCCAATTGGATCGATTCACACCTTGTATTTGAAGGTTGCATGAAAAATCGACCAGAAAATCGACTAGAAAATCGACCTGGGTAAATCAGCCTTAAGTATCCTCTTTGAAAGTACCAAAAACTTTTTTAGAAATATTTTTCTGATACGGTTTAATGCGCGTAATAGTTTGTTCAAATTATGAAACGGTGTTATAAAAAAAACCTGTACTGTCACAGTAGTGACACATTAATTATGCGACAGCATGAAGTTGCGATTATTTTGTGGGTTTCCTATTTGGTATTTTCAAAACTGATGTGTCAACGTTTTAAAATGCGGTTCGATGGCTCACCGGCAAGGTCACGTGTGATATGAATAGCGTTGAGGATTTAAAATGTTTACCGCTAACATTTGGCAACTACAAAACTCGATAGGCAATTCAAAATCGCTGCTCGATCCAAAAATTTATAAATTCAAATTTAAAAACACTGTTAAAATTTCGTATTTCATTGCAGATACGCCAACAATAAACACACACACAATGACGCATTTAAGTATACAAATGTTACCGTTACTCATCTGCTTGCTCGTACCTTCGCTGCGCGCACAACAAACCTGCCAAATCGGACGTGATATCGGCGATGTACCACGCACCATACGCACAGATCTCTATCGTGGCCAACAGAACTTCACCGTCACCATGTTGCAAGCCATCAATAAAGCCACACCAAATGAGAATGTCTTCTTCTCACCCTACAGCACATATCACGCTCTCTTGTTAGCCTATTTTGGCGCGCGCGGTCAAACCGAAGCCGAGCTGACGCAGGCATTATCCTTACAATGGGCTAAAAATAAAAATCATGTCCTTAGCGGTTATAGTTTGGAGAAAAGCAGTCGTTTGAAGCGCGCCAAGAAAATGCCACTGCAATTTGCGGCAGCCGATCGCATTTATTTTGATAAAAATATAGCTTTAACTGATTGCGTGAAGGATGTGTTCGCCGAAGAGTTGGCTACAGTCGATTTCCAAAATAATGCTGAGGAAGTGCGTGTTGAAATCAATAATTGGATTAGTAATGTGACACAAAATGAGATACCCGACATGTTGAATGCTGGCGATGTTGATGCGCAGACGCAGCTAGTTTTGGCAAATGCTGCATACTTTAAGGGGCAATGGTCAAATAAATTTGATGCCAAGGATACGACGAAAGATATTTTCTATACCTCGCAGAGTAAATATTCGTTTGTGGATATGATGCATAAACGTGGTACTTATAATTTGGCTTTGGATGACAATTTGGGTGCTTACATTTTGGAGATGCCTTATGTAACATCACTCGATAATGAAAAGGAGTCGGATATATCAATGGTTATAATTCTGCCGCCAGTCAATAACTTTGATGACGCTTTGTCTAAGTTAACGCCAGATGCTCTAGACGATGCTTTGAAGTCGGGTATGGCGCGTGAAGTGGACGTATCACTGCCGAAGTTCGAGTTCGAGCAAAATTTGGAGTTGGTGCCGGTAAGTTGGAATTCTTTTTCATATCATAGTAGATTTTCACAGCATTCATTCATGAATTTGGGGTACTCATAATCCAGTTGTCCTGGCAGCTCTTTATTTAAACGCAAAATCTGGTAACTATTGTTTGCGAACAGCTGATATAAATTTGACATTTAAAATACTCAAACCGAATTCACGAAATTGGGAATATTTCAACAAAAGTGGAGATTTAGCACATTGCGGTATTTGTAAAAAGAATTTGGAACATATCAAACCTGCCTTTTGAGACCCCTCCTCTGTCCTCTGTAAAAAGGGGTGTAAAAGTAGGTCGCCTCCCAGTTGGTGCACCCTGGGTAACGCTAAAAGACCTACATAGCCTTCACGGCTAGTTTCTTGTATTGCCGGTTCTACGAGAACGGTACCAGTACTTGTGCTGTACCCATCGTGTCGAAACGACCCGGGCCGTTTTCTTATATCGACCCGGCCAAGAGCAATACACTCTGGGTGACCCTGTCTGACATTTAGGCAGGGCTACACCTCGCTACAACAACAACAAGTCCTCTGTTACCGAATTCGTATTTCGATAGGAAACCCATCTGCGCCCGAAGCTTTGTTCATACAAACAGCATGATTCGGGCAGCGACGACTTTGCTCTTTCTTCAATTCCAGGGGCCATCTCATCTTCTCTCGACACTGTTCACGATTCAGAACAGCTATGACGCGAGACTTACAGAGCGTGATTTTAGTTCGTCGAGAAAGGACAACTTTTCGCAGTTCTACTTTAACACTGGTTCCCAAATATTGACACAGGACCATGACTTCCCCAGCTAGCTTATGACGTCACGACTGCGCTGCTCAGTCAGCCATCTTGAATTCGTTCATGGTTGCTCCCGCAACACAGTTTTTTGAAATCACACCAGCGATAAAAATAGAGTATGGTGGCAGTTCTGTGGAAACTTATGACTCAGCAATCAGCTGATTCTGTCAAAACAAGCAAACTCATTCTAACGGTATCGCTTTTGGCAAATCTTCTATCTTTGGTTCTTGGTATTAACCTGTCGTGTCATTTCCAAGTGCTTAGTCTTTTTTACGGATATTGCCATCCTCACTTCACCATAGTCCTGTCGGTCAGCTTACCAAGATACCCACACTCCCAACTTTCGTCTCACGTTTTTTTTTCTAAATTTTTTTATCTTTCTTCTTCCCTCACGGCAGCGCTCGCTTAAATCGAGGGTTGCTTCCGTTCGCAACGTGGCTCTGTAGGCAGTGTCCTTCTTTTTCGAGGTGGAGTGACATTCCTTATTGTACCACTCCTTCCCTTGGACTTTCTGCAACTCCAAAGTGTCGTTGTGAGTAGGAATTATGCTCCCATTTCCCCGTTACATCATTTGGTCGAAGATCACTCCCAGAGAGCAGATGCAAGATAACCTTTTCTGTCGCAAGATAGTGCTACTAGTCGATATTGGGGTATTCTCAGGAGGCTTGATGAATTCGTTTATGCTAGAACTTAGTCCTAGAGATGACAATATTTCGAGTCGCAGCGAAGTCAGCCACTTTACTTAAGTTCAGGTATAATATCGTAGCGATCGCGCACACCGACTCTTGGACTAAATGCTTCTTCCCGGCTCAAACTGGGATTATAGTCCCCAAGACTGTTATTGATATCATTTCGATGTCTTCCCAAGAAGGCGTATATAAACGCTATGTGGAGGAACCTCGCTTTGATGCCGATCGCGACAAGGGGATCTTTCAAAACCACGACTTCGCGGATTTATTTTTTGTCACGGAGTTTTTGATTATATATCAAAAAAAAAATCGGATTACTAATACAAATTTTGCAAATATATTCAACGCCATCTAGCGGGAAGCAAGCTTACCGAATGAAATTGAATGAATAAGCCCAAGAAAAATTAAAGTTACTTAGCAAATATATAAATGGCCTCCCCTTTGCGAACCTTTGAGAAGAGCTGGGTACGCCCTTGCGGGAAGACTTATCCAAAGAATAATATATAAAAATTTCGCAAAAATCCTTTCGTTACTTTTTGAGCCAGCTGAGTAGAAGATCACCCCATTTGGAAATATTTTTCAGAAACTCCCAATCACAGAGTTTCATTTGGAGAACTCCCCAGCCCAATTTTGTTTTCCAATAACGCCCTTCTTTAAAATGTAGCTTAAAAACGCCCTATTTCATAGGGATTTTCAAAAACGCCCTATCTGCACAAAAATTCAGTACATTTTTAACAGTTTAAATAAATATTAATAAAAGAATCATTAAATTAGCCACATATTCCTTTTCTCTCCACAGATCCTCCGTGAAGTTGGCATTAATTCCTTATTCGAAAAAGATGCAGATCTAAGTGACTATTCGGCGAATAGCATACAATTCGGTGACGCTAAGCATGTAGCCAAAATAAAGGTGGATGAAGAGGGTAGCACAGCATCAGCGGCCACAGTGTTATTCAGCTTCCGTTCGGCACGTCCACTTGAACCAACCAAATTCGAATGTAATCATCCGTTCGTGTTCCTTATCTATGATTATAGTGCCAAGGCGATATTATTCACTGGCATTTATCGTGATCCAATGACACAGAAATAAATTGTGTGCTTAGACGACATAAAAATTTATAATTTTTTTTTACATATTATAAACAAAGAAAAAACCTTAATTTAATAAAACAAAAAATCGTACATGTATAATGTTATTTCTTAAGTTGTGAAACAAAATAAAAAGTATTTAATAAAAAATGTATAAAAATTATAAAAAAGAAAAGGCCTTCTATTTTGCTTGAATATTTGTATTTGTTTTTTTTTTTGTCAATTTGCTTTTGTTTTATTAAACAAATTATTATATTTTTTTTTTTTTTCATTTTACTTTTTACATACATATTTCACTAAACACAATACATAAATAACAAGTTTACATTTTTGGTAGCTTCGGTTTTAAATTTGTCCTCAACTAAAAACAAATTTGTTTTGTTGTTGGCTGTTGTACAATATATGCAGAAGATAAAGTTGGTCTAACACAATACATAAAAGGTGAGCATTTGCTCATACTAGATTTTTTAAGTAAAATGTGGTTTCTTTCTTTTTATTACAAAAACAAAGTAGCCACCCTCTACTCTAATCGAGTCTGAGCAAATGCTCACTTTTTATGCAGTTATTTGCGGTTGCGTTTGTAAAACACATATTGTTGGTGTATTAAGTAATTTAGGCAACTTAACAAAAAAAGAAATTGCTATGCTGAAGTGCTTCAAAAAAAAAAAATTAAAAAAAGTTTTGTGGCCTTTACTGGTTTAGAAGATATGAAAACTTAATTTTGAAAATGCATTTGAAGTGAACTTTGGACATTTTCCTTTCAATTCACCTGACAGTATGCGAGGGCTGATTGTAGATCCACAATTTTTCATGATTTTTATGCCGCTAAAAATTTATAAAATCGTTTATCAAACAAGTTCTGAGTTAAAGCGATATTCAATTAATTGAGATAAGTCACTCTTGCACTCAGTCCTCTATATGTTATCATAGATGCTTACTCTGCAGTACCAGCAGTGATGCATTACAAAAAATTGTTGTCTACTTTTTACAGCTAACATTTTTTGTCTACCTTTCACTGTTCAAAATTGTTGTCTACTTTTTACTGTGAAAATTTGTTTATCTACTTTTTACAACTAAAAAATTCCTGTCTATTTTTACTGCTCATTTTTTTTTTGCCAAGTTCTGAAGTTAAAGCGATATTTAATTAACTGACATAATTCACTCTTCCACTCAGCCCTCTATATGTTATCATAGATGCTTACTCTGCAGTACCAGCAGTAATGAAGTACAAAAAATGGTTGTCTACTTTTTACTGCGTAAATTTTGTTGTCTACTTTTTAAAATAAAAATTCCTGTATATCTTTTAATGCTCATTTTTTGCATACTGTTTACTGGTCAACATTTTTTTCTTTATTTTTTCAACTAAAATTTTTTTGCAGACCGCATTTTTTTTTAACTCAAAATGTCGACTTTTAGCTGCCAGCATTTCAAAAATAGTACGACGAAACAATTGGTTCAGTAAGATTGTGTAAGGCGCCGTGACTAACTAATGGCGGCGATATACCAACAGGTTACCATAACCTCTAACGAGATTTATGACCTATATAAGGAGACGGTCTCACGATGAACGATGTCAACACGAAGTATTTGCTGCGCCTTGGTAAACCCATCGCTTTTGAAAGGGAGGGATTGCGTATATTTGGGAACTGGGATCAACAGCGATTTCAATTGAGAAATTCAACGTGAATGACTCTTGCTAACAGCTTTGGAGTGAGTGGGATATTGAGAAGTAAAGTAAAGAGATATCAAGCTCTTTAAGTGAAATCGTGGCTAGTGTGAAAAGAAGAGGAGAGGGCCTTTGGAGTATTCGTTTTAACGATGAGCCAGTACGAGTTCTGCGCAGATATGACCAAAGAGCAGCGAGTTAAGGCCCAAAGAAATCGACAGCAGAGAAGGAGAAGGTCCCGATGGATGGAAAAATATGGCAAAAGTTATGTACGCGCCCATCTCTACTCTACACTATGCCATAAGCGTTTAAAGTCAGTCATATATATGATAAGAATTTCCAGATCAAGTGATAATACATCCTTGCTATAAAAACCACTTCTCTCAAAATCTTGACCTTTGCAGCAAGAAGTGATGTTACTGGAAGGAAAATAAAAAATCTATAAAAATTCAAATCGTCCTACCATCCTACCAACAGGAAAAAACCCACCAGTTTTGGTAGGAAAAGCCCACACATCACATCCGTGATCGTTAGTATAGATTCTGCTAATATAGCGACTCCAGCGCCATCTAGCGGGAAAAATATAGCATATTAATGTCGAGAAGAATTCTTAACAGAATAAACTATAAAAAATTGGCAAAACATGGTCTCTAACAGCATTTTATGGTCCGGAACCCTTTTTATGGACTCACGACGGCCCACGTAAAGGAGACCATAAGCACCTGGGAAAACGAACAGTTTAGGCAGCATTGGCTTAGCAGCCTAGGACAGAGGCAGGCCAAACTCTTTATAGGACCTTCACAAAGAGCATCGGCCAGGCTCATTAATCTAAGGAGGGTGGATGTAAGAACCCTCATTGGGTATTTTACGGGACATTGCGGTCTGCCTTGTCACCTGAGTAAGCTGAATCTGTCAGATACAACAATTTGTCGGTTTTACGAAATGGACGATGAAACGCCGGTTCATATACTCTGCGAATACATTGCGTTAGCAAGAGAGTTTGCTACCTAGGAGGGGTCACTCTCAATCCGTTCGTGATATGGAATAAAAAACCTGAGGAGATGCTCAAATTTATAAAGAGCCTCCGCATACAGCAATAACCTAATAGGTCACACAATAGATCGTACTAATGGCCGCGGTGTAAAAGGCCTTATAATAATTATCAAAATTTGGTCAAAAAATTCCTTCAGTTCCTTTTAGGTTCTCTTAGGGTTGTAGGAAAGTGAAATTGCTTAAGAAAAGTCCGATCCCTTGAGCCTTTAGAAAGATGGTTGGTGCCATGGGTGGAAGAAACTCATTTCGAGCAAGCTTTCATCAAACTGGGGTTTAGTCTGGATAGGAAGGACTCGCATTTCGCTTAAGAATAATCTCGCTCAGTCAAACTAGCACACAAAATTTGAAAAGCTATTCATATGACTCTGACTATGTACGACAGAATGCCTATATATGATAACTACTTCGTTTTTTTGCAAGAACAGATTTATGAACTTTTTTTAAAAGATTTCATAAAAAAGACGCTTGAGTTAAGAAATTTACAAAAACAAAACATGAAAAAAAAAATACTTTGAGCACTTTTTTAAAAAATATAATATGTGTAATAATACGTTAGTATGAAACTATGACTAAAATTATTTGCTAGGTTGTTGTTGTTGTCCCGTTTGCGTTGTACATTCCATTTTCAAAAATTAAAGTTGCATTTTATATATCATCTGGTTTGGCGATCAAAGCATAAACTGCAAAACCAACAAAAACAATGCCACCAATTATGGTAACAGTGCGCACAGAAATTTTAGCAGCCACCATACGACCACCAACCACAGCCAAACCAGTGCAAATTGAATGACCAATAATACCGCCAGTTATAACGCCATAAACATTCTAAAAAAAAAAAAAGAGAAGAAAAATATATTATTTTGGAATACAAATCAGGCATGTAAATCAAACTCACCTTGCTGGCAGCCAATATAATGGTGGTAAGTTGTGAACGATCGCCCCACTCAGCCAAGAAAGTCATTGTGAATGCCTGCATCAATATGCGCATGCTCAAATGTGCAGCGCTCTTCTTGGCCACTTTGCGTACAACACCACTTTCAGGATCCTGCACAATGCTAGCGGTACGTTCCAGCTAATGAGCGATAAATTAGAATGGAAATACAAATTTGTGTAAAAGATTATGTTTTTAGCTACTTTTTAAAATAATTTGTTCAGAGCTGTGTTTAGTGAGTTTTACTTAATTTTACAACTAACATAAGTACAAATAAATAAATTTTGAGAATGGAAAAATTCAAGAAACGAAATTAGTGGGTACAGTTGGGTAAATAGTTTGTAGTGTGTACAGTTTTTAAAAATACACAAAAAGACAAGTGTGGTGTACGAGTAGAAAGTTTACATTTTGATGAATTTAATGAATTTTAATTTTTTAAGAAAAAGAAGAGATCAAAGGATGCATAATTACTAAACTAAGCTTTTACATTAGCAGCATTTACAGCGGTCCTTTTAATTCATGGTTTCGTTCTAAAAATTTTTAAAATGAGCCACCTAAATTTTTTTCGAAGTTCGTGTATTTTAATGAATTTCGGTGGTATGGCCCACAACGATTAAAGAAAAAAAAAATATTTAACAAGTTTTTCGAAATTTAGATTATTTTCAAAGAGTTATAGCTAAAAAAATCTTTTCGAAGTTCTCAATATTTTTTCGAAGTTCGTGTATTTTAATGAATTTCGGTGTTATAACGCACAGCTATTAAAAAAAAGCAAGTATTTAACAAGTTTTTCGAAATTTAAGTTATTTTCAAAGAGTTATTGCTAAAAATAACTTTTCGAAGTTCCAAATAATTTTGCAAAAATAATAAATATTCAAAATAAGAAATGCATTTTGATAAAGAATACCTTCTTGTATCTATATTTCGAAAATGAGCAAAATCGTTTCGACCAATCGCGAGAAAATAGGCAAAAATTGAGAACTTCGAAAATAGGTTTTATAGCAATAATTGACAAAATACATAATTCGAATTACGAAAAATTTGTTGCTGTTGTGAGCTATACAAACAAGTTTTAGAAAAGAGTCGAACTTCTAAAAAAGTAATCCACTTTACACATTTTCAGTCAGCTATAAAAAAAAAACATTTTTTCGAAGTTCCAAATAATTTTTGCAAAAATAATAAATATTCCAAAATAAGAATGCAGTTTGATAGAGAGTACATTCTTGTATCTATAGTTTGAAAATGAGCAGAATCGTTTCGACCAATCGCGAGAAAATAGGTAAAAATTGAGAATTTCGAAAATAGGTTTTATAGCAATAATTTACAAAATACATAATTCGAATTTCGAAAAATTTGTTGCTGTTGTGAGCTATACAAACAAGTTTTAGAAAAGAGTCGAACTTCTAAAAAAGTAATCCACTTTACACATTTTCAGTCAGCTATTAAAAAAAACATTTTTTCGAAGTTCCAAATAATTTTTGCAAAAATAATAAATATTCCAAAATAAGAATGCAGTTTCATAGAGAGTACATTCTTGTATCTATAGTTTGAAAATGAGCAAAATCGTTTCGACCAATCGCGAGAAAATAGGTAAAAATTGAGAATTTCGAAAATAGGTTTTATAGCAATAATTTACAAAATAATTCGAATTTCGAAAAACTGAGATAGACTAATTTAGTTTGTCGCTGTTGTGAACTATGCAAACAAGTTTCAGAAAAGAATCGAACTTCGAAAAAAAGGAGCCCCATTCACAAATTTTTAGTCAGCTATAAACATTTTTTCGAAGTTCCGAAGAATTTTTACCAAAAAATGCCTAAATAGGAAATTATATCATATATTTTTCATAAACTAGTAAAATCAGTTCGAGAAATCGAGAGAAAAAACGCACAAATAGAAAAATTCGAAGATAGTTAATAGTAAAAACTTACAAAGTAATTGGAATTTCGAAAAAACTGGCGATTTTTTATGCAGTGACTATACAAACAAATTTCAGAAAAAAAGAAAAGTGGCCCAGCACAATGACGGACTTCGAAAAGGGGGCCAACTTCATAAATTTTTAGTCATAGTTACATAAAATCAGTTCTTTCAAACGTTTTAACTGTATGGCCGCAAAATCCATAACTAGCAGTGCCAGCACAAGTGACAGCGTTATTCTCCCATAAATGTGAAGAGCTATCGCGAGCCATTGCGATGTGGTTATGAGCCGCAGATAGCTCTTCCGTGTGCTGAGGAATAACGAAGCGCTTTTAAGGCAAGCATTTCATCAAATATTGACGCTGAAGATGGCACAACTTCGAGAACGGTGTGTCTACAAATTAAATTTGACTAGAAATGACAAAGTATTTGTTGAGAGCTACCATGAGCCATACTGATCTGGTTATGAGCGACAGGCGGCTATATTGACGCTGAAATGTCACAACGTCGAAAGCGATGTATCTTGGAATCAAATTGGACCAGGACGACGGAAAATCGTTGTAATGTACATACTTTTTGTTTGGGCCAGACTAATGTAATTATAATAGATAATAAAGATATATAGGGCAACAAAGCATAATAGAAATTAGATCCAAAAACGAAAATATTAATACGATTGCAGACAAGTTTTAGAAAAGAAAAAAAAACACAAAGCTATATATGTACAGTGGAGTGCTGGTCATATAATAAGAAATAGCTTCGCAGGACGCATATTATTTGATTTATTTTAAAACTACTATTATTAAGAAAATGTAAAGCAAAAACATGTGATGGGATTTAGGTTGTAATTCAAAAATTTAAGTGTTCGTTAAGTTTTCCCAAAAATTTATTTAAAGATTGAACCCAAAATTTTTGTATCATAAATTTGATTAAATATTCATAATTTTCAGCATTTTGTTGGGTAACCCCGGCAACATTGAACTCTTTTTCAATATTGATTATAATCATTTCTTTATGTAACTAAAACGCGATCACTTCAAAGCCTATCCACAATGCTGCTATTTGAAGGTAGCAAATAAGAAATTGAAGTTTTGGAGAATACCACTGGGTTTCTCAACGATTTCGGAATCTTTTGGGTGTGCTGAATCCGAAGTCTACAAAGGTTTTTTTTTTTAAAGGAAAAGCATTTTTTTTAACTCAAACTTAAAATTAAAAATTATAGATTTAAAAAACAAAAAAAAAAAAATAAATAATTTAAAAAAAAGTTACAAAAAAAGTCTGAAATTAGCAAAAAACAAAAAAAAAAATATATATAGTTAAAAAAATTACAAACAACCGAACTTTTTTTACTCAAAATTTAAAAAAATTAAACCCAAAAATTTAAAAATCTTAAGTCAGCAAAAAACAAAAAAAAGTAAATAATTTACCAAAAAGTATACGAAAAAAATTTTTTTACTCAAAATTTCAAAAAACTAAAAATCTGAAGTTAGCAAAAGCAAAAAACAAAAATGAATAAAAAAAATTTACAATCAAAACAAATTAGTTAACTCAAAATTTAAAAAAAATTAAAACCAAAAAATGAAAAATCTTAAGTTAGCAAAAAACATAAAAAAAAATTAAATAAATAATTTACCAAAAATATATAAAAAAAAAAAAAAAAAATTTAATAATTAAAAATTTAAAAAAATTAAAAAACTATTATTAAAAAAAAATTACGAAAAATTTTTTTTAATTCAAAATTTTTTTTTTTTTTTTTTTTTCTCAAAAAACACATTTTCATTCAAAATTTTAGAAAATTAAAACTATAAAATGAAAAATCGAAAGTTAGAAATTTGTAAGCTATTTCGATAAGATTTTGAATTATGGAGACTTTTGACCCCTTCCTGGCCCACTGTGCAAAGGGTGGTTTGTAAGAGATTGGTAGTTGTAAAAAAATTTTTTTTTTTTTAATAATTTAAAATTTTTTCTAGGCTCAAGGAGCCATAATTCATTTTGGTTTTTATATTTGGCGGCATAGATATGTTTCAGAGTACAAAAAATTTGGCTTTAGTAAGTGAATAAGAAAACAATAAAACAAAAATTAAAAAAATAAAATAATACTACCGATCTCTGAACAAACTACCCCCTGGAGAGAAAACCTAGGGTGGCCCGGAAAAATGTGACTTCAGATTCGGATTCAGCACTCCAAAAAGCTTTAGAAACCGGTGAGAAACTCTCTGTGATTTTTTGGCTGTTGTACAGTGTAATTTGAGGTTTTGAAATAATTTTACATGACAGTCTTCTCTGGTTTTTGTTGAAAGGAAATGCATGGGATTGCACGAGATTGTGGAACTTTTATATTATCACGATCAACACAGTAAGTGCAATTAAAACAAAAACAGCAATAAAAAAATAATAAAGATAAGAGCTGACTAAGCTACAATCAGCAAGGGTTGAGGTAAGGTAAGGTATTTTAGAATATGTAGGGTGGTCCATCGGAAGCCAATGAAAAGTAAAAAAAAAAGTTTTGTAGTTTAAGAAACAAATTAAATGCACTTTCTTTTGTCTTAGAATAAAGGGATTAAACAAAAATACATTCGAACATTTTTCACTGGTTTCTACTATGTTGGACAAAAATTTTTTTTTTAATTAATTACATTATACGACAAACAACAACTTTTTTTCTAGGTATGGGACCATACCAACTTTTTTGAAGAGATTAAGACATAAGTAAAAAAATGGCGTTTCCCGTTTTTCGAAATTAGCCTCCAAAATTTATTTACGTTCTTTCGAAGTTCAATGTTCGAAACTGGTTTTCTAATTGTTTTGTTTGAAAAATAGAAAAAGGCAAAATGTGGGCGTGGTCTGCTTGCCCCTCTGGTTTGATTGATGACGTTTTTCTATTTAAAAATATATTTAAAAAGTGCAATGTGAGTTCTTCGAAAAAATTAGAAGTCGTAAAATTTACACTTTTAAATAAAAACAAGTAAGGAAAGCTGTCTTCGGCTGTGTCGAAGGCTAAATACCTTTCATGAATAAGCGTCACGATTTTAACTGTTTGATCCCCAGTACAGCCTGTGTGAATTTAACTTTAGCTCATACCGAAATTGGCGGCCGCCGTGGTGTAGCGGTTAAGTGTTCGGCCTTCTACACCAAGTCGTGGCGGTTCGATGCCCGGCAAAAGTAACATCAAAAATTATTTAGAAAAAGAATTTTTCTAAAACGGGGTCGCCCCTCGGCAGTAGTTTGGCAAACTCTCCGGGTGTATTTCTGCCATGAGAAGCTTCTCAGCAAAAAATTCATTTGCTTTGCAAGTGCCGTTCGGAGTCGGCAAAAAACTGTAGGTCCCGCCAACTTGTAGGAAAAACTCAAAAAGCAACACACCACAAGTTGGAAAGAGAAGCTCGGCTAAAAATCTCGTTAGAGGTTATGATGATAACCTGTAGGTATATCGCCGCCATTAGTTTTTTTTTTTTTTTTCATACCGAAATTATCGGAGCTATCGATTATATGGGGACGATGTGTTATATTGGTCCAATCTCATTGATTTTTAACATCGACATTCCACATTCTAAAATAGCAACATTTACGAAATTTCACGTTCCTACCGATATAATTACAGGAGTTATCTACCAAAATCCGTTTATCGGAACAATCGATTGTATGGGGGCTATGTGAAATATTTATCCCATTTCAATGATTTTCAACATCGATATTTTACATATAAAAATAGCGATGCTTCCAAAATTTCGCGTTCCTATGTGTTTAATTACAGGACTTATAGCCCAAAATCCGCTTATCGGAATAATCGATTGTATGGGACCTATGTGAAATATTTATGCCATCTCAATGATTTTCAACATCGATATTTCGCATATAAAAATAGCGATACTTCCAAAATTTCACGTTCCTACCTATATAATTACAGGAGTTATAGCCCAAAATCCGTTTATCGGAATAATCGATTGTATGGGAGCTATGTGAAATATTTATCCCATCTCTATAAGTTTCAACATCGATATTTCACATATAAAAATAGCAATACTTATAAAATTTCACGTTCCTACGTGTTTAATTACAGGAGCTATAGCCCAAAATCCGTTTATCGGAATAATCGATTGTATGGGAGCTATGTGAAATATTTATCCCATCTCTATAAGTTTCAACATCGATATTTCACATATAAAAATAGCAATACTTATAAAATTTCACGTTCCTACGTGTTTAATTACAGGAGTTATAGCCCAAAATCCGTTTATCGGAATAATCGATTGTATGGGAGCTATGTGAAATATTTATCCCATCTCTATAAGTTTCAACATCGATATTTCACATATAAAAATAGCAATACTTATAAAATTTCACGTTCCTACGTGTTTAATTACAGGAGTTATAGCCCAAAATCCGTTTATCGGAATAATCGGTTGTATGGGAGCTATATGTTATATTGGTCCGATCTTGCTGGTTCCGACAAATGATTCCTATATTGGAAAATGGTGGCCGCATACCAAATTTCAGCCAAATATCTCAAAAACTGAGGGACTAGTTTGCGTTCAAACAGACAGACAGACAGACGGACAGACGGACATGGCTAAATCAACTCATCTCGTCATCCTGATCATTTCGGTATACTTATTGATGGGTCTATCTCTTCTTCTTCTCATATTTACAAACATCGGACCAAAGTTATAATACCATTTCATGTTCATGAAAGGTATAAAAAGTACACCAATCAAGAAAGGGGAACAAGAAGGCGACGCCCACATTCAAACCCTTTCAACTTTTTAAACAAAACAATTAGAAAACACAATCTTCGAAGGGTCCAACTTTCGAACTTCGAAAGCCGGTAACTAAATTTTGGAGGCTAACTTCGAAAAACGCGAAATGCCATTTTTTTACTTATGTTTAAGATATTGAATCCTGTCCTGACAAGTTTTTTAAATAAGGCTTTATTGAAATGAATTCTGAGCTGAGGCGTTCTTAAAAAAAAATATGAGATTTTGATAAGTATTTTGAAAAAGGGTGATCATCCACTCAGCTCCATATATAACAGATATGCATTCCAACAAAAAAATTCTTCACAGCGTTTTATCTTTGTGTCACAATACGTTAGTACACAAAGTTAAAAACAATAACAGAGAAGTAAATTTGTAACTATAGGCATACAAATTAGATTATGATGTAAAAAACAAATGAGAGGGTTACAGACCACAGCAGATTTGTGCAAAAACAGACATTGCAAAAATATATATAAAAAAGTAGAACATAAACAGATATTGATGACTAACAAAAATATTAAAAAAAAATACTAATAAACACCACAGAAATGCATGATGAGTTTCGTGACAATTAATGATTGTTGTTTGATGCTTAAATTTTACAAAATTGATGCGTATGTGCGTGGTTATAAAAATGCGTTTTTGTTGGTGTTTCAATGAGTGTGTATGATATTTGAATTTTTGGTGAATTGCTTGATTGCGCTATAGATTTGGTTTTTTTTTTTTTTTTTGAAATTTGTGTGTTTAGTAATGGCTTTTGATAATGAATGCTAACCCGCTTCATGCTGCCGCCAAGTTGTTTCAATTCACCATTCGGTTGTGCAACACCAATAACGCCAACGTCTACACCAACGCCGCTACCGTTCGAGTTGAGCTTCAAACTATTTAAACTATTTGTACTGTTGCCTGTAATGATTGCATTATGCATATTGTTGTTGTTACGATTATGCAACATAAGAACAGCTGAAGCAGATGCTGAATGCACCATTGCCATATCAACACTACCTGTATTTTGTTCTCGTTGTTGTTGTTGTTTGATCATACGTTTACCATGTATCGGTGTGCCACCATGACCACTATCCACGGTATCAACATCATCATCAATTGCATTAACAGCATCATCACTGCTATCACTATTATTTATATGATTAGCCTTAAAATTAATCTTATTTGGACTATTAATAAATTCATCACAATTAGTTTGTTCGGTTTGATTCGAAAGCACGGATGCTGATAATGCTGGACTGCTATGAAAGTTGGTTGTTTTTAAGTTGTCACCAACACCAATCCCGCTATTAATACCATTTAGGAAGACTTCGTTCTCATGGCAGCTACTATTGTCCGAATCAGCAGCACTATCCTTATTAACATCACAGCCATTTTTATTTGTGTTTAATTTTGTTGTTTGGACTTTATTAATATTATTATTGTTGTTATGTTTGCGTTGGCGATGCGACATTTCGGGATTCTTATTATGTGTGATGACAGTTGTGTTGGCGATGTCGTTGTCGGTTATGATTGTAGTGGCGCCCGCACCACTTTCCAATTCCTCATCTTCCTTGTCCGAGTTGCTGTTCTTGCGTTTGGTGTCGACATCATCGTATTTGCCGCGCTTTGAACGCATCAACTGTGCACGCATGCGTCAAGTGTGGCCGTACAGTTGATGTCACATTACATTGTCACGTGATACAAATTTTTGATTGGGATTAAGTCGTATTATTATACATATTCGAGAATTATTTTTATAATATTTTGTTTTTAATTTTTAATTTTTCGAATTTTTTTTTTTTGTTATGGGGAAAACGTGCAACAAATGCATCCGCATCGAAAAAGAGAGAAAAATATCAAAAAATTATATATTAAAATAATTCCTTTTTCTTCGTAACTTTTTTCTATTATTAAATTTTTGTTGTGTAAAGGCTTAAACGTTTCGTTAGTTGGGTTTTTTGCAATTATTTTGCTGATAGCTGCAAAAATAATTTATTTCGAAACTAAAGAACAATTTTTAATTATGTAACTTAAAATATATGTAAATAAATCCATGGCAGATAAATAGTGCCCAATATGCGTGCGATTAGTCACAAAGTTTGGTTAAAATACAAATAAAGTAACACTGTATGTGTATCGAAGCTCGTGGTTATTCGTTAGCAAGCTTAAAACAACAAAAAAAGCCATTTCGAAAATTTTCGAACATCCATTTTTTTTTCTTCAAATAATCCAAAAATTCATAAATAACTGAAGAAAAAGCTTAAAAAGTAACACTGTACGAGTATCGCTGCTCGTTGCTAGCAAGCTTAGTCATATTGGTTAAATTTGTTATTCAAAATCTAACCTAAATGCACGAAACATCGAAATTTGCAGACTATTTTCTGCACAGAGGTTCCTCTTTTGTTAATGATCAGCAAGTTAAAAAAACGGAAAAGGATAAATTTTTTTTTTTTCAAAAAAATAAAAATTCGAAAATTTTCGAAAACCAATTTTCTTTCAAGTACCTAATCAAAAAAAAAAAAAATTATAATTGAAAATAACTAAAAAACTGAAAAAGTTACACTGTATGAGTGTCGAAGTTCGATGTTATTTTCGTTAACCAAGCTTGGAGAAATTGTTTAAATATTTTATTTTTTTTTAAACATAACCGAAAAACAAGCAGCATCAAAATTTGAAGTTTATTTTCTGTACAAAGGTCCCACTTCTGTCAAAAAATAATAATAATAATTCATTATCAGAAAACAGAAAGAAAGAAAAACTTTACACAAACTATTTGAAAAATTCAACTTGGAAAATTTTCGGAAATCGATGTTTTTGAAATTATGAAAAAAAAAATCAAAGTTCGGAAATTTTAGAAAACCACTTAATTTTGAAATTATAAAAGACAATAAAAATTACTAAAGAAAGTATGAAATTAATGAAAAAATCCACTTTAAATTTAAAGACGGATTTTTGCGAAATTATTTAAAACTTCTCTGATATTTTTACACATTACACCAAAAAAAATTTTACTTCGAAAATCGATTTTTCCGAACCTATCAAACAGTTTCCAAAAATAAAAATTTATAAGTGTCTTAAACATTTGAAACACAAAAAATAAAACTTCGAGTATTCGAAATTAGAAGAAAATTTAATTCGATTTTCGATATTAACATAGAAATGAGAGGAAATATTAAAAAAGAAAGAGCTTCGAAAATTTCGGAATATAGTTTTTTTGTAAAAATCGATCTTAAAAACCTGCAATCGAGATAAAAACAAGTATTCTAATACATACATTCGAAGTGCCTTTTTTCTACTCTTTGTGAGATATTTAGCAATTAGTGAGAAAAATAACTAATAACGACTCTCCATCATATGCTAACAGTTATCTTTCGTGATAGAATTAACTTCGAAAAAAAAAAACGAAGTTGTCTTTCTTTGGCTATATTGATAGTTATCAACTCTGTTTCACCAGGCCCGAGTTTACACCACAGAGCAATAGGAAAATAACTAAATTCAACCAAATCCAGAAAAAAATCACTGAAAATCACTTCGAAAAAAATCAAACTTCAAAAACTAGCCATTTGGATAAAAACACGCATTTGAATACATTCAAAGACCGTTTTCTACTCGTCTCGTTATTTTTAACAATTATTCTCACTGAAAAACGTATTTCGAAAAAGTTCGAAAATTAATTTCGAAAAAATAGAAGTGGCATTTCTTTCGTTATTTTAATAGTTATCAACACTGTCTCACCTGGCTCGAATTTACATCACAAATCAATAGGAAAATAACTAAATTCTACCAAATCCAAAAAATCGAACTTCAAAAACTAGAAAATTCGAAGTTCGAAAATTAATTTCGAAATTGTATTTATTTTGCTATATTGATAGTTATCAACACTGTTTCACCTGATCAGAATCTACATCACACATCAATAGAAAAAAACGAAACTCAACCAAATCAAGAAAAGACTGATATATGTATGTATCTAACTTCGAAAAAAAAAAATCAAACTACGAAAACTAGTAATTGGGACAAAAACACGCATTTGAATAGATTCGTATCCCGTTTCCTACTCGTCGCGATATTTTTAATAATTATTCCTACTGAAAAAAACGTATTTCGTAAAAATTCGAAGGTCAAAAATTACTTTCGAAAAAGTTCGAAGTTATTTTTTTTTACTTTTTTTGCTATTTTGAAGAATTATCCTCACAAAAAAAAAAAAGAATTTCTTATTTGTATAAACCTCATTCATGCAAATGTTCATTTTTGATAAGGGGCATTAAGCTTCGTTATTTACAGCTTATTGTGGATGAAAGAGATTTAAGTTAATGACAGTTTATAGTCTGCGTGAGTATGCGAACTAAATATATATAAAATCCTGTATGTAGTATGCAGTTGTTGCCCGTGATATCGTTTATGTAGCATGTGTTTTGTAGGTACGGTTTAAATTTTTATGAAATAAATCATAACCGGTTTTTAAATTTTTTTTTTTGTTCAAACATACATATATAACATGCTAAGCAGTTTTTGATACATAAATGCGTGGTCTTGACTTTTGTCTTTGGTGTATGGGTGATGAAGTGATCGCAGTTTTTTAGATTTACAAAAATATTACATTGCTTAATTGTTTTAATTTTTCTTTTCAATTTCGAATGTCTACAAATTTATCAGTAATAAATTATATAATAACAGAAATTAATGTGTAGGGAATATACAATAAAATTAAACAATTTAAGGGGCTTGTATAAAACAAAAAAGGATTTATAGATAATGCGTTGATAGCGGGTAGTAGTCACATAAACTCAAAATAAAATTACTCAAATAAAAGCAATAACTACACGCATAAGACAGAAAGAAGGAAGGCGCACAACAACAGTCGTTTGAGGCGCTTTGTTGTGCTGCACTTTCGCTACTTTGATTGCAAGAATACAAATTTTCTTGGTTTTTGTTCCAGTCTACTCACCTCATCTTCACGTTTACGTAACGTCGATTGCACCTCCTCCATCTCCTCTTGTGCATCACTGTCCTTCATAAAGTAACCTTCATAGATCATTTTCAAACCGAATATGGCAAACAACGCCGTTGAAATATAGTATGTATAAACCTTAGGAATAATAGTTGCTGCCATGCCAAACACCACCGATAGTACGGTCATCAGCGCCAGCGCTGATATGGCGCCAGCAAAGACGATTAGGCGCGGATGGCGCATCGCCATGATGGCAGCAATAAAGAAAGTCTTATCACCTAATTCAGTAAATAATATTACTGATATCGATGCAGAGAATGCATCGATAAAACCGGGATTGGATGCGGTTTCTTTGGTTGCTTCACTTTCATTTAATTCATTTACTGCATTCACTTTCATGGCATCTTTGATATAGTCCTTGTCATCGGGGAAAACCTGTGAAAAGAAAAGATGGTTAAAAACGTTGCGCCTCAAGTTATATAATAATAATCAAGTACTCACGCTTGGTACACTCAAGGTGGCATCATTGTCGTCAACTGCATTGCGTGCTACCTCCGCCTGACATATTGTGGCGAATGTCAGCACTGACATTAATGCGATTAGCATCTGTAATCTGGCTGAACGTTTGAGATAGACATTGTGTCTTGTGGTTTGCCAAAAATATGACTGATTCTGCGACATATTTTGGCGTGTTTGCTTATAGTTATTTGAAGAGGGTGGGGTTGTTGTGTATGATGTTGGATGTGGTAGCTTATCACAGTTTGAAAAACAATTTTACTAATATTTTTTGAAATTTATTTTTGATAAACACTGCTGCTAGTTTTATAAGTCCGTTTGCTATCAGCAACTGTAAAGAAATGAAGTCAACGTAGAAAAGTTATTAAGTTTCAATTAAAAATGTTATTTAATTAATTTAAAATACGTAGATACACATGTGGACAAGTGGTAAGATAAGACAATCAAAATGGCATTATCACAATTGACTACAGTGGAGTGCTTAAAGCTGTATACTTTTATTGTTTCGACTAGATGCTTGAGGCCGTGTGGGGCTTCTATATTTCAAGATAAACCTCCAGCAATAAATCGGCAAAGAAACCATTCGATTCTCGGAAGAAGTAATTTGATAATACAATAGGCTTCTTTGAAAAATTTCGAAAATCGACTTTTCAATATATCCAAAATTTAAAAACAAAATGAAATTATATATGAGATTTTTCGACTCTTTTATCACACTTATCAAAAATTATGCAACTTCGAAAAATTTCGAAAGTCTATTTTTTCGAAATAATCAAAAAATTAGAAGCAAAACAAGATTATAATTTTCTTTAAAATTTGCATGCAACTACGTTAATAACAAATATTACTTCGAAAATATTCGAAAGTTGTTTTTTATCACTTTAGTTCAAAAGTTCTCGACAATCGATTTTCGAACCAATCAAAAAGTTAAGGGCAAAAGAAAATTATAAATTTTTCCTCCAAAATTTAGTTATGGGATTTCGAAGTTTGTTTAGACTTCCCTGTTCGATTGGTATACTTTTTTTTTACAACGGCATGAAGTAATTTCGAACTTCGAAAGCCTATAACTAAATTTTGGAGGCTAGCTCCGAAAAAGGGGTTACGTAGTTTGTTTAAGGATGTCTCAATCTCTTCAAAAAAGTTGGCTAGATCCCATACTCAGCCGCCCGCTGAACAGTGTAATTAAAGAAATACAACTTTGGAATTTTTCGAAAATTAATTTTTATTATTTTCTTTTTGAAAAACTTGAAAAAAAACACCAACAAAAAATTAAATTTCTTTAGAAAAAAAGAACATTATGAAATTTTCTTATAATTATAAAATATGGACCCTGTAGAAGTAAAAGAAATTATGAGTTTCCTCCAACAATTAAATTGAAAAATACTTCGAAAAAAGTTCGAAAATTTTTCAAAAATCAAACTTCTATGAAAAAAACTAATGGCGGCGATATACCAACAGGTTATCATAACCTCTAACGAGATTTTTAGCCGAACTTCTCTTTCCAACTTGTGGTGTGTTGCTTTTGAGTTTTTTCCTACAAGTTGGCGGGACCTACAGTTTTTTGCCGACTCCGAACGGCGCTTGCAAAGCAAATGAATTTTTTGCTGAGAAGCTTCTCATGGCAGAAATACACCCGGAGAGTTTGCCAAACTACTGCCGAGGGGCGACCCCGTTTAGAAAAATTCTTTTTCTAAATAATTTTTGATGTTACTTTTGCCGGGCATCGAACCGCCACGACTTGGTATAGAAGGCTGAACACTTAACCGCTACACCACGGCGGCCGCCAAATCTTCTATGAAAGCTGTAGAAAAAAGAAAAAGTTTTCTTGAACCATAGCATTGAAAAACGTATGTTCGAAAATTTTCGAAAATCAATTTTAAATTTTTTTTATATAAAAAAAATTTGAAAAAAAACCAAGAAAAATTACATATACATATTTTGGGTGAAATCTCGACAAGTTGACATTAAAAAAGCATTATATTAAAAAAAAAAAACAAGATCGAAAATTTTCGATAATCGACTTTTTTGAATCTAGCAAAAAATTAGAGAACCAAGTGAAAGGAATACATAGGTTGTTTTGAAATCTTTACATATGTAAATAAATGGACAAGTTGGTTAAAAAATTACACATTAAAATTTGAAAATGGATTTTTATTATTATATTTTGAAAAACGTGGAAAACACAAACCAAAAATTTAATTTCGTTAGAAAGAAAGAAAATTATGAAATTTATATAAAAAATTAAGAAAAATGGTAAAAAATTAAATTGAAAACGCTTCGAGAAAATTTCGAAAAGTTCGAAAATCGATTTTTATTATATTTTTAAAGAAAACGATCCTTTGCTTTAACCACAACATTAAAAAAACTCAATTTCGAAAATTAATTTTTATTACTTTTGAGCAAAAAAATGTTAAAAAATCGCAGAAAAAATAACTATATGTTGGATGAAATCTTTACTAGCTGACATTAAAAAAAAATGCAAGTTCGAAAATTTTCGAAAATCAATTTTTTTATTCTATCAAAAAATTTAAGTTACCAAGTGAAAAGTATATGTTAGTTACTTTGAAAACTTAACATACACAAATTGACAGGTTGATTAAAAATTGCAACTTGAAAAAATTTAAGCACAGATATGAAAAATTAAATTCCTATGAAATCCTTAGAAATAATAAGTATAATTTATAATTTTTTTCTCATCATTTATTGGCCGTTTCGTAACAAAGCACGCCAGTCATTTCTTTATAGCGACAACTGACGCCATTTACATAAACTAAAAACAAGTTCGAAAATTTTCGATAATCCATTTTTGTCAAAAAATTCAAACCATAGGAAAAGGATAAGTTATTTGGAAATCTTTACCCACATAAATTGACAGTTTGGTTGAGAACTGCAATTTCGAAAATTTTTTCGAAAAACGATTATTTTTTAATTGTCAGAAATTTAGATAAAGCAAATAAAAAGTTAAATATTTACACAATTTAATAAAAAAACACAACTTAGAAATTCGATTTTTTGCGAAATTATCAAAAAACAAGTAAGGAAAGCTGTCTTCGGCTGTGCCGAAGGCTAAATACCTTTCATGAATAAGCGTCACGATTTTCACTGTTTGATCCCCAGTACAGCCTGTGTGAATTTAACTTTAGCTCATACCGAGGCGACCGCCGCACAGTGAATCGAATAGAACAGGCTAGCTGGACAAAATTATTTTATGGGATTTTCGGACTTAAATGACTGTATCCAAGTATATAGTGCACATTTCAGGCAATATAAGTGGTCAGTACTTATTGTATATGTATTTGCATTAGGGTGGGCTAAAAAAATCAAGTTTTCATGGTTTTTGGACTGGTATACGGAAATTCGAATTTTAAGTAGAAATGAAGTCCAAGGACAAAAATGGGTGGATAATATACATATGTACTAGGGTGGGCCAGAAACAAAAAATCGATTTTTCAACTTACTAAAATAAAAAATATAAAAGCTTTTAGTTAAATACAAAAATTAGTTCATTAAATACAATGCAAGTTTATTTTCGTTGAAATAACTCATTCTATGTTAACATTAAATTAAAAATACTTCATAGATATCATTATTGCTAAAAGTAATATAAATTAAAATGTAAATAAGTCTTAATCACTATCAGTACTTTCCACATCTGAACAATTATTAACAGTACCTGCACCACTAGTCGTATTATTTGCTGGCAATAGTAAAAGATCTAAAACCTCAGGTGGAAGACAACCAGTCCTTTTTTTTGGAAGTTCCCGGTGGCTGTTAATTAGAGGATCAGATGTGATAAATAACATGTTAAGCAAGTCTCTATTTGTAGTGCTACGTGATGTCTTTTGTGTATGGTGTTCTCGAAATCTTCTGCAATCTTTATGACGAGCTTCTTGGGCTTCCTCAGAAAGTTGACCGATTGGCAGAAGAGCCGATTTTATAACTTCGGCACTGTGGATGAGAATTTTGTGCACAGTGACAGGCATGTAATACCATGAATAGAGACTCAGATAAAGGTGTCTTGTTTCGTTTGCAAACTTTTCAAATTTTTCGATGTTAATATCATAGCCAGATGATAATGCCCTAAGAAGAGTATAAAATTTGTTTATCAAGCTCACATCTAACCCTGTAATTTCTGCACTTTTAACCGAATTTTTAAAAAAATTTCGTGCTGTGTTGCCGTCATTAGAGTTTCCATATCCTGGCTTTGGCTTATCTACTATCAAGCCCATTTCACTTTTAAATTTTTCCTTAATCTCAGACGAACGCTCTTTCAATGCATTCTTATCAGCTACGTCCCGCACTTGCCACTTTTTGATATCTATACGATAACTAATGTGAAGTAAACACTCGAAAGTGCGAATCCAGGCATGAAGGGTAGATAAGCCAAAACCAAGATGGTTTCTGTTTGCTAAAAATGTCCTCTTCTCATCATTCATTACTGCTGGGGTTGCTCCACAAATATAGCATTTTGGAGACGAAGACGTTTCTGTTAGGGCGTTGCATATCTTACCGTCAACCATGGTAAGCAATAGATCATGGTTAACAGAAACTTCCCACTCAAAAATACTTACTTTTGTGGGTTGTAACTCTTCTATTTCCTTCAAAACTTCGTTCGTTTCCGAGATTGTGAATGCTGTTGTTTCTTTCGAGAAAATAAATTTTATTGGGCGGCATAACATAGTGGATGATGGACGAGGGTTCTGCCATGCAACAATGCCACTTTCGGTAACTAGTCGGAGAGGTACAAACGAAAATACGAACAGAAACTCGTCACTTTGGTCACTTTTTTCAAACTTTTGTTTGTATGTGCTATGACCTGAACTACCATCACAACCCCACTTACTATAGAGAGTGAATGATGCGCAAGAGGACAGATTTTTAAAAACGTCAACCTGAGAAGCAAATAAACGCTCAATGGTCTTATTTAGGATGGCCTGTAGTTCAACTTTGGCTCCACTTTCGTTGACAGTAATCTTGTTTTCAGGAGTATAGCAATCCTTTTTAGCTTTTTGTAGACTATAATACGAAGGGTATACTTCATGCCCCGCTTTAAGATTCCACTTTCGAGTTGTTTAATATGAATGGCTTGTGCACTTTGCCTCCACATAATATGCCAACGCTTCCTCTTTTGTCAAACATCTCTGCTTAGGTTTGCCTAACCCACATTTTTTGGGATTGATTCTAGCGCTCTTAATACCTGATGCTACATTTCTAAGTCCAGATTTTCGCGCAGATATTTCGGCTGCGCTTATTAGCTCCGCTGTGCTCCGTGTGGTAACCAAGTCCTCCACTTTCCTTTTTTTGGTTTTTGAACAAGAGTTGTCGAACTCCTTTTGAGGCCGCCCAGATACTCTTCCAGATGATGTAGAAGGTTGCTCTTCGTGAGTAGTGAAACGAAATTCCAAATCTACTTCCATCCATTCCTTATACTTCGTTAAAAAGCGCTCTTTGCATTTCGCAGTTTTCTTCCATTTCTGCTGAACTTTAAACGAAAACATTCGTAGAATTTGTTTTAACTCCTTTTCTGAGTTTTTGGATACCGCAGATAGATTAAATTTTGTGCTTAAAAAGTCATATAGTGCTCTTATTTTGCAGTTTTTATCGTGTTTTAACCATTCATCAAAAAGTTCATTTTTTTTAATCAAGAAGGAATAAGCTAGAAAAAAAAAAAAAAATTGTTGGACCGATTTGTGCCGAACAAAATTGGTATATTTAGAGGCTTCAGAGCCATGGCTATGATTTACAAAAATTTCAGACTGGAAGCTAGTGAAATACTACTACTTTTTCTCTAACAAATGTGAAAATTTGCAAAAAAAATATAAAATTTCAAATTTTGTCGTGTTTTTTACAACAACAACATGGTCTAAATAAAAAACTTTATATCATATAAATAGTACTCACTGTTTACCACCACATCCATTTTAAATTACGCGAAAGAACAACGCAGTAATAAAGTTATGAAAAACTGTCAGAGGTCCAGAATTATAAATTTAGGCAAATCAAAACACGTTTTTCTGAGATTATCAGCTAATTACATCCACATCAGCAAATATTAACTAATTTCTTTTTTTTACTCGTGATATTTGGACTATTAGCTGTCATCTACAATATATTTTTATTTAAAATTCAAAGGTCACTTTTGTCCAGCTACCTTGTTCTATTCGATTCACTGTGCGCCGTGGTGTAGCGGTTAAGTGTTCGGCCTTCTACACCAAGTCGTGGCGGTTCGATGCCCGGCAAAAGTAACATCAAAAATTATTTAGAAAAACAATTTTTCTAAACGGGGTCGCCCCTCGGCAGTAGTTTGGCAAACTCTCCGGGTGTATTTCTGCCATGAGAAGCTTCTCAGCAAAAAAATCATTTGCTTTGCAAGTGCCGTTCGGAGTCGGCAAAAAACTGTAGGTCCCGCCAATTTGTAGGAAAAACTAAAAAGCAACACACCACAAGTTAGAAAGAGAAGCTCGGCTAAAAATCTCGTTAGAGGTTATGATAACCTGTTGGTATATCGCCGCCATTAGTTTTTTTTTTTTTTTTTTTTTTCATACCGAAATTATCGGAGCTATCGATTATATGGGGACGATGTGTTATATTGGTCCAATCTCATTGATTTTTAACATCAACATTCCACATTCTAAAATAGCAACATTTACGAAATTTCACGTTCCTACCGATATAATTACAGGAGTTATCTACCAAAATCCGTTTATCGGAACGATCGATTGTATGGGGGCAGTGGCGTGCCTACGTGTTTCAATCAAGGCAAGCCCCAGTCTTTATAACCCCAACAAAAGCACATACTGCTGCCAAATAACATTTCAGACGAAGAAGAAGAGTTCAGGATAGATATTTATCGACTTTTGCATCTGATATTTATCGACTTTCGGATCTGCATAATATTATGCTTAAAGTGTTTGGTATTAAATTTTGGGAGAAAAAAATTATCCTGATTTTCACAACTTCGTACAAAAAAACCATTTTTAAAATCAAAATTTTTTCAAAAATCGTAAAAATTCGACAAAATTTTGACTTTGGCCAGCTATTGCTCAGCGATGGTTTGACCTATCACTACATTTTATACGTCGTTAGAATCGTATTTTAATTTTCTTTCGAACAAGCTATTGCTTCCGTTCTTCGCTTTTGTACGTTTGGCGAAACGATTTTTTGAATGAAGTGATACCTAAAAAACACAAAATTACCGATATCTCGAAAACCTGCCCATACAAAATTTTTTTAAAAATATGTTCACAGCTCAGCATACCAGTGCCAATTCACCCATATGTATGAATCTCTTGGTATTTTTTCAAATTAATTATTTGTAAACTAGTGTAATTTTTGAGTAGAGCGCTTTGCACGTTAACATTGTAGATATGTGTATACATATCCAGTTTGGCTTTACAGCTTATAGTAACAACAGCACGAAGCTGGCTTCGTAGTTGCATACAAAATTTCTTCCAAATTCAAAAAAACAGATGCTTCACAAAGAGATTTTAGTAAGGGATTTGAAAGCCAGGTAAAAGCCAATAAGTAAAAGCGAGATGGCCATCATCGCCTAGGCGGTTCAAGGCTATTTTAAGTAAGAAAGTAAGAGATGGCATCATACGCGCTCAAATATTTGCATGTTAATTGTTATGCTATCAGCCGACAGGTGGCAGGAAGAGCGGTAGGTATATGTTTATGCTATTGGCAGTTAGTGAAACCAAATGTAAACGTTAAAAAAGAAATTGTTACGATACATTTTTGAAACATATTGTAGCTCATAGAGGATTAGCTAGGCAAGCCGGGCTTTTCGGCTTATATGGAAGGCACGCCACTGTATGGGGGCTATGTGAAATATTTATCCCATTTCAATGATTTTCAACATCGATATTTTACATATAAAAATAGCGATGCTTCCAAAATTTCGCGTTCCTATGTGTTTAATTACAGGACTTATAGCCCAAAATCCGCTTATCGGAATAATCGATTGTATGGGAGCTATGTGAAATATTTATGCCATCTCAATGATTTTCAACATCGATATTTCGCATATAAAAATAGCGATACTTCCAAAATTTCACGTTCCTACCTATATAATTACAGGAGTTATCTACCAAAATCCGTTTATCGGAACAATCGATTGTATGGGGGCTATGTGAAATATTTATTCAATCTCGATGATTTTCAACATCGATATTTCACATATAAAAATAGCAATACGTCCAAAATTTCACGTTCCTACGTGTTTAATTACAGGAGTTATAGCCCAAAATCCGTTTATCGGAATAATCGGTTGTATGGGAGCTATATGTTATATTGGTCCGATCTTGCTGGTTCCGGCAAATGATTCTTATATTGGAAAATGGTGGCCGCATACCAAATTTCAGCCAAATATCTCAAAAACTGAGGGACAAGTTTGCGTTCAAACAGACAGACAGACAGACGGACAGACGGACATGGCTAAATCAACTCATCTCGTCATCCTGATCATTTCGGTATACTTATTGATGGGTCTATCTCTTCTTCTTCTCATATTTACAAACATCGGACCAAAGTTATAATACCATTTCATGTTCATGAAAGGTATAAAAAGGTATGTTGGAAAACTGTTTAAAATTCATGTATTTCTGTGTTTTTTTTTTAACTTAAGTTTTTGTTATAAGTTTTTACAAAAAAAAAAAACTAAAAAATTGACCATAAAAAAAGAATACTGTCGAATAATTAAAAAAAAATGCGATTTATTTCACCACCACTGTACTTGTCAAGTGATAGCATCAGCACAAAGATAATTTTTATCTCCCGCTAAATATGAGTATTACGTCTTACGTGGCATGGTAATTCTAAACATGTGTATGGCTAAGAAGCGTTCGTTTTGCAAAAAGGAATCAGTCACGTAGTTATTGGATACACAATGACATTCTATTTTGCAAACACATTCGTGATGGGGAGTATGCGGGGACCAACAAAAGTTCGCTCAGTTGAACTTTTCGCCTGTTTATTGTAATAATTTGATTTAGCTTGATATCCACCACGTATACCTTATCTCCTGCGAATTTGTATCACAAACACACAATATTAATTTTAATTCTTTATAAATAATAATGAAATTAAAAGTTGTGATATTTTTGTTACTCATATAACTAAACAAAAGAAAAATTGCGTTTTTATTTCAACATGATTACAACCACTATACCATACTAGAACGAAGTTCTTAACAAACTGCCGCCGTACTATGTAGTCAATCACAACAAATCAGCGCTGTTATTAAAGCTCAATGACTGATTAAGGTGATTAAAACGAAATCGTAATAAGACAATTAAGCAAACCAGTTAAGATATTTGCACACAAGTCAGGGGCATTCGCTTAACAAGGGAAATATATGTATATATTTTTAGAAACATTGGAGCGTAATATAAAAAAAAATTGAAAGTGCTCTCGGCGAGTTAATACCGTGAGGGTAACTATTACAGAAATTACAATTTTTTTACAGGTCGTCGACCTGAGCTTATGAATACTTTTTATAATTTATTCGCAGCCCTTTACATTCTCAATACAAATTTGCATGGTAAATTGCCGGTTAGCCGCTCATTTGAGGGCTATAAAACTCTATATAACTAACTCAAACGAAAGCTTTGAACTTGTTGAACAGCAAACAAAGAAAATAATGATCTCTAGGTTACTCACATTCCTTCCCACATCACCCTGTAACTACTTGAGTTACATATCTAATTGAGATTTACAATGCCTTCTAAATTAAAAAAAAAAAAACAGATACTATATGTACATTAGACTGTTCCAAAATTTCAAAGTTGTTTTTATTTAAACGCATGCCCCCTAATTTTGACTATTATGCATCAAAAACTATCCTAAAGTTGTATACAATTCGTAGCAAAGCAAATGAAAGGTGTTCATTCGGGCCTGAAAGTTGTGTAATTTTTATTTCGATATCTCAATCCGTTTCGGAGATATCGACCAAAACATAATACAAGTAAATGTTACTCATACGCCGTGTAGGTCCTATAAAAAGTGAACTATAATTGCAAAGTTTCAAGATGTAAATACTCAATTTTTTTTTGCTAGAAAATATATTGTTACGCAATATGCTAAAATACTTTTGAAATACCAATGTCCTTTTCTGGTGAATACTTCCTGGTAAAGGATCCTGTTGTCATTATGAAAATTCAATGGTAGAGATTTTTTACAATGTCTTTTAAATATGAGCCAAATATTAAAACTATGTAATTTTCGAAACCTTTATGGACTTTTTTGGGACTGTCTAATGTACATGCATAAACCTTTGAGAACATTTGTTAAGCAATAAACAAATGTTGACCGTTTTATCTGAGGAGGCAGTAAAAAAAATGCAATTTACTTTTATTAAAGTGTATTCAATGAAACAAGTTTTTATAAAACGTTGAAAGATAAGGCAAAAAAAAAAATAATAATAATATAAGCAGATCAACAAAAATGTTATTTTCACAAGTGTTCTAAGTAGCACATGGCGTACTTAAAAAAGGGCAACCCCTTCGATCGAGTTTTTAGAATCATTTCAGTTCTCATGATTTATAAATTCCTCACATCGCTCATATGCTTTATATGTGTTTCTCTTTGCTTCATTTATAAGACAACAGCAAAAAAATACCAGGAATAATGGGTTCATGCACTCTAGGAATTTGTAGATAGATTTTATGAACAAATATTTATATTCTAAGAATTATTAAAAAGTTCTTTGGGTAAGTTTTAATTTAAATTTCTTGAAGTAAATTATTTAGAAAAAAAGTTGTTTCTAAACGGGGCCGCCCCTCGGCAGTGATTTGGAAAACACTCCGAGTGTACTGTAGGTCCCGCCAATTTGTAGTAAGAAAATTCAAAAGCAGCACACCACAACACCTCTCTGAAGTTGGCAAGACAACTTTTACGTGGCAAAAAAGTAACTAGTGGATAAATTGCCGCAATTTATACGTAAATTATCCGTGAAAACAAAAAATTTGCCGCGGCCGTATTTTGGAAAATATTGAGTGGCACGCCAACTTCATGTGAAGTTAGCGTGCCACCCTTGAAAAACTACCTTAGGGACCTGCTAGAGAAAAAATGTTTGCACGTGATTTTGCCGTAAATTAGCCGTAACTAAGTGGCATATTTGGAAAATTAAAAAAAAAAAAAAATTAATTTTTTTGGTAGTGCACCGCCAACTTCACATGAAGTTAGCGTGCCACTTCTCGAAAACTACTTTCGAGACCAGCTAGGATAAAAACCTTTGCACGTGATTTTGTCGTAAATTATCCGTAATTAATCTGTGAAATCAAAAAATTTGTCGCGGACGTATTTTGGAAAATATTGAGAAGCACGCCAACTTCATGTGAAGTTAGCGTGCCACCTTTGAAAAATTACCTCAGGGACCAGCTAGAAAAAAAAATATTTGTACGTGATTTTGCCGTGAATTAGCCGTAGTTAAATGGCATATTTAAAAAATTAAAAAAAAAAAAAAATTTGTATAGTGCACCGTCAACTTCACCGTCAACTTCACATGAAAAACTACCTTAGGGGCCTGCTAGCGAAGAAATGTTTGCACGTGATTTTGCCGGAAATTAGCCGTAATTAAATGACATATTTAAAAAATTAAAAAAAAATTTTAAATATGTCATTTAATTACGGATAATTCACGGCAAAATCACGTTCAAATATTTTTTCCTTAGCTGGTCCCTAAGATAGGTTTTCAAAGGTGGCACACTAACTTCATGTGAAGTTGGCGGTGCACTAACAAAAACAAATTTTTTTTTAAATTTTTTAAATATGTCATTTAATTACGGATAATTCACGGCAAAATCACGTTCAAATATTTTTTCCTTAGCTGGTCCCTAAGATAGGTTTTCAAAGGTGGCACGCTAACTTCATGTGAAGTTGGCGGTGCACTACCAAAAAAAATATTTTTTTTTTTTTTTAATTTTCCAAATATTCCACTTAGTTACGGCTAATTTACGGCAAAATCACGTGCAAACATTTTTTCTCTAGCAGGTCCCTAAGGTAGTTTTTCAAGGGTGGCACGCTAACTTCAATGAAGTTGGCGTGCCACTCAATATTTTCCAAAATACGGCCGCGGCAAATTTTTTGTTTTCACGGATAATTTACGTATAAATTACGGCAATTTATCCACTAGTTACTTTTTTGCCACGTAAAAGTTGTCTTGCCAACTTCAGAGAGGTCACCACAACTGGAAAAAGAAGCTCGGCACAAAACCTTTTTAGTGATTATAAATTTTTTTATCAGCATCTAAATTAGCAAAAAAGTCTATTAAAATTTCGAAAATTACGTAATTTTAAAGTTTTACCCATATATAAAAGACTGTGTAACAAATCTTTACCTTTGCATTTTTATAAGGACAACAGGATTCTTTACCAAGATTTGGAAAAAACGTATTCACGAGAAAAGGATATTGGTGTTTCAAAAGTATTTTAGTAGATTGCGTAACAATATGTTTTCTAGCAAAAATAATGCAGTAAGATTTCACTTAGTTAGATAGTATGATTGATTCTAAGACTATCCACTTGGGGGTTGCCACCTAAGGCGGTTTACATGGTTGCCACCTATCTCAATTTTTTTTTTAATTTTGTAGAAAACTATGCCAATAACTATAGGTATTAAATGCCAACTAAAATATTTTCAAGTAGGGTTGCCACCTTACCGCAGTATATTTGTATATCCGGACTATCTCGGGAACCGGTTGACCGATTTGGATGAAATTTGGCATATAGATAGTATGATTGATTCTAAGACTATCCCTTGGGGGGTGTACAGGGTTGCCACATATCTAAATTTTTTTTAATTATGAAGCTAGAATGCCACTTGGGGGGTGTACAGGGTTGCCACATATCTAAATTTTTTTTAAATTATGAATCTAGAATGCCAAAATGGGTATCAAATGAAAGGTATTTTCGACGACATACCAACTAAAATATTTTCAATTGTACATCTATTTTTGGGATCATATGTGGATTACTTTAGGATCATTTTGGGATCATTTATATAGGTGTCACTTTGGGATAATTTTAGGGCTATTTGGAGATCATTTTGGGTTCAATTTTAGATTAATTTGGAACAATTTTGGGGTCATTTTAGGATCATTTTAGGATAATTTTTAGGTAATTTTGGGAATATTTGAGGGTCTTTTTGGGGTCGTTTTGGAAAAACATTTGATGATTATTTTGGGACCATTTTTCGATCATTTTGGGGTCATTTTCGGATCATTTAAGGGTGTTTTTGGGGTCAATTCATCATTCATCATTTATTGGCGCTTAACCGCCTAAGCGATTTTGGCCGTCGCATATCAAAGCACGCCAGTCATTCCTTTTTAGCGATAACTGACGCCAATTGGAAACCCCAAGGGAGTTCAAGTCATCCTCCACCTGTTGTTTCCATCTCAGTCGAGGCCTCCCCCTTCCTCTGCTGCCGAATTCGGGTGACGATTGGAAAACCTTCTGGGCTGGAGCTTCTTTGTCCATTCGCATGACGTGACCCAGCCAGCGGAGCCTTTGGGCTTTAATTCGCTGGACTATGGTCAGATCTGCGTAAAGCTCGTACAGCTCATCGTTAAATCTCCTTCGATACTCGCCGTCGGCATCACGGGAAGGACCATAAATCTTCCGGAGAACTTTTCTCTCAAATACTCCAAGGGCCATCTCATCTTCTCTTGACATTGTCCATGAATCTGAGCCATACATCAGGACAGGTATGATGAGAGACTTATAGAGCGCGATCTTTGTTCTTCGAGAGAGGACTTTACTTCTCAATTGCCTACTCAGTCCAAAGTAGCACTTGTTCGCAAGAGTGATTCTCCGTTGGATTTCTAGACTGATATTATTTTCGGTGTTAATGCTGGTTCCCAAATAGACGAAGTCCCTCACAGTTTCAAATTTGTAACTATCAACAGTGACGTGGCTGCCAAGGCGCAGGTGCGCCGATTCTTTCTTTGATGACAGCAAATACTTCGTCTTGTCCTCGTTGACCGCAAGACCCACTTTTTTCGCTTCTTTATCCAGTCCAGAGAAGGCAGCGCTTACGGCGCGGTTGTTAAGGCCAATGATATCAATATCATCGGCATACGCCAGCAATTGCACGCTCTTGTAAAAGATTGTACCATTGCGGTTTAGCTCTGCTGCTCGAATTATCTTCTCCAGCATCAGGTTGAAGAAATCGCACGAAAGGGAGTCGCCCTGTCTGAAGCCTCGTTTGGTTTCAAATGGCTCAGAGAGGTCCTTCCCGACTCTGACGGAGCTGTTAGTATTGCTCAACGTCATTTGGCAAAGCCGTATAAGCTTTGCAGGAAAGTCAAATTCAGACATGGCGGCATACAGGCAACTCCTTTTTGCGCTGTCAAAAGCGGCTTTGAAATCGACAAAGAGATGGTGTGTGTCGATTCTTTTATCATGGGTCTTCTCCAGGATTTGGCGTATCGTGAAAATCTGGTCGATGGTAGACTTACCAGGTCTAAAGCCACACTGATAAGGTCCAATCAGCTTGTCTACGATGGGCTTCAGTCTTTCACACAATACGCTAGAAAGAACCTTATACGCGATATTAAGAAGGCTGATTCCGCGGTAGTTGGTGCGGTTAGCGGGATCGCCTTTCTTGTGGATTGGGCAGAGCACACTTAAATTCCAATCTGGAGGCATGCACTCGTCTGACCATATTCTGCATAAGAGCTGATGCATGCTTTTTACCAGCTCTTCGCCTCCGTGTTTGAACAGCTCGGCGGGTAGTCCGTCTTTTCCAGGCGCTTTGTTGTTTTTCAGCCGGGATATAGCTATCCTCACTTCATCATAGTCAGGTGGTGGGACGACTTTTCCATCGTCAGGGATTGGGGTATCGGGTTCGACGTCTCCCTCGCAATTTAGCAGTGAGGAGAAGTGCTCCCTCCATAATTTAAGTACACTCTGTACGTCGGTTACCAGGTCGCCATTATTGTCCTTACAGGAACTTGCCCCGGTCTTAAAACCTTCCGTCATCCGCCGGATCTTTTCATAGAATTTTCGGGCATCATTCCTGTCAGCCAGCATCTCAAGCTCCTCACACTCACGCCTTTCGGCCTCACGTTTCTTTTTTCTGAAAAGGCGTCTCTCTTCCTTCTTTGCCTCACGATAGCGTTGCCATACACTGCGGGTTGCGCCCGTTCGCAACGTCTCCCTGTAGGCAGCGTCCTTTTTGTCCGAGGCAGTGCTGCATTCCTCATCGTACCAGTTGTTTTTGCGGGCTCGCTGGAACCCTATAGTGGCCTCAGCGGCGGTACGTAATGAGTGAGAGATATGCTTCCATTGCTCGGTTGCATCGTTAGGTCGAGGATTGCTCTCCGATAGCAGGTGTGAGAGTCGAGTGGAGAAATTGTCAGCTGTCTGTGTCGTGCGCAGCTTCTCGACGTCAAACTTTCCTTCCGTTACTGTGCGCACTTTCTTTGCTACACAGAGGCGTGTGCGTATCTTGGCTGCAACAAGATAATGGTCCGAGTCGATATTGGGACCACGAAGGGTACGCACGTCCAGAACGGTGGAGCTATGTCTGCCGTCGATCATGACATGATCAATCTGGTTTCTTGTTCTTTGATCAGGAGACAGCCATGTGGCTTGGTGTATTCGTTTATGCTGGAACCTGGTACTACTGATGACCATATTGCGAGCAGCAGCGAAATCAATCAACCTAGTGCCGTTGGGGGATGTTATATCATGGAGACTAAATTTTCCAACTGTTGGACCAAAGACTCCTTCCTTGCCCACCTTCGCATTAAAGTCGCCGAGCACGATTTTGATATCATGTTGGGGGCAGCGATCATAAGTCTGTTCAAGTTTATCGTAGAAGGAGTCCTTCTCTGCGTCGTCCGTCTCCTCAGTCGGCGCATAGGCGCAGATAAATGTTATGTTGAAAAATTTCGCTTTGATGCGGATCGCAGCGAGACGCTCGTCCACGGGGGTGAACGCTAGTACTTGGCGGCGAAGTCTCTTTCCCACCACGAATCCTACACCACGCGCTTTGCCGCGTGTCTGGCCACTGTAGTATACGTCACAAGGTCCGATGGTCGTCTTTCCTTGTCCCGTCCATCGCATTTCCTGCAGGGCGGTGATGTCAGCCTTTGCGTTAACGAGGACATCAACCAGTCGGGCAGCGGTACCGTCCCTTGAAAGGGTCCGGACATTCCCGGTACATGCCCTAATATCCAAATCATTATGCCTTATTCGTTTTGCCGGGTCGTCAACATTAAAGGGGGTTCTCATCCGAGGCTTTAATTTATTTTTCATTGGACTAAATTTTTTTACGTGGCGGGTCCCAAACCCAGCGCACAACCCGTTTCGGGGTTTTTGTAAAATATTTACACATTTATATAGCGAGCCGCTTGCTTCAAGACAGACGCCCGCTTGCAGCCGCACCTCATGGTGAACAGACGCTGCGCAAAAACCTCGGTGAGCCCTTAAACCAAGTATGTCAGAGTGGCCCCACCGGGGCTCCCTCTCTTTCTGCCGCGAGCCTAGGTAGCTCCCGTTGCCCAGAGTGCACGAACGAGGACGCAAGAGTCGGGATTGAGCAAGGTCACTTAGCAACCACTCTCCATTACACTCCAGGGTCAATTGGGGGATCATTTTTGAAACATTTAAGGGTATTTTTGGGATAATTTTAGGATTATTTTGGAATTGTTTTAGGGTCATTTTGGGTAAGCAAAGTTAGCGGAAAATTGATAACACTGAGCAAGCTTGATCACCCAAGTACTATAACTAAAATTATGGAGCTTTTAATTTTTTCGAAAATATCACTGTCTGGTCCCTCACGTAACTTTTTATACATATGTACATAAGTGGTTCTTCCGGCTAGACAGGACGAATTACTGTTACAACAACAACAACAACAACAACAAAAACAACAACTACAACAACACCAGCAGAGTGATGTTCTATCAATGCTTTCAATTTCTACTTTGCAAGGCTTTCTCCTCCGAAGCTTTCGCTATAGCCATGGTCCCTAATTATTTTCTAAGCAGACGATTACATGATAATGGCAACTACCTTGGTCATAACTACTAATCACAATTCGCCAGCTGACAGCACCTGGGGTAAAGACAAGGAAACTTTGATGGCAACATATACTAAGAGAGTCGGTGATCCGGTCCTACCTACGTTAGCGCTATGATAAGATCCGGTATCTATAACAATCCTTAATAATATTGAAGGAGATTTGGTAAGCTCCTGTCCGGTTAAAATCGCCTTCCTGAGCGAGACAATAACTGGTTAGCAGGTTAAATTCCTACTTATTCAGCCTGAAACCGGATTTGCCGAAAGTGTACCCGGCATGCGGCTCATCTTCTCGCGATTCCAACAAGCTATTTACACTCTGGACAACCCTGTTGTTGTTGTTGTTGAAACGGCCTGTTTCCTTGGACTCCAGTTAAATAACGGCCCTTAAATAAGAGCGCTCGGCGTAGCGTTTTTTTGGCCTCATACAAATTGCATGGGTATGAGGATTTTTGACAGCTATTTGACGCTGAGCGCGTTAATTTAAGGCAGGCTGTAAGATTGATGCCAACTTTGGTTAAAAACTGCTTACAATTGAGAGCAGGGCTATGCGATACCTTCGAAGCCTGCTTTAGCCGCTCTAGAACATGACAACGGACCAATGACCTTGAACTTGATTATTATTTCATATTAATATAACTATCAGAAAGTGCTTCAAATTACTTGTTTCTAATCATGAGTAAGTATGTGAATTCGCTTATGTTTACAACAAAACAAATTAACTGGTTCAATTTTCAAACAACACCTCTCCCCTGCTACCTTTCAGTAAACAAACAGTTGACTGACTCATTGATCTAGCTTTCACATTGTTAAAAATGAACCAAAGCATTCTCGTTTGCTGGCCACTTTATCATTGGCAATGTGCTGAATATCGATACATTCATAAATGAGCGTATATATGTACAACAATATAAACAAGACGTGGACATGTGAGACAACCGTGCTAGAGGGGCGCATAGGTTGTTTCATAAATATTTCATATTTGTTCTTTTTTTTCAATTGGCTTTAACACGCCAATTTTGGTTCTTTCGGTTAGCCACGGCGCAACCGCTTACCAACTCTGACCACAGGGCCATTTAACTAAATTATCGATTTCTTCCTTTACTTTGCTATTGCGCCATTCATCAATTATTAACAAACACGATAAATATATCTACTCCATATATTTTGCGCCACAACTTCTGGCCTTTGCTTTATTGTTGTTCTTTTCTTTGGCTTTTGCTATTTTTAGCTTGTCGTTGATTTAATTTTAACTAATAAATATTGTACGAGTGTTTATCTGTCGTTATGGTTAACAAATTTCGCTAGATTCTTTGGTGCGGGAGGTGGCCCGGCGCAAATTAAATAAATTAGCTTTTGCCAGCGTCACTGCTGACGTACATTGGCCGCGTTTCTACACAAACACACGTCTATTGAAATCCACATAAATCTATTGAAATATTGCGTTTTCCTTTGGTTTTGTTATAAAGTAGATATAGATAAATGATCCAATAACTTCTTATTTAGTTTAAAAAACTCTCATTTAACTTATTTTAATAACTTGCTAATAATTTTGTAACAAAACACTTGCACTTACATTCACTTTTTTTCTTCTACTGAAAAATTTGCTAATTGTGGCATTGCCAACATAAACAATAGGGCTGTCAGATTTATTGTGGTTGCCACAGTATGCAAAATCACGAAAATACCCTGCAAGGAGTCAGGTATCGATACTGCTAACCATAATCGGATAATTTCCTGGAAAATTACCAGGTAGCGTTTCCCATAAAGCTTGATAGGCATCTTTTCTATCCATGTTGAACGTGCTAATTACCCAGGCAGCACAGCTACGTACGTTTTAGCAATCTTATATTTTTCTTCGGTTTCCCTATCCGAAAACGCTTCGGAAACTATACTGCTGAGCTGACTTACTGTCAGTTCGTTTTTTCAAAACTCTTCGTGTACGAAAACGGTCCGGGAACTATATTGCTAAAAACTGCGATGTATTTCGATGCATACTGCTACCCAGCAGCGGATAAAATTTTTGGAACTACTAGGTCGCACTTACCAAACAAGAGGATAAAAAAGTGGGTAATTTTGTTCAGCGAGAGTCGATTTCTATTAGGGCTCTTGATAATCGACAAATCGATTAGTCGAATAATCGATTTCGACTAGTCGTTTCCAAAAATATTCGATTATCACTAATCGACTAGTCGAATAGTTGCTTTTAACTAGTCGATTACTGGTCTGAAGACCCGGGTAATAAGGCGGGAAATTTCTACTGTAATTCGCATGCATGTCTAAGTGGTATCTGCCATTTTCGCCAATTTATTTGCTTCATTTCTTTGAAATTAAAAAAAAAATGTAACAGGAGCACAGAATATTTTTGTAGGTAGATATACAAAAATGAAATTTTGAAAAATGTATGTATGTTTGTAGCAATATTTGTATGTATGTAGATAAAAAAAGTTTGAAAAATTTTTTTCTTACTGCAAAACGTTCTATGTCAATATTATTCTTTCAGGTTTAAATGCGCAATGTACGCATCTTTCTCTTATTCTGCGTCGCCGTTTGCAAAAAGATAGTTGAAAGATTGATTCGTTGGGCAAAAAAAAAGTAAAAGTATATTCAAATACACCTAATTTTCCAAAGAACTCAAAAATTACAAACATTACATAGAGCGTTTTGGATGTATTACCAAAAATATACGGGAACATTAGGGTGCCAAAAAAAGTTCCACACTTTCTATCGGAATGATTAAGCTTGAGAATTTATTTTTTTTTGTAGCAAAATTGCTTCTGCACGCCAATGAAAGATTTCCTATGAAAATAAAAAAAAAAATTTGACATGTGAGAAATTATAAGCACCTGCAACTCTGGTGTCTTAGTTTCTGTTTGAAAACTTTAGATTTGTAACAAACTTTTCAAAATGTTATTTGTTTCATGCGCTGCTAAGCGCTCTCCAATGATGCTGTTATGTCAGGCCGAGTTAAAATACAGGAGATGATTGAAACACGAGATTTTAATCCAATTTAAGATTGTATAATTTTCCCTTTAAAAGCTGATGTAGTTTTTTAATGTAAAAGTCACTGGAAATTATTTGGAACGCATAATAATAAAAAACATGCTCGAAAAATTTCTGGAAATAGCGCTTTTCGAAATTGGTGATTCAATAAATATTTTATAAATTTTAAGGAAACATTTAAGCACACGCTAATAGTTGTTTTTAATATTTGACAAGTATCAGGAGCACAGAATTTCAGTGTAAGCAATTATACAAAAAAAAAAAATTCAATAAACTGGTATGTATAGAAGGGGGTTGGTAGGGCAACTGCTCCCACTTTTAAATTGCATTTCGAAAATATCTTTGTGTATAAGAAAAGAACTGAAAGTTAGTAGATTGCGTGTTTTTGAAATTATTAACATCAATATTAGCACACGCTAATAAATTATTATTTTTTTTTTAATTTTTGACAAATATCAGGAGCACATAATTTCAATGAAAACAATTACATATAAAACATTGAAACAAAAAATACAGTTTTAGACAAGAAATAAAGATCACGTAGAATCTTTATTTATTTTGTAAGTTATTTTTGAAACAATATTTGTGTATTCCAGCCACAATCAATGAAGGGAAAGTAATGTAACTATGTATTCTAATTATTATTCATAAAACGTTTATTTTGATATAAGAATGTCAACATATGCACATTCTGAGGAAGCAAGCAGTTTCTCAATGCAGTAACGATATTTCCCGCACTAGAAAATGTTCGTTCAGATTCTGCTGAAGTAGCAGGAATACACAAATATTGTTTGGCAATCTCAAAAAGCTTAGGGTAAATCCCAGAATGATTTGTCCACCATACAAGGGGATTTATATTATGGCCAATCTGAGGTTCTGCTGCATAAAAGTCCAACTGCGTTCGGGAATCACTTTGACTGCTTTCACAGTGAAATAAAAAGTCCAATTGCGTGTTTTGAGAAGGCCTCGGTTCACAAACATCCAAAATGTTATTATTCTCAAGCAAAGAGGCTATAAATGAAATCACCTTAGCCTTTGTTCCCTCTACTTCGTAAGCTAAATTTTTGTGTCTGGGATCCAGGAACGATGCAACTACCGGTGCTGAAATGTCTGTAATATCAATTTCGAATCTCTCTTTTAATGATAATCTTGCTGTGTTTTTAAAAACTTCCTCATTGCTTTGCTCAAAAGACGACGACGCCATATGGTTATTTATCAAAGCATGAACCAGAGGACGAATCATAGATATAGAGATGTCTTTCTCAGTGCATAACACATTCGTTGCTACATCGAATGGTTTCAGCATCTCAACCATTTTTTCCATGGTTGTCCATTCGGTTTCCGCCATGTCTAGTTTTATTGCATCGGCAAGTTTTGTTACACTTCGGTCTTGGAGGACTAAAGTGATAGCATTTTTGTTGCGAATTAAACTTTCACACATCTTATACTTCGAGTTCCACCGCGTTTCGATACATTGAACTAGTCTGTTCTCCTTCACACCCAATTGCGTCTGACGATTTGATAATGCGGATTTAGCTATTGTTGATCGGTGGAAATAGCTTACCACATTTCGTCCTTTATTGCAAACTTCTCCATATTGTGGAACTGACGTCAATGCATCTTTAATCACAAGCTGAAGAAGATGTGCGCTACATTTTATGCTACTAGGAACAACGATTAGTTGCGCTGCTGCTGCGTTCATCACGTTTGCGCTGTCATGTGTCATAGCTCGCGTTTTCTCAATTATACCCCAGTCAGCAAGAACTACTTCGAGAGATGAACTAATATTCTCCGCCGTTGGTCTACCTTTAAATATATAAATCCAAACGTAGGAATATAGAAAGTTGTTAATGGGGGAAAGATAAAAAAATAACTGGTGGTCATAGTATTTGTGACGTTAAAAAAATGAAGAACCACCAAATCTACAAAATCAAAATTCAAATCACAAAATCCACCTTTTCTGTGTATTTTTTTTTGTGGATTTTTTAGTTGTGGGCATTGTGGGATGTGGATATTTTTTTTGTGGACTCAGTGCCACTCCCTAAAAAAATAAATAAATTCAAATAAATAAAAAAGGAACTATATTTATAAACCGTGCAGATAGAAAAATTTAGAAAAAGAAAAGAAAGAAATTTTTGTGGTTGAATTTTAACTACTGGGCGAACTTTAAATATTAACTATTATAAATATTATTTTACCTGGTAGCTCTTCGTTACAAAGTGTTACGTGACATAAGCTATTCTCGCTGTTGATATATTGAGCTTCGACCGATATGTATGAGTCTTGGGATCGAGAAATCCACTCATCAACAGTGATCGCCACGCTCGACGCATCCAAAAGCTCTTTTTGAACCCGCTCCTTAACATCGTTGTAAATCAATTGCAGACGAGAATTTATACTTTGCTCACATTGGTTCGTATTTCATGATATACGCCTGAGAGACGTATCGTTATGAATTAAGGGGTAAAAAATAACGTTATGAAAGCCGTCGTTTAACGAAAGCGCGAAATTTTGCCGAAGAACATGATGCTCTGTCATAAAAAGTAGCACTGCTACAACCAACGCGGCTCGAACACACCCCATATTTTTTTTGCGGGACGCTACTGGAATAATTTTTAAAAATTTTTGACAAGCGGCCATGTTTTTCTTCAAACGTACAATACAGACTTACTCACATAAAAAAATTCTTACACCAAACCCTGTAGGGAATTCATATAACTCCAAGTCAACTACTAGTTCTTTATTTTTCAGTGTTCATAGCACTTTTATTAGAGCGTCTCGGGCTTACAGGCAAAAAAAAAAAGACGGCCGTACCTCCCCTCATACAAAGTGTTTTTGAAAAACATTAAAAAAAAAAAATTTTTTTTTGGCAAGCCTATATGTCGCCTAATTACATTTTTCTTCAAATCTTGGGCATTTGTGGTGGGATTTTAAAGTTTGACACATAAATTTTTTCGTCTCAAAGAGGAGGTTTTTTCTCAAGAAAGTTCATTGAGCTCAAGCGTTTCGTTGTGGTACCACACTCGACTGAGATGGAAACAACAGGTGAAGGAGGACTTGAACTCCCTTGGGCGTCAGTTATCGCTAAAAAGGAATGTTTGGCGTGCTCTGATACGAAACGGCAAAAAAACCGCTTAGGCGGGTTGTCGTCATTATGATCAAAGCCAAGATTGGAATTTCAGATAAAAAAAGTATCTTTTTTAAGTCAGCTTTTGATTTCATTGAAAATTTGTATGATGTCAGCATTGATCTGGCAACCGGTTTCGACCTTAACTGAGGCCTGGACAGCTACGTATGAATACATGATAAAACCAAACCAAAAACGTAAATAAATTATTATTAATATCTCATAACTAAATTTGATTAGTTAACTAAAACAAGTACTTATATGTATAGAAATCTGAAGATATTTGGTATTTGAGAAAAGGTTTCGAAAAAGCAATTGATCTTTTTTATTAATTTATACCAATGGTACAATGAACAGCTAGGATGAAAATAAATAATAATAGTTGACTTGGAGTTATATGAATTTCCTACAGGGTTTGGAGACAGAATTTCTTTATGTAAGTATGTAATTCTGTCACAAATATTGTACGATTGAAAAAAACATGGCCGCTTGTCAAAAATTATTTCAGTAGCGTCCCGTATAAAAAAATATGGGGTGCGTTGAATAAAATGTTGACAATCTGTTGCTCATCACAAGCTCATCATTCGCTACATGAAAAGGAAGTATGCAATTAGTGTTGCATATTGGGGTCTATCAGCTATTCCGACGGAGCTCCCGGCGGGAGAAAATTGAACAGATCTTGAGGGAATTCCAACGGGCGGGGTGCAATAGCGCCTTGTGAAATAAGCCCTTTAAGGCCTTATTACACTATTGAAAGTGAAATAAGGCCTTTATTTCAAAAAAGGCTTTATTACATTTCGAAAGAGAAATAAAGCCTTCATAAAAATTTACCCAATTGTGCAATAAAGCCTTATTTTTTTTTTTACTAAACATAAGTGACAACCAACTACTGATATGATTGGGGTTATCACGAAGATTTGATTTTGGGCTGCGCGTCCGCCCCCGCTCCCATCCGCGTCCGCCGGTTCGTGCGTCCGCGCACATCCGCGCCGCCGCCCGTGTCCGCGCCCGCGGCCATCCACCGGACCATTTTCACGATTTCAAGTAAATAATTGAAGAATACACGTGCATAATTTTTTATATTTATGATTTATTGTGATCAAAATTGTACTATTTTACATTAAATAGAACACACTTTTCTTAAAAACTAAACAACACATAATTATTTCTTCCTTGTTATTGTAATACAATAACATCGTCATCTTTATTCCCTAAGTAGTTTTAATTTTTGTTGTTTTTTTTTTTTCGTTTTTTATACTCTTGTTCAACTGTTAAATTTTTTGTTTTTGTTGTTGTTGATAACAGCATTTCGTTTACAAAACTGTGTTATAATGTCGTGTTCAGTCGTTTGTTAAACCACGTAATTTGTTCAATTAATTCTTCAAAATTGTGAAAATGGAAAGTGATGATATACTTATTTATAATATAATTCCGGGTTTGAGGAAAACCAGCAAATACATATTCCAACAGAGAGGCAAATTTATAAATTTAAATATTCTCAAAATAATACAAAATATTATAATTGTTATCAAAATGGATGTCCCGTCAATATTGCCGTAGATTTGAACAATGCAATACATTGCCGTAAAACAAATAAAAACGTTGTTGAATTATTAATATTCTATTAATTTTTGTTAATATGAAATTCTTTTTCTGAATTATTTATGTTCTATTAACTTTGCTTCACGTGAAATTTGTGTGTAACTACCCTGCTAACCAAACCCAAGGAAAATCCTGGATAATTCCTAAGTCGCGCTATCCTAAATCGAGGATAGATGAATGGATAGTTTTGTATGGGCCGCGTGCAGATTGGACCCACTTTTTATCGATTATTTCGTGTACGTGTGATATCGCTGCTCACTCGCACTCATTTAGAAACGCCATAAGAAAATAATATAGCTGCACTCCTCTAACTAGAAAATTTCCCAAAAAAACTGACATACCGGCAATGGTGCATACTTTTAGGCGCTGCTAGGGCTGCCGCCCTATCCACCTGCATACAAATTTTCAAAATACCCAAAATATTTCCAATAAATTTCCAAAATATTTTCTCTTCAATTTTTTAATTCAAAATGCATTTAACACAAATATAACAAATATAAACTTATGACATTTATTAACTATAGCCTAGAGGTATAAACTATAAAAAGTGAAAAAGTAAAAAATAAGAGAAATGAAACAGAATAAAACGAAAGGAAATGAAATAAAGTAAAATGATATGAAATGAAGTGAAATGAAGCGCAATTAAATTAAATGAAATTAACTGAAAATGAAATAAAGTAAAAGGAAGTGAAATGAAATGAAAAAGAATGAAATGAAACAAAATGAACTCAAACAAAATTAAAGAAAATGAAGAGACGTGGAATGAATTAGGAACAAAATGAATAGAAAGAAAACAGAATGGCATGAAATAAAACAAAACAAAATGAAATGAAGCAAAACAAATTGAAAAGAAACAAATAGAATGAAATGGATTGAAATAAACTTCATCTAAATAGATTGAAATAAAATAAAATGAAACAGAAGGATTGAAATGATATAAAATTTAATGAAAAGAAATGAAATGAAATAAATTTAAACAAAATGAGGTAAAATCAAATAAAGTGAAATGGAACAAAGTGTATTGAAGTAAAATAGAATGAAATAAATGAAATATAATGAAACAAACAAAATGAAATGAAACAGAATAAACTGAAATGAAACAAAATAACTGAAATGAAACAAAATTATGTGAAAAATAATGAAGTGAAATGAAATAAATAAAATGAAATGAAATAAAACGGAATGAAATGTAGTAAAATCTAATGAAACGAAATAAAGGGAAATTGGATGAAATAAAGTATAATGAAATAAATTAAGATGAAATGAAATTATGTTAAATAAAACCAAATGAAATAAAATTAAAAAGTACCGCATTTGGGAACATCAATTGAAAAATTCGGCAACCCTGCCCAGCTGCGACTGCTAACCGCCCCAAAATCTTCAATGTTGAAATTTGGTCGTATTCAACTGCCACCTTTACTGCACACTCCTAAAACAAAACGCGTTATTATTAATATTATATATATTATTAATAAAATTATTTTACTTACCTTTTCCTTCAATTAAATAAAAATATTTAAACAAAAATTTCAAATGTTTTTTTTCACTTGACAGAAAATTTAATTTATGAAAACAGCTGTTTAATTTCCCTTTGTACTATTTTTGTTTCAGTAAATCAAAATCATACTGTTTCAATCACACTCATAGAAGTTTCAAAATATGCGTTGGTGTTAGTGTTCTTATCGAAAAAATAGAGATGGTGTTGCAATTCGATTAAAAAAAATCGATTGCTGGGTAGCCGTGGTTGGCAGGGTATTCAATAAAATACAAAAAGAATTAGAATATTATTGTTTCATTATAAAAAATTAAAGAGCAATAAGGCCTTTAAGGCTTTATTTCTCTTTCGAAGTGTAATAAAGCCTTTTTTGAAATAAAGGCCTTATTTCACTTTCAATAGTGTAATAAGGCCTTAAAGGCTTTATTTCACAAGGCGCTATTGCACCCTGCCATTCCAACGATTTTAAGGAAATTTGACGGTATGTTTCGATAAATTCGATGTTATCTTTATCGACTCTATTACCTTCATTCCTGCCGGGAGCTCCGCCGGAGTAGCTGATATTATCACTTAAGTATCAGCATCAGAGCATCCATAAAGTAACTTGACTGCAATACTGCAGTAATATTGATAATAATATTAACGTTAATAACTTCAAAAACACGCATCTACTAGCTTTCAGTTCTTTTCTTATACACAAAGATATTTTCAAAATGCAATTTAACAGTGGGAGCAGTTGCCCTACCAACCCCCTTCTATACATACCAGTTTATTGAATTTTTTTTTTTTTTATAATTGCTTACTGAAATTCTGTGCTCCTGATACTTGTCAAATATTAAAAACAACTATTAGCGTGTGCTTAAATGTTTCCTTAAAATTTATAAAATATTTATTGAATCATCAATTTCGAAAAGCGCTAATTCCAGAAATTTTACGAGCATGTTTTTTAATTGTTATGCGTTCCAAATAATTTCCAGTGATTTTTATATTAAAAAACCACATCAGCTTTTAAAGGGGAAATTATACAATCCTGAATTGGATTAAAAGCTCGTGTTTCAATCATCTCCTGTATTTTAACTCGGCCTGACATAACAGCATCATTGGAGAGCGCTTAGCAGCGCATGAAACAAATAACATTTTGAAAAGTTTGTTACAAATCTAAAGTTTTCAAACATAAACTAAGACACCAGAGTTGCAGGTGCTTATAATTTCTCACATGTCAAATTTGTTTTTTATTTTCATAGGAAATCTTTCATTGGCGTGCAGAAGCAATTTTGCTACAAAAAAAAATAAATTCTCAAGCTTAATCATTCCGATAGAAAGTGTGGAACTTTTTTTGGCACCCTAATGTTCCCGTATATTTTTGGTAATACATCCAAAACGCTCTATGTAATGTTTGTAATTTTTGAGTTCTTTGGAAAATTAGGTGTATTTGAATATACTTTTACTTTTTTTTTGCCCAACGAATCAATCTTTCAACTATTTTTTTGCAAACGGCGACGCAGAATAAGAGAAAGATGCGTACATTGCGCATTTAAACCTGAAAGAATAATATTGACATAGAACGTTTTGCAGTAAGAAAAAAATTTTTCAAACTTTTTTTATCTACATACATACAAATATTGCTACAAACATACATACATTTTTCAAAATTTCATTTTTGTATATCTACCTACAAAAATATTCTGTGCTCCTGTTACATTTTTTTTTTAATTTCAAAGAAATGAAGCAAATAAATTGGCGAAAATGGCAGATACCACTTAGACATGCATGCGAATTACAGTAGAAATTTCCCGCCTTATTACCCGGGTAAAACCCGGGTAAAAACTGGGAACCGGATTTAATCGTTAGTATTCGATTAGTGACAGCTAGTCGATTAGCTGAAATCGAATATCTGCTATTCGATTTTCAAACAGCACAAAAGTTGGTAATCGACTACTCGACTAATCGACTAGTCGAGTAATCGATTAGAATCAAGAGCCCTAATTTCTATCCATGTTGAAGTTGCTAATTACCCAGCAAGCAGAGCAACGTACGTTTGGTATTTGTTTCCTTTAGCACTCAACTACTAAAAAATTAGCTAACATTATAAATTAAATTATCTTAAAGTACATTTACACCGCACCAAATTTGGTAAATTTGGCGAAGAATTGCAAATTTGGCGCTTTTTTCCATACAAATCTCATTTCACAAATTTGGAATTCCATCACATTTGACCTCATTTGCCGAACAATACAATCCACAGATCCTGAAAATAGCAACCCTGTGGCTGTTCCACATGTGATAACTTTTGCACTGTGCACAGCTGCAAATAACAATTTCAACTACTTTTTTTCTAAAAAAATGGGCGAATTCTACAAGGAAAACAGGTGTTTAAATCATCACGGTAATGCATTTTCTTTCGGTGGATTTTTGTACTGGTAAAAGATTCGTACAGGGAAGGTGCAGCCAAATGCAAATTTGTCAGTGTAAACGGTGTCGAACTGCCTCATTTGAATTCGCCAAATTTGGATCGGTGTAAATGTACTATTACTAGGTTTTGTTGTGTCATGGGAGATTTCTGCAGACCATTTGGGTAGGTTTTCAGTTGATTGGTTAAAAAAATTTCAGACTGGCAGCCCTGACTATGTAGCGCTTGTTTGCACTTCACCCACCCTTCCTGCACTACATTATCGACACAAAAGCGGAAATTACTGTTAACAGAACGAAAGACGTTCAAATCAGGGATGGGCAAAATTTTATTTTTGAGTGACGAGTGACGAAAAAAAAATGAAGAAATGTTGAGTGATGATAACGCCTTATTTTTATTTATGGAATTCTTGAATAACGATAAAACTTAATTTTTAATCAGTTATTTACAAATGAAAAATTTGTCCATCGAGACCCCGGCAAATTGTACCCATATGCGCAATACATTCGGCGTAACCTCGGGACCATTTTCTGGATCGTTTCGGGACCATTTTCGTCATAATTTCCGTGTCATATCATACGATGTCATATCATATGATAACAGATCATATCATGTCATATCATATGACGTCCTATGATATGACATCATATGATATGACACCGAAATGATCCCGAGGTTACGCCGAATGTATTGCGCATATGGGTATAATTTTATTTTTATTTTTTATTTGAATAATTTTTTACTCAAAATGACCCAACCCTGGTTCAAATGTAAATGTGGTTTATTTAAATAATTTTATCAATCTAATTTAAAATGTTTGCTGTAAATACTTGCACCAACTCTTGCCTTGTCGCCATTTTTATTTGTATTTAGGGTTGTAGAATATATTCTTCCACACTCATCAATTGTTCATAAATAATGGTTTCCGGTCCGCAAGCATTCTTCAAGTCAGCTACACAAGCACGTACCGAAAAGAGATATCTTTGAGTCTTATCGAGACCACTAAACCTGTAGGAGTGTATGTGACCCTGAACTTCTATACCCTCATATATTTCCATTGGTTGACAATTGTTTTGCAGCTGATACTGCAGTGAGGCATCAGTTACTGGACATAATGGACGCGGTTTAACAATTGGAAAATTATCGGGTCCTGTATCTTGTGCTTTGAGTGCAATTTCTTCTTGTTCCTCAAAAAATTTTTGTAATTTACGCATAATTGCCTGCATCCTTTCATCACCATCCAAACTGTGAGCATCATCCTCGTTTTGGTTTTTTCCATTTTTAACTTTGGCTTCGGTGTTGTCGATCGGTTTATCTGTTTTGCCTTCGTTATCAGTTATTTGGCGCATTTTGCGTGAATGTAGTAGTCCAACGCAGTCTGAATTTCGATTACAATACTTACTTACATCGCGTGTAATGCGCCTTTTATCGTCAGCTTTGCTGAAATCGAAATAGTCGATTTAATAAATGTGAGTGCATAAGGCGTTTTTTTTTGGGCCAAGAAATCCATTTCTGCCATACTTTGGATACTTACGCATATATCAAGTTGGGCAAAGTTTCTTCATAAATTAATTCTTCGCGATTATAGTAATTTTCTTCTTCGGGCAGAGGTCCACTTAATTCCGGATCTATTTCTTCGCAATCACATTCCATTGGGGTTTTCACAATGTCAATTGAAGTAAGATCTGAAAAACCAAATTTGAAATATTTATACGAGAAATAGGCATTATGATTTTGAAATTCCATCGATTATAGAATAAAATGACTATCGTTTCCGTAAAATAGCGTCATCAAGTAAAGCGTTGAGTTTATAAAGAGCGCTCTACTTTAATCGACACTCGGACTTACTATGTTCTTTAGGATCCACTGCTTCATATCTTATTAAATACTTTTCAATAACACCATTCGGTCTTCGTGGCGGCCACCAGTTCAGCATCTTAAATTGAAATAAATTTGATAATGAATAAAATATATCAACTTCTCCATCGCATGTATTTACCAATGTATTCTCGTCGATCGGTTTACAATGCACTTTCCTCACTGGACCCGGCTTGCTGGGTAGCGTACGAAAATATCCAATTTTTGAATAGGCATCTGTTTGTATGTGATAATCGGGAATGGTGAGGGTTTTCACAAAGTAAGCGTATTGAGTGTAGGGCTTAAGCTTCGGTATGATGAAACGAATATTTTCTGTGGGGTTTACCTCCATGCGCCAACTAGAACAAGACGAATTAACCATGAGTTATATGTATATAGGGAGATTCATCAAACGTTATAAACACCTTATAAAGTGTGTAAACGTATAATTTAATTAAAGGCAGAATTACTCTTCCTTTTCGTTAACGCCATACTAATAACGCTAATCGGCTGTTCCAACCACTCATTGGAAATCAATGTAAACGAGTTAGCCTTATGTTATGGCAAGTATGATCGATTACATTGATTTCCATAAGTTTGGTTGGAACAGCTCGTTAGCGTTATGGAAGATTAATTTTAGCTTTGTTTTTTCCTGCTAATTATGAATAATTATTCCTAAAAAAGTGTTTTTTGAAAAAATTAGCAGCGAATTCAGCAGCTCTTTGACATTTAATTGAGAGAGAGAGCGCCAATTCGCTGCAAGTTATTGCTGGAGATTTTTCGTCCAGCAGAAACCAGCAAGCAGGAACAGCTGATCGGTGACATAGCAAAACAACAACAAAAAATGTAGGTAAATTCAAATTGTTAGCCAATCAGAAACGTAACAGCTGTTATGTCTGCAAGTTTCTGCTGAACCCTGTTCGACGAAAAATTAGCAGAAATGAGATTTTGACAGCTTTTTACAAGACTCTCTTCTGCTGACAGTTCTTTGCTGGAGATTTCAAGAAACAAAGCTTTTATCTTAAGAGTGTAAATGAACTGTCAAAATTTGTGTCGAACAAAGTTTACACAAATTTGGTAAACTTCCACGATGATTTTGGTGCGTCTAAAAGATTTGGTAAATTTATCCAATTCAATGACGCTATTCGAAATATAGTTTTTTTTTATGCATTCAATGCCCACTAAACAAAAATAAAAGAATATGCTTACTTTTTAATGGGAATTTCGAAATAAAAAGTTTTTGTTGACATCAAGTACACATAAATTTATCTAGGACGTTCATTTGACTGAGCTGTTAAATTTATACATTTAAGCATTTCGTAAACTTATACGGTTACATGAATCCCCCTAATGAAAAATATCTTTAAAAAATATGCTTTTAGGCCCTGAAAAATTTATGAAATTAAAATTTCGGCCAGTTATTTTCAAACGTATGGCAGCTTATTTATGTATTGTCATATATGAAACAGCTGATCGAATTTCCCCAGCAATTCCGCAATGTTTTAAGATTTTTCATATTTTACAAGATAAGTTATTTGCATGCAATGGTAAGTGACTAAATTATATTTGTATTCAATGAGTAATGATTTCTTTCAGATGCCGAAGCAAAGTCCAATATGGGGCCACATTAAAGAAAGTGGCGATGCAAAGAAAATGAAATGCAATTGTTTGAACTATAGCTAAAACTAATTCAATTGATGGAACGAAGTGAAAAGTACAATTGAAAGGTGTAAAGGCTGTTGACATAAAATATTTTTGGCTCTTAAGGGTGATTAACACGGCTCGATTATTCTAGTGGATTTTTGTCGTTCCACCGTGTAAAGGCTCATTTACACAGGTCGATTTTTATCGAACCCTTAAATACAAGGTGAAGATCGATCGAATTGCTGTAAATCATCCCTAAATAGCAATTCGATCGATTCACACCTTGTAAATCATCCTTTATCGATATCTCTGTAATTTTTTTTTACTAATGTTTTACGTACTGATCATGTCCGCATCCATGCCATCCGTCGTAGTGTGAAACATTCTTTATTGGCGCTTCTTTGAGGAAGTAGATATAACCAAGTATAACTTGAATATTGTGCTTGGTGTAGACGTCTATCTTAATACGAGCCGCTGTTGAATTAAAATCTTCAACTGTTGTATTTAGCTCCTTGATAAAACTGTTGCCTGAAAATCGTTAAAGTAACATTAATATGTGTTTACATACATAAATATGCCAGGCTTAGATATTATTGATTCCGTTTGAGACGACATCTTCCGATATGAACATGAAATTTTGAGTCATTTTCAAAATTCAATAGATTGGAAACTATCGTTTTAGCGTTTTCCAGAGATCGGTTCCCAACGGTATTAAATTCGGAATCGCATATAGATTTGGATCATTTCAAGTTTCATACTTACAAACCACCCGTTCACCATTTGAGTGCGGCGAAACATTAATATTAGTAAGCGGTTTTGCTTCTTTTATAGATTCTTGGAGTGCATAAATTTTATTCATACACAAACGAGGATTGAGATGAAAATAAATGCTACCATTTTGTATATCAACCTTTTGGTTTGGTGTCCATATATCACTTAGATGATAGTTATCAACAACATAAAGTGCGTACCTAAAAAGAAAACATAAAAAAACATATCAACAGAAGATTGTCTTAAACAGTGGTAAAAACAACTTACAAATCATCAATCAATTGTTTACCACGTATTGCAATTAAATTGGGTAAAAAGTGCAAGCTTTTCAATTGTGGCGAATTAACAACTTTGAGGTAACCAGTTATTTCTGTTACATTTCTAAAAGTGTGTTCCAAGTCGGTAATTTTAACTGAAATTAAAATAGTGAGTGTTGGTGATGTATCATTCCAAAAAAAAGTTAATCAAGTTATGAAGAATGTAAACCTACCCTTAATATCGGTTAGTTCTATGGTTAATGATCCATATATGGTAGTACATCCCGCTAAGCTTTCGATGTCCTCCGCTGTATGCAACATAAAATCACCAGTGCATATTAGTTTGCAGAAGGCCTCGCCAGTTCTTTGAAAACTGATTCTGTGATATTTTGGACAATTTTCTACACACAATCCACCATGAGGTACACCAAGGGATCGACGACATATGTCTGCGTTTATACATAAACGTTTTTCGTACTGGAAAATGGAAAAAAAAATTATTTTTTAACAATAAAATAAATAGTGCTGCGCAGTATCGAATACTTTTGAATTCCGAGTAATACTTCGGTATCGATACGTTTAATAACCGAACATTTTTGAAAGTACTATGTGCAAGTCAAATTTGTCTGGCGACGCTATAATTTATTGAAAGATATGGTAACTCTTTATTGTTTTCAAACAGCTGATGTAATTTAAAAAAGTAAGAAACAAAAATCATAATTTTGGAATTATTTCAACAAAAGTGGAGATTTAGCAAAAAGAACCATCTACAACATGTGTGTATTGAAAAAAATTTTTTAGTCCGACTACTGGGAGAAAGGTCACTAAAAAAACTGCCATACCGCCGATATGTACCAAAGGAAAGAGTCAACTATTTCAAGAAAATAATTATTGTACGGCCAAGAGTCATGGGTATTTGAGAACACTTCGTCCAATAATCGTTTTGATTGGGCAGAAATGTAGGAAGCATCTTAGCAACACGACTTGATCCCTGATGCCTTAAAAGAATAATTTTTCTATTCCTGATAGAAAAACTTACTTTCATGTGACATTTTCAAATAGAGAGAGAGGCAGAAAAGAGATGACAGGGAGAGTCAATAAATACTAGAAAATGATGTGCTTGCACAGAGTATTATAAAGAAAGAGACTTAGAGGAGACTAAAATCTTCCAATGTCGTGCAGGATAATGTTTGGCGGATCTGTTAGTAGTCTTAGGTAGGATTTGACGGAAAATCAGAAGAGGACGTCAGAGAGAGAGAAACACCCGATAACGAGAGGTATGAAAAGAGAGAACTAAATAGTTGAAGAGGACGGAAGGAGAGATGACACTAGACAAAAAAAGGGATAGAGCGACAGAGAAATATTATTATTATAAGGCCTTATTACACCGCGACCATTAGTACGATCTATTGTGTGACCTATCAGCTTATTGTTGTATGCGGAGGCTCTTTATAAATTTGAGCACCTCCTCAGGTTTTTTATTCCATATTACGAACGGATTGAGGGTGACCACACCTAGGTAGCAGACTCTCTTTCTTGCTAACGCAATGCATTCGCAGAGTATGTGAACCGGCGTTTCATCGTCCAGTTCGCAGAACCGACAAATTGTTGTATCTGACAGATTCAGCTTACTCAGGTGATAACGCAGACCGCAATGTCCGGTAAAATACCCAGTGAGGGTTTTTAGATCCACCCTCCTTAGATTAATGAGCCTGGCTGATGCTCTTTGTGAGGGTTCTATAAAGAGTTTGCCTCTGCCCTATGCTGCTAAGCCAATGCTACCTACACTGTTTACTTTCCCAGTTGCTTATGGTCTCCTTTACGTAGGCCTTCGTGAGTCCACAAAAGGGTTCCGGACCATAAAATGCTGTTAGAGCACCATGTTTTGCCAGGTGATCTGCTTTTTCGTTGCCGTCATGCCCTTCATGCCCTGGGACCCAACCTAACAAAACTTTGTTTTTGGCTCCCAGATCATTAAGGACTGCGACGTACTTATCGACAAGCTTCGAGGTTATAGTGTAAGACTACAAGGCACGTAGGGCGGCCTGACTGTCCGACATAATGTTGATTCGCCTAGAGGATAGTCTTCTTCGGAGGCATTCTCTGCCACATAATTCTATTGCGTGGATTTCCGCTTGAAAGATAGTGGGGTAGTTACCCATCGGTACCGATTTTTTGTAATTGGGACCATAGATACCAGCTCCCGTTTTACCATCTTCCAGCTTCGATCCATCCGTATACGAAATCTCTGAATCGGATTCAGCATAAGGATTCCCTGTGTCCCAGAGCACTCGATCTACGATCGAAACTTCAAAGTTTCGCATGATCCTGAGCGTAGGAGTTATTGCATCACTTACTTGCAATATAGGACTATTTATGAAATTCTTGACTATCTTCATATGTCCTGTCATATTTCCGATTTTTAGATCGGAAATATTTTGAAGTCTTAATGCAGCAAGTGTGGCCTCCCTCTCTATCAGAATAGGGAAAGGAGGTATTCCCACAAGGGCACTTAAAGCATCAGCAGGGCACGTTCTCATTGCACCTGTTATACTGACACAGACTAGCCGATGCAGCTTACTTAACTTAGTTGCCGCTGTTCTTTGAGCAGTCTTATTGGCTTCACAACTGTATTAAATGACCAGTACGTCATTTTGGGAGACAGCCCCCTTGACAGAGAAATAAAGTGGATCCGTAATTTTTCCAACTGCCTGATAATGTCTCCAGGATCGACTAGTCTCTATAGATATATAATGTTAAAATTTTGTATGTATGTACCTATGTAGACTTGGGCCCTAACCGGTTGGTCGCTCAAAATCAAACTTGGAACACAAATTGGAAACCTTCCCATGATGGTCATGGGATGAGATGATTTTCATGTATTAGATTAGTGCTGTCATAACGATGTATAATTAAGCCTTTAATCTCCACTTACAGACAAATTGAACATAAGGGAAAAGGGGGCGTGTTGGGAAGCTTACGGGCATCAGCTAGTAGATATCTAATAGAATCAATATGAAATGAGCTTAGAATAAACATACATACCTCAAAGTAGTTCGGCGGACACTCGCTCACACATTTCCCATTCAAAATTAATCTCGCGCACAAATTGCACTTGTCTTCTCCACAGCTAGTAAGACAATCATTATCACAACATTTGCCATTGTCATCACAACCACGTTCACCGCAATCCGAACTGCAACTATCGAAGTTGCTCGTAGCAGGACGAAGCTGCTTCACATCGAAACTCCAACAATAATGACGCAATTTCTTCGCTAACTCATCCTCATTATTAACAGCGCCTGAGCATACAGTGCAATGACTATTCGGTTTGTTATTCTAGAAATAGAAAAAGAAGAAAAAAACCCAATAACAAAAAGGATGAGTCGAAACTTTCAAAACTTAAAATTCACACCTTATGATAGAAATGCTGCTGCGAGCTATTGCTCAACAATTGCACCCAATTAACCGTCTCAACATAACATAACGATGGATTACTCTCGATGCGTATATTACCCTCTTGTATGCGTAGCAATGAGCTTAAACCTAAATTGTTCAGCTCGCGATTTTCATAAACCACCAAAGCAAACTCGTCGAATAGCAGCTCACGTCCACGTATGATTTTAAGATTCGGAAATATTTGCGCTAAACTTTGTAAGAAATGCGAACGATATACCAGCAGATAATCGGAAATCTCTTCCACTGCACTTTTCATCGTTGGCGCTAACTCGTCAGTTATTTGCGTAGGTATGTAAGCCAATCGCACATAGCCATTAATATGCGTGCAATTTTGTAATGACCGTAAATCGTTCAACGTACGCACTTCAATGGACTCACATACGCTCACATACGCGTTCGGGTAATGCGGGAGCTGGCACTTTGTTTTTTCCCGCAAAGTTTGGTGCATCGGTGATTGTGTTAACCGTTCTTGTGGCGAATGCCTGCACGATGAGCGCCCATAGGAGTAGAACGTGGAGTGCGGTTGAACGTGATGCTGGTAAATAGTTTTGGAGAGTTTCCATAGCTTCTTGGAAGCTTTTACTGCCACTTGAGGTTAGCGCGTATCACGAGCCGGCTGAAATTATTTCTTAAATCAATTTGAAGCTAACATAGTTTTCATATTTACTAAACGCTTTGGTTCGGGACTCTTTTACTACCGTTAATATTGAGCTGTAAATTTGGCCGAGTTAATAAACTACACGTTACACAAAATATTAAACTACACGAAAAGTAGGTAGGTAGACGCTATGACCTATTGACATTGGCCCGGCACCTCCCAAGGATAGAGCCAATAATAACCCAAATCAATCGCTTTTAGAATTTTTGTCGGTCTGTCTGTATGTATGTTTGTGGTCGTATCACTGCAAAACTGCTTACTGGAATTCAATGAAACTTTCACCATTGTATTAGTAAATATTTCACTGAAATTTCAGATATCTCTTATACAGATAACTTTAACGGTTTCGGAGTTATCGACCAATATGTGGGCCTTTGATGACCAAAAATGTGTTAGTATAATTTAAATATGGGTCAATTTCAAAAAAAACGAAATTTTTGTGTCCCTGCACTTTACACTACTATTTTAGGTAAAAAAAAATATCAAAAAAAAAAAACAAAAATGTGAGAATGATCATGGAGGAATATGTAACCAAAAAACGTTATTCTCAAATTTGTATGTTTGTTTTTTTGTTTGTTTAGAATGGTGCTTTGTTTCTCCCTCTGACTCCTTTCATACAAAAGCATGTGTCCCCCGTTAGAATTTTTAGTAAACAAAATAAAATAAAATCAAGAAAAAAAGTAAATATGTAACATTTAATAACTGTTTTCGAATTATTGGGTTTCTTTCTTTAGTTTTGATTTGTTATAGTTGTCAAAAATTAATTAGTGCGAATTTGGCGTTGCGAAGAAAGGTTGTCCCCACAATTTGTATTGAGCGTCACTTTTTTATACATCAAGAAATATTACCAGTTTTGAGTTTGCATTTAAATAAAGTAAACTACGTAAGGAAAGTACAAACATTAAATATTAAAAAGTGAAAAAGCGAAAAAAAATCTATTAAAAAAAGTGTGCATTTGCGTAGTTTTTGTGAACACCATGGTAAGGGCGCGATAAAATGTCATGAGCGTCACGCTAATTTTTTTAAAAGTGAATATATTAAATGTAAAAAATTTAAGTTGACAATCATTGTTTACATGGTTTCAACTAATTTTTTTATAATTTGTGAATTTGGGAAATAAATTGCCTACGGAAAAAAACCAAAATAGGCAAAAATGTCATGAGCGTCACTTTTGATACATATTGCTTCATAGCTTAAAATGCTTAATTTTGATTTTATTTTTTAATTTTCAAGAGTAAAACAACAAAATTAACGGCGGCTGAGAGAGCACGGAAATATCGAGAGAAAATAAAGCTCGATAAAGCGCGTAATAACGAATTAAAAAGAAAGAAGAAAGAAAGGTATAATCGTGGTATATTTCAGTTTAATTTTTATTGTTACTGACTGATTCTGTTTTTGAATAGCAACGAGAAACGGATGAAAAGAGGTGACATGCCGAAAAAAATGCTTTGCATTTTTAGCGATTTTTTTATACATATTTGGTATGTGACGCTCAAGACAGAAATCATAGAAAACCTAAAAAAATCCAAAAATATTGATTTTTTTGAGAGCCTAAAGGTACCACCGGATTCTTCATAAATTTCTACATAAATTGGCCACTCTTACAGGCGAATTGAAAAAACTTTAAAAATAAGCAAAAAAAACTCGTTGTGTACGTTTTTTTTGAAATTGACCCATATCTCAGCTGGTTTCGGAGATATATCCCAAATTGCGAAAGTCTACTTAATATAAAATACAAAAATAAAATAAAATAAAATAAAATAAAATAAAATAAAATAAAATAAAATAAAATAAAATAAAATAAAATAAAATAAAATAAAATAAAATAAAATAAAATAAAATAAAATAAAATAAAATAAAATAAAATAAAATAAAATAAAATAAAATAAAATAAAATAAAATAAAATAAAATAAAATAAAACAAAATAAAATAAAATAAAATAAAATAAAATAAAATAAAATAAAATAAAACAAAATAAAATAAAATAAAATAAAACCAAATAAAATAAAATAAAATAAAATAAAACAAAACAAAATAAAATAAAATAAAATAAAATAAAATAAAATAAAATAAAATAAAATAAAACAAAATAAAATAAAATAAAATAAAATAAAATAAAATAAAATAAAATAAAATAAAATAAAATAAAATAAAATAAAATAAAATAAAATAAAATAAAATAAAATAAAATAAAATAAAATAAAATAAAATAAAATAAAATAAAATAAAATAAAATAAAATAAAATAAAATAAAATAAAATAAAATAAAATAAAATAAAATAAAATAAAATAAAATAAAATAAAATAAAATAAAATAAAATAAAATAAAATAAAACAAAATAAAATAAAATAAAATAAAATAAAATAAAATAAAATAAAATAAAATTAAAATAAAATAAAATAAAATTAAAAAAAAAAATAACTAATGGCGGCGAAATACCAACAGGTTATCATAACCTCTAACGAGATTTTTAGCCGCTTGTGGTGTGTTGCTTTTGAGTTT